>CM059207.1:34915752-35373252 GCA_030347435.1 Clarias fuscus
AGCGACATGATCTGGAGGACACCATTACCCTGAAGCTATCCCTGACACACACACACACACACACACACACACTTACACACACGGTCCCTAACACTAGCATGACTTTACAATCAATTAAGCTCCACACCACAGCCTTGCTGACTGCAGTGCTACGTCTAAGGGACTCCGATCAGGTCTCTAAAGCCCGTAACAGGGTTAAAGTTCCTCCATCATCCTCATAACCTGTTAGCCATGAGGGGAAGACATATCGGTGCCTTAATTACAAACGTACAGGTCTTAAAAAAAAAATAAAAATCCAATTATGTTTGCATTCCTAATCACGGCTTATAATTACGCTAAATAAATAAATCAAGGTCGTGCCTTGCCATGGCAATGGGATCACCATGGTAATATCACTTTATTAATCACCATGATTACATCAAACTCAGGCAGGTACAGTTCAGCTCCGTCCTTCATTTGAATAATTAACACACTTTTTACCCCCCCCCCTCTCCCCCCTCCACCCGCCCTCCCTTTCATTCTCTCTCCTTCTCGTGCTCTCTCTATCTATTTATTTTAATGCTGCTTTTAATTGCCAGTTTATTTATACGCCGAAGTTGCAGCCATGCATAATGTATTGCATAGTTTTTACATGCGTTTATGAAATTGTCTCATCGAATTACAAATGTTAAGTTTATTTAGGATTAAATTTTAATGGCTCTTGCGATGGCGGAGATTGTTCCAGAAATTGATTTGGGTAATTGTGTCCCCAAGCTATTGCACGGCCCTGGAAGCCCAATTCTCCTGTAAGTGCCTGTCACAGAGCGAGCGAGAGAGAGAGAGAGAGAGAGAGAGAGAGAGAGAGAGAGACTTGCTGCTTCACAGAGCACTGCCACTGGCTTTTACATAAACTCTAAATAAATCCACATTTTTTGCTGTCATTTTGTTTTGTTTTGTTTTGTTTTGTTTTGTTTTGTTTTGTTTTGTTTTGTTTTGTTTTGGCCTATTAAGTCACCAAATAAGTAGCAACTCATAAACAGTGGGGTAAGTGGGACAACATCAATGAGTATTAATAATAGCATAAATACAGCAGGCACACAAACAAACAAAACTAAAATAAACAAACAAACAAATATATCTCAGAATTTCAGTTGTTCTAAGTTTCCCAATAATTTTATTTATTGTTTATTACATTGATAAAATAAAATTGTAAAAATAATAATAATAATAATAATAATAATAAAAATAATAATAATAATAATAATTATTATTATTATTATTATTATTATTATTATTATTATTTAATAATTATAATAAAATGAATTATTTATTATTTTTTATTATTTTTCTCCCTATTGTTATAATAATAATAATAATAATTATTATTATTATTATTATTATTATTATTATTATTATTATTATTATTATTATTATTGTTGTTGTTGTTGTTGATGTTACAGTATTAGTAGTGGTACAAGTAGTAGTTTAGTTTACATTTTGTCTATTTCCTATTGTGTGTGTAATGTGAAGTTAAAATAATTTAGATTGGCACAATCAAAACTTAAATTTATCTAACTTTTGTAATTATAGATAGATAGATAGATAGATAGATAGATAGATAGATAGATAGATAGATCTTCAGAAGAAAAGCAGCCTAGTCAACTATCAACATTATAAATATTTAGAAAATTATGCACACATTATGCAGCTAATTTTAAAGGGAAAATTAATTATTAGTTTTTTTTTTATTGCAGGCATACCATGAGGTGTTTAATAAATTAAGTTTAAAAAAAGAAAATGATATTTATTTTAGTTATTTATTCATTTATTTACATACTTACTCCAGGCATCTCCCACCATTAATTTTCTTTTTTTTTTTCTTAAAATGTAAACATTACTTATTATCTTGTAGAAAAGCTGCATCCTGGTGTTTGGTGTTAAGTTATGATGAATTCTAGCACTCACAGGCAGCCTAATATATTGAGATACTATGTAAATACTATGTAATTATTGAACAGGTACACTACATTAAAGCATGATGATGAAGACATATTAGCAGTATAAGCATTCACATATTTTGGAAACTCTAATCAGGCTGAATCTGGAATAGAGAGACATACATATAGAATTAAAAGGACAGAGTTACAAACTGGGATGTGTGTCACTTGCATGCATGTGTGTGAGAGGAGAGAGAGAGAGAGAGAGAGAGAGAGAGAGAGAGAGAGAGAGAGAGAGAGAGAGAGAGGGGTGAGAGTGAGGCCAGAGGAGCCGTGCCCGCCTGGGGAGATTGGCATGTGGCCGAGGCCACACTGACCGCTGAGGGTCAGAGTTATGAAGTGGGGGCTACAGTCTACAGCACGCACACACACACACACACACACACACACACACACACACACACGCACACACACACACACACACACACACACACACCAACTGCAACTTCTTGCTGTCAAATGCTCATAACTCTTACTCCTCTTACCTCCTACAGTTTATACAACACAACACCAGAAGGTTCTGCTGCATGTAGACGCAACTCCTAAAGTCCACTAGTTAGTAAATGAAAATGATCTCTATGCTCTAGTATCTTCCAATTCTAGGATAATTCCACCATTTAGGACTTCACATTTTATTAAAAAATAAATTGTCTAATGCTATTTAGTACAATATGTTTTTTTTAGCTTCTTCTGTAAATGTCACAATTCTGAATGACTCTTTTTCTCAGGCATATCACAAAGCTGAAATCATCACCCCTCCTCCCAAGCATCTCCTCTCTATCTCATACACCAAATATCAATTAAGCTCCAACACTGGCTGAAAAGCTGATGTTAAAGTTGACAGTGAGGCCACATAGCCCCCCTTCAGTAACTGTGACTCGTGAGTGCTGGGAGCTCCCCTCCTTTTCTCAGAGAAATTCCCAGCTCTCCCTGCAGGTAGCCCGCCCCGGCCGAGCCAGAGGACATGTGTTTTCCACCCCCAGTCGGGTCAGCGCCGGGTTGATCCTTCAGAGGCCGTGATATATATCAGA
This sequence comes from Clarias fuscus, assembly GCA_030347435.1. Lineage (NCBI taxonomy): Eukaryota > Metazoa > Chordata > Actinopteri > Siluriformes > Clariidae > Clarias > Clarias fuscus. The sequence continues at coordinate 34,918,760 of CM059207.1, forward strand.
TATTTACATTTTTGAGTTATTGTGAATGTCGCCTGTTCAACTTTTTTTTTTACTCATTTCTCAATTATTCATATCTGTTAGCTTCTATAGAGTCTAGATATCTAGATGAGGTTCATTACACAATGAACACCAATGGTGCGGATATTGATTAACTTTCATTTTGAAGGTCACACCAAAGAACTTAATGAACCAGACAATTTAATAACTTTATAGGAATTATAGGCAATCTCGAACTCCATGTGACCTGTTTTAGAAATGTGCTGCACATTTAGAAGGATGCACATACGAGTAATGCATTTATAATAACATACCATTATAGAAACATTCTATTAATCTTATTTTCTTAGGACTCAATAAAATGAAATAAATGAGTCAATGTAGGTTTCAATCATTAAATTAGAGACCTGACTTTGTCTTGTCTATTGATTTAACTTCTTAAAGTCTAATGCATCATAGTAAAGCATACATTTTATCTAATAATTATTATGAATTAGGATTTAATTCAGGAGGTACACTGAAATGCAGGGTAAATATGTGGGGAGACTGAGGAATGTGGATTTCGACTCATTAATGGCTCCAGGAGATTAACAAATATGCATTTTTTTTTTTTTTTTATTGGTGTGGAGATTTTCTGACCTCATCCATAAAAAGCTTTGAAAAAACATACTTTACATTAGTAGTCCCTTAACCTACTACACTATAAGCAATCTTAGCAGAGCGGCAAAGTAAGTACGCACGTGTATTTTTGTGACATTTGTATAAAAGTTACGTTTTTTAAAATGCATAAATAAGCAAAAAAAAAAAAAAATTCATTACAGCATGATCCTAAATGTTGATAATGACTGACGTTTCCAGATCCTGTTCTCATTTGATCATCCTGAGATCCTGAGTTCTCAGTGACACAGTTAACATCTGCAAACATCTGTTCGTAAAAGTGTCGAGCGTCAATATTTTTGTACATTGACGTGTTACATGAGTTTTAAAATTTTGACATTTTTCTCATCGTATTTTCTTCAACACTGCGTTATCATCATGCCACTAAAACGCATAAGCACGTGTCTATTTGTGTCTATCAATGCCTTCTGTGTGTCTGAGCTTCTCTGCATCTCCACACTTGATAGATTAGACTCTGAGAAGACTGCTGGCCTGCCAGACGCCTGCTTTCTGTTGCCTTTGCAACTCAATCAGCGACAGATGCCATCTTAGTCTCGGGACATGTATGTTATGTATTTTACCCTCGTTCTTTCCTACTCCCTGTGTTTGAACTTTGACCACAGAGTTATGAATATTGGCTTTGAAGCGAGAGGAGAATGTGAGGGGCAACCATCAGACACATGATATTCCTGTTGGAGAGCAGCTTCATGTTTTTAATCAGAATGAGGGAAATCGCTCTCCACATAACCCTTTTAAAGTTTTTTTTTTTTTTCTTCATCAGGCAGAAAATAACATTTTCAATCATATTAAAGAGATTGAAGGCTAAAGAATAACAGTGTAAGTTATTTTAACTCATATAATCTTGCACATGAACTTGGTTATGTTTTAGTTGAGGGACAGTAATCTAATTGACACAATTCCTGAACATTTATTGACGTCTCAGAGCTTATTATTATAGCACCTCCACCGAGTTTCCTGAAAGGATCATAATGGCAGATCTTGATGTCCACTATAAGGATTAATAACCAGACAAACACACATACAAATCAATCATATATTCAACCAATCAACGAAACAAACATACATTCAATCAATCAATCACCAACCAAACACACAACAAAACATATATGCAACCAGCCAAACACACAATCAAAATACATCCAACTAACCTCACAGTCAAACATACATCCAATCAAACACACAACCAAACAAACACAATAAAAAACATTCAACCAATCAGACAAACACAAAATCAAACATCCATCCATCCAACCAACCAAACATACAATCAATCAAGCAACAAACCAACTTACCAAGCACACAGGACATTATTACTACCACTACCACTACTACTACTAATACTACTACTAATAATAACAATAATAATATCAATAATAACAATTATCATCATCATTTGAACAATTAAATATAAGCATTAGTATATGGTACACCTGCTGTACAAGTGTAGTGTCTCTTTTTAAAGCATGTTTTGTCCTAACCCACAGTGTCTGCAGAAAAACAGACAGCTAAAGTTAAGTAGACAGACAGGCAGACAGAAACAAGGGCATTACATGGTACAAAGTGCTAATGCCTCCTCCTCATTGTTCCACCAAACAATAGATTTTTTTTTTTTTTACAAGCTATCTGTATCTGAAGACCTAGGATGTGTTACATTTTCTTTCTTTTTTTCTTTTCACACACACACACTCACACACACACACACACACACAGTGAAAGCCTCTTGCATGACAGTGCCTCTTTAGTGTTTGGAAGGCGCAGCAACACGCTGAGTACGGCTCTCAGTGGGGTGCGCCGCCGGGGGTTCGTTCTCTCGGCCCATCTCGCTGCTCGGAGCTGAAAGACCGAGACGGGATATTAAGGAGGAAAAGCCGTGTCTCCCCCTGAAAAAGAAAGAGAGTTACCCTGTCCAATTTGAACTCATTACCACCGAAGGAATAAATAGAGAAAGATGGTGTGCGAGGACAACCTAATGGATCTGAGTAGACCCCAAAATGACACGTATACCAAAGATGGTATTTGGGCATATTCTGGGGGCCTTATGTGAAATATGAGATAATGGTAAGACGAAGGGAGGAGCGAGAAGGAAAGAAAAAGGAAAAGCAGCATCAAGGGCTCTCGAATCCCTCAGTGGGAAAAGTGTCGTTCTAATCTTAATAGCAGGTGTCTGATTGGACAGGAGCACTCGTGAGTTTGATTACGGAACAGAGTCATCCAGTTTATCCCCTATGCCACCCTCATCATCATCCTGCTCCTCTTCTGGTCTGCTGACCAGATGGAGAGTCCATGATAAGGCATGGCTGACACGCTAGGAGACTGAATGTATCACGATGGAGTTAGAATGAATGCAAGTGATTTCGTCCCCACTGGACTGGAGCGTAAATGACAGCAAATTGAAATAGAAGGCGATGTGACACCTGTAGCGTGTAATATAGGCAGAGAGAGAGAGAGAGAGAGAGAGAGAGAGAGGAAACATGAGAAAGAAAGAAGGGTGAGGCCTGTGCTTGGTCCATCACAGCAGTGCTCTGTGAATTGCTGGCTCCAAAGGGAGAGTGACATTACACTGAGCTGAGTTTCCTCAGACCTCCACATGACCTTTTGTCTTCTCACTCATACTCACTCAGGGATGCTGTTGCCCCAGTAGCAGGTCAGAACAAAAACAAACCAAAAAAAAAAAAAAAAAAAAAAATTATAATCCCCAAACTAAACTTTTGTTTACATGGTTTGAGGTTTTTGAAAAACAATAAATAAATAAATAAATAAATAAATAAAAAGCATTCTGACCTTCAAGTAGAGGCTTGTGAAAGGCCTTCATTAAGCCACGAGTGCTTACGGATTGCACCTCCGGCCGACGAGGTCTGGGTTTGCCTCAGCTGGGGTGCGCGCACATGAACTAATTTAGCCAATTAGACAAGGGCATGATTAAAGGTGGCCAGATTGAGGGAGGGCTGTACTTGGCCTTTGGCCAGGACACTGGGGTTAGCACCCCTGCTCCCAAGCTCAAAATGCTGTGAGGTTCTCTAATGACCATCAGGCTCAGGAGCACTAATCAGCCCTGAGAGAGAAGGAGGGAGAGGAAAGAAAAAGAGTAAGAAAGAGAGAAAGAAAGAAGCTTTTGTTTATAGTCAATTAGTTATAAAGCCGTCAGATGTTCTGTATTTATTGTATTCATCAGTTTATACTTGGACGTGTTGATTTACATCTAATCTATTGTTAGCGGAAATAAAATGCTCCAAATGTTATACGCAAAGTACTAAATATGTGTTTCATGCCCCAAAAAAGAAAGTTCAAGTATAAATATTTTAGTAGTTAAAATAAAATGTTTTTATTCAATTCAATCGAATATAATATAATATATGTTATGGATCCAGAGTCTGTCCCTGGCACACCATGAAGCCAGGATCCTTACGCGCACAAACACACACACACCCACACACACACCCACCCACACACACACACACACACACACACACACACACACACACACACACACACACACACACACACACACACACACGAGGTTATTCTATCCATAGACTGTCATTGTTGAAAGAAGAAGGAAACTGGAGAACCCAAAGGAAACCCTTATAGACGTGGAGACAATGTGAAAAAAATATCTGAACCAGGAACTCGGCTAGTTAAAATAAAAGCATTACAAAACGTATTTATATGTATATTTACCCTTAAAACGTTGTCCATATTTGGTAAATGAGGAATGTACATAAGATGGAGGTTAATAAATGTTATAATTAAAAGTCTCATAAGACCCACTGTATTAATATCTCTGACGAATGAGCTGAAATTTTTTTTCTTGAGGGTAGTTAATAAGTATTAAAGTGGTTAAAGAAAAGGTTTCAATAATCAATTATGTTGACTATGAAAGGTTAATTTAAAGTAAAGAAGAAGTGTGTGAAGAAGAAGGAATAAGATGCAAAATGCAAAATTTACAGTGATAAAAGAGACAAATACTTGATTCAGATTCATCTCGTATGTTTACAAGATTACATTTGTTAATCATATTGCATTTGTTCTGAAATCTGTAGAAATGTGATGGGAAATTATAACAAACATACATAAGAGACACCAGGAAGTCTGCTACCCCCCCCCCCCCCCCCCCCCCCCCGCCCTCTCTCTTTTTTTTTTCAAGAAAAATAAATTGTTGTATGTAGTCCAGTAATTGATGTCACACCTTGATAGGAAGACATGGAGATATTGTGATTTGAAGAAATATTGTGATATTATACTCGAGACCCATCACTATAATGATTTTTCCCCCCGTAGACATTCTCTAGCTGAGATGGTGCTTGGCGGTGGAGTGAACATGTGAGTGTCCGACAGCAACGGTGCACCGTCAGGCTGAACTCAATAGATTTCCTCTCCATGTCTGAGTCTCGTTCTATTCAGAATTGATTGTTCTCAGCTTCCTCGGTGGAGGACACAATTACCTTTTCTCCCGTTCTGGAGTGTCAGTCAGTTCTCATGAATAATGAAAGCCTGACATTCTGTTACCGTTACCTGCCGCTTGTAACCAGTCAAACCGTAAAAGGTGTTTATCTGCGCTCCTTGCCATTTCAAATGTTAAATATTAAGAATTAATGTGCATGATTAAGATACTTTAAAACCTGGCAAATGGTATATTTAAATATTAAGTCACATGTAATTAAGGAGACAGAAATTTTCATTCCTGTAGTTAGGGGCAATTATAACAATTTCCATCAAGGGATTTCTCAGCTTGACTTTTTTTTTTTTTTTTTTTTTCATTCCGAGGCTATGATGATTAACATTACAGCTAATTGAAGTCATTTCCTTAGGCTCGGGGTACTTCTCTCTGCTTTTGTCCTAGAGGGAGTCCTAACACTCCAAAGCCTCTGTGCTGAATTTCAATGAAAGATTTTAGGCATGTACCCTGCCACACACTCACACAGGCCTCATTTTATTGTCTGTTGGAGTGTTTCCACCCGTTGGTTTGAGAGGTCAGGCTTCCGTCTGCAGCGATCGGCTGATGGCTGTGACCCAGCGGGTGGACAGCGAACCACAAGCCACCATCGCTTTTCCTGAAGCTAAAACTGAGCTAAAACCACTTCAGCGTCTCTGCAGAAAATGTAAATTTATCTGCGCTCATTTCCTCCTCATGATGACCACTCGCCGCTCAGCCTGTAGTCTCAATTACATTGTGGGATGATATCAAAAATTTATGGTACAATAATTGCAGAATGTCGTGATTTTCAGAACATCACTGTATTTTTTTTTTTTTTTTTTTTTTACAAATGACAATATTAGAAGCAAACGCAGCATAAGTGAAGATCATTATCATCATAATTATATGCATTTTTTAAAACTCTTGTGCCATATTTAGCACGAAAAACATCAATTATTACATATTTTTTGATACTCTTAAATCATAACATTTGAATATGTTTAACATGACTGTTTTTTATTATTTTTTTTTTTTTTATTGCAACAGTACTGAATTCTTTATTCTGATTGGTCAGAAGATTCCCAGTAACAGTAACCCTGGCAATGTAATTTAAAACTCAAAAAAGGTTGTATTCATGCACTCATTCTAATGAGTTCAGAGTAGGACAGATGGACAATAAATGAATAAATAAAAATAAATAAATAAAATAAAATAAATACAAATTGTATATTAGTTAAAAGTGTCTATAAGGAGGAAAAAAGTGAGAGGCTTGTCAGGGAATTTATATTTAACATTTGATTGGTGGACATTCCACAACTTTACATACAAATTGGATAGAAAGAGCAATCTAATTAAAAAAAAAAATGTTTTTTTTTTTTTTTTTTTTTTTTTTTTTATGAAAGCAAATTGTAAGCACTGATAAACCGGTGTGCTATAAAAGGAATACAACACTTTGGGTTGGACTATTGTTGGAAAGTGACTTTAGAACGGTAAAAAAAGTTGTAAATATCTGCTGTGGTGATGATTATTTTTCTAAAAACACATTTTAACACTTAATCTAGTGAAGAAACACATTTGGTAGCTTTAGAGTGCCAGTTTCAGTTTCTCCGGATTTAAATAAATGTGCAGTTAACCCTTTCTGTGTTTTATTTGTTTTACTGTAAACATACATGGGTGAGGAACCTTATATGGTAACTACACTGACCTTGATTTGAACATTAAAAAGACTATGATCTTTTTAAAAGTCTTAAAAAAGTCGAAAAAAAAGTAAAAATAATAATAATATCAAATAAAATAAAAGTCTTAACATTTTTAAAGTTTGAATTTCTAAGTATTTCAATGAGTCCCTTACAAAGGGTTAAAATCATTTTTTTCATGTTGGTTCATGTTGGTGAATTATAATTAAAACAGGAGACAGGCTAAGTATTTAAAGTTAAGGAATTTGTCTAAGAACCCCCTCACTGGTTCTCTGGCATTACAGGAATGTGAATGAACGCCCTTCAAGCCGTCCGAACCTTTAGGCTGATATATTTCAGGCTGCCTTTGTTTTCCATCATGCAAACAAATAAATTGGTTTGTTACTATATTACATTATTGGGTAAAATGAAATAAAATGTACTTCTTACAATATATTGGCAATTATATCAGATCATGTTTTGCAGATAATGTTTTATATAATTGTACTTTAAACTTTTGGTTTATACTATTGCTTACATAGGTAATTATTACTTTAAATGTGTGATTTTACATAAATTATGTAGGTCAATAAGGTAAATTTGACTTATTATGTTTACATATATTACAAATGTAATTATTACTTTACTTCAGAAAGGTAATTATTCATTGCATAAGTAATGACAATTACATTTCATTGGTAATTACATTATTTTCCCCAAAGAAATTGCTACGTTACATAGGTAATTATATCATTACTTTGTTAATTTTAATGTTGCATAAATCATTACAGCATTCTGTTATGAAAAGAATGGAAATTAAATGTTTACTTTACATTACATCACATAGTTATTTATTACATCACATTACGCAAGTAAAGTAAGCAATTGTTACTTTATGCAGCGTAAGCAATTACTGTAAAATACTGTAAAATAAGTAATCAGTAAATCACACTGGCAATTATTGCTTTCCTATATCTACAGATTTCACTGTAATAACTATAACTGTAAGGTAATAGTTCCTTTTTGTAGGGATAATAAAGTATTTATTACTTAAGATATACTTAAGTAATACTTGGATAATTATTACATTTATACATTTACAATTCTACATTATACATTATAGTGGAAAGTAATACTACATTACAACTTTAACATAAGGAAATAAATATATTGTATAAAATTACAATGGTAAACTATTTCATGATTGTTTTACAACATTACAGACAATAGGCCATATAATGATTAGTTTACCACTGTAATGTTATATAATCATTACCATTAACATTGTTAATGTGATAAGTCACAGGAGTTCTTATGTACTTTAGACTGCACCCTGTGTCAGAAATGGTGTGTATTTACCACACACCTTCCCATGCTGTGGACTTCTAGCAGCCTACAGACAAAACCAAAAAGAAGAGGGCAAGAGGGAGAAACTGGTGCTGAAAGTTAAATTCCGTGATCCGATAGCCAGCACCAAAGTTGCTAAAAGCTCTAATGGTGGCTATGAATTATCAGAATAGCTAAGTATTGCAGTGTTAACAGGGAAGTGGTGAGTATAAGGAGCTAAAGTATAGCCAAGTCAAGTATCAGTGACGCTGCCACTCATACTGATATACCGCCTCTCCCTACTGGGACAAGCATTCTGGCTAGAAAGTGTAGCATACTGAGCAGCAAGTCCATTAAGTTATGCATGATGTTTTCACAAGGCATGCTGCGTGATAGGCTGCATATGTGTGTATATGGAGTGTATCAGGAGAAACCTAAAATAAATAAATAAACAAACAAATAAACAAACAATAAACACATTTTAAAAAGAAAAACCTTTTCATTTTCAAACCAAAAAAAAAAGAAGAAAAAAATGCCAGCAGACAACATCTGGTTAAGAGAATAAATATCAAGATTAAGCTGAAGGTTGAAGGCTTGTGTACAGTAAGTGTTTGTGATGTTCAAATGAGCGGCAGAACAGACAAACAGATGAAGGGAAAGAAAAACATAAATAGTACTGCAAAAGGACAAACAAACAAACAAACAAACAAAAAAATATTATTTATGATATTTATATATTATGGTTATAAGAATCAGAGCGGAAAGAGTGTGTGTGTGTGTGTGTGTGTGTGTGTGTGTGTGTGTGTGTGTGTGTGTGTGTGTGTGTGTTTCCCACAAATGGCAAACCACAGAAAATAAGACATTTTGAAATATCAATAAATAATGTATATAAATAAATAAATAAATAAATTTTAAACTATATAGTACTCTGTAAAGCAGATAGAGAGAGACAGAGAGAGAGAGAGAGAGAGAGAGAGAGAGAGAGAGGGGTATGCAATAATCTTCCCATCTGGCTAAAAGACTAAAACCACAAATTCTACATCTGTGTGTACACTCAAGATGAATGCGTGTCATCTTAAAATAAAACATCAAATATAACCATAAGAACCTTATTCTGGGGGAAAAGAAAGACACCAGGACAAATCCTGAATCCAGTGTTCCAGACCTCTGAAAGCTCACCTCAACCTGAAAAACACACACAAGCCCTGATTAACACGCACACACAGTCTCACACACAGATGGCCGTAACCGTGTGGAATGATCTCAGCAGTTGTCCTCTCTCTCAGTGTTATTACAGAGGGAAGCCGAGTCAGATTGCACTGATGATACATGGGAGGCGCTTTAGAAATAAGTAACTTCTCTCACTTTTTTTTTTTTTTTTTCCTCTCTTGCCTTTGCATGAACGTTGCATATTGACCTTGGCATTTCTGACAATAGCATCCATCATGAGCGTGAAGGCTTTCCAACAGGCAGAGCCGGCCTGCTCCTGCGCCAGCGGCACGGGATGAAAGACTAACAGCAGCCGATGGACTGCTGACTTTCAGGGACACACAAACAAACCCCAGTTTTTCCTACATGTTCAGGGGGCTTTCAAGCTTGAAACTAAAAAGATTAACGATGCCGGATTAGTAGGACTTGGATCGATATCTCAAAATCACAGCATGGAGGAATGTGAAAAAAAAGAAAAGAAAAAAAACTGAGCAGGTTGTGAATATTATATATATATATATATATATATATATATATATAAATGCCAGCTAAAAACAAATCTGACTGAAATACTGTAAATTGAATTGATATAGATAAATCAAAACAGATTTCAACTGTATTTAAAATCTGTTAATATTTCAAAATAATAATATTCATGTGTAGGAAGAAATAGATGAATAAAGAAAAGCAATGCAGAACATTTATTAGACGTTGGTTCTCTCCTTTAGTAATTTTGTAGTTTGTGGGTTTTTTGCTTTTTCTACTGTACATTTTTTACATTTTTTATTTTATTTCAATACTTGTCTTTTGTACTTATTTATTATATATTTGTATATGATTTCTGTACCAGAGTATCAGTTGGTTTTATAAACTTTATATAGACAACTTTATTGTATTAAATATTTGTACAGCGATTTGGTCAATGTTTTATGCCCGTAAATGTTCTTTTGCAAGAAACTTGATTTGAATTACTTCCGTAGGCTGTATCTGAATTCAGTTGCTGTGTTTCACTTGGACTCATCTTAAAGTCCATTTGGTTAAAAACATCTGGCAAAATGCTAAATAAGCAAACAGGAACATAAATTACATCCGAGAAAAGTGAAGTCTAACACATTGAGTGTTCTAACGTCAAATATTACATTTTAAACATCTTTAAAACAAACATTCTGGTCCTTTTGCACCAAACTACAAAACGGTGATAAAGAACCCGAGAGCATCAGGATCGATTTTAAAGCTAAGATCATGTTCTAGTTAACAACCTTGAAAATTCCCCTAGTGTTATTTTTTTTTAAAAAACAGGCTCGGTGTACTTTCCAATTAAAGATAAAAATACGGATGGCTCTGTGTGTTTGAGTTCAGCGTCATTTTTGCCCCTTGCAGAGTGTGTAAATACTCTAATGGACCCTGCTGATGGTGGAGAGTGTTAACAGCCCATTGCAGTGTGGGTACAGTACGTGAAGGTAAACAGAACAGCCATGGCACGGTGCTGTGTGTGTGTGTGTGTGTGTGTATGTGTGTGTGTGTGTGTGTGTGTGTGTGGGAGCAGTCACCGACCTCTGCGTGTCCTGCTGAGCACTGGGAGAAAGTGGTAAACTCAGACAGTGAAGTATTGTGCTGGCCAGAACACACACACACACACACACACACACACACACACACACACACACACACACACACACACACACACACACACGCACGCACCCACACCCACACACACACACACACACACACACACACACACACACACACACGGACACGTTCATTCAAACATTTACTCATATTAAAGCATAGCCTTTCTACAAGCTTGTAGACAAAAATAAATAAATAAATAAATAAATAAATAAATAAAAACTTAATTTCTGCCTAAACAAATGGAGAATGGTTGTTCATGGGCAGGGATTTATATAAAATCCATTATTGAATATTTATTAAAATACATTATGTTCCATTAAAATCTGTCAACTTTACTGGATATTATGATTAGAGCATTTAAGGAAAATAGACTGAACTTTCTTTAAATTGGAATTAAATCGAAATGACTAGATGTCTTCAGTAACTGAAAATGTTTATTATATATTGTTAAATGTTTATTCTACATTGTATATGTATATATATATATATATATATATATATATATATATATATATATATATATATATATATATATATATATATATATATATACACAAAGTATTCATTTATACCTTTTTACAAATTACATAATTACATTAGTGGACATCATCATGTAATTATCATGATTTTATTTATATTAGTTGTTTTTTATATTTGTTTTTTTAAATTCAGTAATGAGTGTAAAAACATTATTATTATTATTATTATTATTATTATTATTATTATTATTATTATTATAAATCTTTCCTTAATTCATTGAACCAAAATTTCAGAAGAAAAAACTATAGCAAAAAAAATAAATAAATAACTCTACGAGCTTAAGCAAATTTTTTCCCATTTATTAGAAGCATATAAATAGTTAGTTCAGCGAGTCACGGTGAAATAACATTTTGTTTCTTTTTCCATTTCCTTATTAAACTCAGCGTGCTCCTGTTTTCCACAATCTATTTTTATGGTCGGACCACGGGATCCCGAGTCAGGACTGTGCCTGCAGGTCCCCGAAAGATCATCGTAACCCCGCGTAGTTTCTTTGAACGACTGACGTGCTGCACGATGCTCCTGGGAAACCTGGTTCCGGGATGTATGAAAGATTGTATCTTTGTCATTTCATGACCAATGTCCTATTATGCGAGTCCTTTAGAATGGTTTCTGATTAAGTCATCACAAGTTCTGAGCTTTGTCTGCGCCGACACATGGTGCAGATGTTAAGCGGTCATTTTGTGAAGAAGAAGAAGAAGAAGAAGAAGAAGAAGAAGAAGAAGAAAAAAAAAAGTGGGGTCTGGCTTTCTTTTCCAGAGAGGCGCTAGCTAAAATGGAGAGGGCTTACTTTCCAATTCAGGAGAGACGACTTCAGAGTTCCTGAAACGCAGGCGTAGAGTGCCCTCTAGCCGCTGATGGTGAAACGGCACGTGAGCGGCGGCGCCTGAAGCCGTCTGGGCGCAAGGCCTCGACCAGCCTCGGCAGAATTTTAATAGAAACCAAGCATGAAAGGCGGCCTTTGCTTGAAAGGCTTCATCAAGTGTGACCAAGTAGCATCAGCAGTAACCCATGTTATACAGGCCACAGTTATGACCCTCTCAAAAGGCTGCCCAAGAGGAGGCGCCCTCAGAAGTTCACCACCTTCCCCTTGAAGCGCGGCCGGCCCTGCCCCACAGGAGGCGGATAGGGCCTGCTTTGAAAAATAACACCTTTGTGATCCCTCCTGCGTTGGAGGATGCAGCATGGTCTACAGATGGTACGCAGAGAGAGAGAGAGAGAGAGAGAGAGCAGTACTCCGAAAACCAGACACAAGCCTTTGAAATGATGCCTTTCTACCAGACGCATGCTCTCATCAGGCCTCGACATGGCACCTCCTGCTATTTTATGGGACAGTGACAACAGCTTAGGCTTATAACATTTGATTTTAGGGCTGAAACTTCTAACACTGGCGAAAAGATTTCACAAGGATGGTTTCGCTCTCGATGGCGATGCCTGCATGTTTACTGGAATTGGGAAAAAAATCAACGTTTTTAAAATAAGAATTCGGATCTGCAGTTGCATTCGGGTGTCGAAATCAGTTGCAAAAACCCAGACACAAGGCCATGTTTCAGCCTGGTTCCATGTCACGAAGCAGCCTGTGGACTAAAAAGATATTAGGAGAAACAAAAGCTACGGCAACCTGACTGCACACTACTGTACACTCCGCACAGAGGATAAATCACAACACGGCGGCCACGGTGACAAGCTGACAGGGCATCTCATTCTGCCCCGCGTGTGCACTTGTTTGTGTCCCTGACACACGGCTGAACTTGTAACCCTGTCGCTCTAAAATGATTTTTTTTCTACCTTCTACCCCGGTGTCCCGATCCCAGCGCTCGGCGGGTCCCTCGCTCCGTCCAGCTCTCCAAAAGGTGATCTGCGATTGATTTGTTTTGCTTTCCGTGCTCTGAGCTCGCCAAAGTGTATCTTGATATGCTCAGCTTCGAATCAGTTTTAATATCCTTTTACTTTTTATTTTTTTCTTTCTTTCCCCTCAAGAAACAAAACTTGAGTTAAAAATTTGAGACAAAGAATTTCAAACTTTCACAATCATGCAGCAGCAACGTCTCCCGACATGATGTGACGTGACATGACGTGATGTTACTGTGCGTTACGTGCGAGATGTACTGTATAGGGTTCCAGCATCTAACCTCAGTGAGTCTTGTGTCTATGTATGAAAGAGAGACAGAGAGACAGAGAGAGAGAGAGAGAGAGAGAGAAAGAGAAAGAGTGCGAGCGTGCCTTGCTTTGTACCCGTGTTTGTGTTTTTTTTTTCCGAGCCAGTTGGCCCCGCTCTATTCAAGGAACTTCACACCACTCCCATCCACTTCTCACCCAGGAGAGACGCCGCTACACACAGAACATAAATTAAGGCGGCAGGGGCAGGAAGGGGAAAAGGAGGAAGAGAGAAAGGGGGAAAAAAAAAAAAAGACCAGCCAGCGACTCATTTCCATCTTCCATTTTCATCTCCTATTAGCACGTATTCGATCATATAAGCGAGGAAGAAAACAGTCACCGAGCTGAGTCTGCTTTCGGGAAAGGGAGGGGTGAGAGAGAGAGAGAGAGAGAGAGAGAGAGAGAGAGAGAGAGGGTTTTTTTTTTTTTTCCTAGCACAAAGACATTGCAAGCAACTTGGTGCAGCCATAAAGCATTTGTCTGCTAATTCACAAGGGCTGTGATATGTTATTTTAATGAGCATCACCAGAGCGCTGCTTAATCTAGCCGCCGTCGCCACCGCCGCTCTGGAAGTGTGAGGAAGGCAGGAAGAAGAAGAAAAAAACAAAAAAAACAGGCCTGAACAGTAGTAGCGGTGATGACGAAATCCACATGGCGCTCTGTCAAGTCCTCCGAGTGGCCTCGTTCTCAGAGAAATGACCAGGAATGAAGTAACAAAGAAAGAGATTCAATTTCCTCTTACACAGATGCATCCGTTTATTAAATTTAGATTCAAATTCAAATTAGGTGCTGAATTCTTAAACTCCCGAATACAATTAGAAATACAACAACTGTCTTTCTTACAGTACACCGCATATGATATGATATGATATGATATGATATGATACCGATGAGTTATTTTTTTTTCTCCCCCGAACTCGTTCCTGTCGCAATTTAATTGTCCTCACACATTCAGTGTAATCTCGTTACAAATAATGTCTGCCTAAAGATAATTCTGTTAACAAACATCACAAAGGCAGCGGCATAATTCCATTGTAGGCGGATGCGCGAGGGACCATATGGCCGTGCACTTATTTTCTCATTTCATACATGCTTCTTTTTGACATCAATAATTCCTCGGTATCCAGTAGCGTCTGGATGCTTTCCAAAACAATTATAAAGTTGCCGTGGAAACTGAGGCCTCCTGCCAAAACGAACCATACTGTCTCCGCTTGGAGAGAGAAGACACAAGGACAAAAGGAGGGCAGGGAGGGGGGAACCGAGAGCGAGAGAGAGAGAGAGAGAGAGAGAGAGAGAGAGAGAGTGAGAGAGATGAGACTGAAAACTGTGTTACAATACAGGCTTTTAGAGCACAATATATGACACTGCATGCATGCGTGTGGGTGTGTTCGGGCGTTGTGCCGATCTTGAGAAAAAAAACGCGCCGTCTCCGAGTGGGATCGCCCCCTGTGAGCCGGCACGGGGAGCCCACGGCGAGCTCCGGGACTCGCGCTAGTGTGTATGGTGCTGCACAGAGGTGTTGGTACGAGTGGGAGTAATGTATTGTAACCTTACGCTAAGCTAATGAACAGGAAGATGAAGGCGCGGTAATAGACACACTTTTGCATTCATCTTTCGCTTGCTCATTATGGCCGAGGGTGACAGCCTCGTTAGGAAAGGATGCCAGATTAGCCACGTGAACAAAGAGCGCAAGTTTCAGACAGTAAGTCTGTTTCATGAAACACACATGCACACTTTTATTTATTTATTTATTTATTTATTTATTTATTCTACGGGATACCCATGTGAGTAAAGCCTTCATAGAGTGCTTCATTCAAAATGACACAAATGCATGCACACACAGGTTTCGTTTTCAGTTACACAGTACATTGTAGGCAAATATACACATTCTCACACTCTCTCTCTCTCTCTCTCTCTCTCTCTCTCTCTCTCTCTCTCTCTCTCCGAATAATAGCTACATAGTATGAGTTTCTTTCCAAATGTTTTCAAATTACATTTCTTATTCTTATGTTAAAGTATAAAATGCACTAATGGGACAAACATGACCTAAAAGTAGGCAGAATTCCTAACTGATATCATGTTACCCAGCTCTGATTTTATGAAAACAGCTTTGACAAACTGGTGCGATAAATTCATCTACCAACCCAGCACTTTGCACTATTGTCAAAACCTACTGAATATTAATCAAAAAGGTTTTTTGTAAATGTAACGATTTTGTAATATTGCATGGTTTCTGTAATTAAGATATATATATTTTTTTTTTTTTTTTACCCTTTATGGAAGGAGTCTCCAGTGTTACTGCTTGTAACAGTCAGAAGTGTGAAGTCATTTTCTGACACAGGAAAGCAGTCAGGGCTGATAAAAACTGTTACCAAAAACAAACTTGTTTTATAAACATGGAAACAATGTATAAGATTTTGTTCTTTAAATAATAAAAAAAATTAACCAGGGTAGTCGAGTCAAACCGGGACTTTTGATTGTACAGAATAACAGAACACAGTTATGAGAGTCTCTATATTATCCACTGCTACACTACTGCGTTCATCCCAGTGTTTCACTACCATCAAGGTAGAAGGTTTTCTCAGTAGACCAGAACTGTCTGTCTGATTCATGTCCGAAACACCGGCCTCCCAGGAACTCCTTTAATGGCCCACGCATGTGGAAATGGCTCGGAGTGACATCAGGACTGTACGGAGGATGTGGCAATAACTCCCAGGTGAATTCCTGTAACGGTGAACAGTTGTGTGTTCAGTTCTATCAGAAAACTGCATCACGTCTGCAAGTTGGTGAAAAGTTATCCGTTGATTTTCAAGGATCAGGAGTTTCACTCGTCGCTGAATGTTCATGGGAACGTCATTCACGGATGAATGGACTCCTTCAAGTTCAGATTTTAACTGTGGCTAAGAGTCTCATCGTCGTACTGTGCTTGAAGTTACCGGAAAAAAAACTTTCATCATCACTTTTCCACCTTCATTCACAAGAACTTTAACCACAAGTTCCGGTGTGACTTGAACATCTCTCTTAATTGCAAGCAAACTGCTGTGGCTTCAGGGCAATTCAACACGTCTAGAGATGCTGCTACACCACTTCAGCACTGATCACTTTCTTATAACGTCACAACTACAGATTTTTCATTTTACTCTTGGACCGTTTCTGGAATGTCAGGAGTATATTTTGATGCTGATGAACAATCAATTTGGAAGTAGCAACAATATTAATATTAACTGGTTTGATGCCGGTGTAGTGGTTAGCACTGTCGCCTTGCACCGCCAGGGTCCGGGTTCGATCCCCAGCCAGGCTCGATTCCTGTCTCTGTGTGCATGGAGTTTGCATTTTCTCCCCGTGCTTGGTGGGTTTCCTCCGGGTACTCCGGTTTCCTTCCCACAGTCCAAAGATATGTAGGTTAGGCTAATTGGCGTTCCCAAATTGCCCTTAGTGTGTGAATGAGTGTCTGAGTGTGTGTATGTCTTTGTGCCCTGCGATGGATTGGCACCCTGTCCAGGGTGTACCCTGCCATGTGCCCTAAGTCTCCTGGGATGGGCTCCAGGCCCCCCGTGACCCTGAATACAGGATTAAGCGGTATAGATGATGAGTGAGTGAGTGAGTGGTTTGATTCCAACAGACCGCACAAATGTTTCACCGCACATTGAGTGTCTAATCACAGAGCTGATTTACTCAAACCAGCTAGATTCTCTTCCTTTCACTTTCCCTGATTTTTTTTTTAAAGAACTTCCCCAGTATAAACGTATTATTTGACTATCAAGGTCATTAATTAAAAGTCTATAATAACATAGTTGAAAAAAAAATTGCTTAAACACAATAAAATATATGTGGTAAAAACAGTGTATGGTGTGTTTAAGTGGAAATAACCAATCAATCTTTCAAACACCATTTTCACCAGGCAGACAGTGTGAAGTGTACTTATTTACATTTACCTTGTTATCTTTGCAATGTTTTTGACTCTCACATTTCATCCCCCCATGATATTTGAAACTCTCTCTCTCTCTCTCTCTCTCTCTCTCTCAATATATATATATATAGTACATGAAAAAATCTGCCATCTTTAACTAAGACAAAATTTCTGAATAGCTTCCTATTACTATATACAGTATTCCCAGTGGTGCCATGGTGTCTCTGATTATCCCTAGATGAAAAATATTGGCACTATTGTGCTCATCTGGGTCAGTGCCAAGTAAGGGAGTATATTTTAACATATGATATTTATTTTTGTATATGATATCTCTTTTTCTTTTCTACAAGAACAAGAAGTATTTTATAACGGTGGAGTTCGAAGCTCAGTTTTCACGTTTTGCATGTTCTTTCCATGTACAAGACGTGTTCAAGTCAAACCGGGACTTGTAATGAAATTTCTTGTAAATGACACACTGGTTGACATAAAACTGGTTGACATTGATATAGTTATATAGTGATGAGACTCTTGGCCTCAGTGAAACATCTGAATGGTGCAACTGTTTTAAAGACGTCTGTATGTCTGCGAATGACGATCCTGGCTGAGGTGGCTCGCAGCTCACTGCGGTCGTTCCAGTGAACATTCAACGAGTGGGACGCCTGATCCCTGAAAATCAATAGCTTTCACATCTCACCAACTTGTAGATGAGATGCATCTGTCTGTGGGAATTGTACAGGAACTTGTCCTGAACTTGTTGCAAGCCATTTCCACATGTTTGAGCCATTGAAGGAGTTCCTGGGAGGCCGGATTTTCAGATCTTTTTTCCTGCGTACTAAGAAAACTTTCTACCTTGATGGTGTCCAAGCACTAGTGATACGCTGGGATAAGTGAATTAGTGTAGCAGGGGATTATATAGAGGAATGAAGAAAGTTTTTACTCTTATAACTATGTTCTGTCATTCTGCTCTGCTTGACTTAACCCTAACCCTAACCCTAACCCTAACCCTAGGGTTCTCTCTGGGTTCTGTAGTTTCCTCTCACTTTCTTAAAACATGCAGGTAGGTGGATTACATGAAGGCTCACAAAGTGCTGGAGAGATCTATACTGAAGTGTGCCTAATTGCTAACTTTGCTTTCTCACACAAGTAAATATTGTCCAAACATGTGACTTTGGCAGTATTTTACACAGGAACAATAAAAAAGAGACAATTTGGAGAAAATATTGGTTTGGTGAGACACATAAAAATTATTATTATTAAAATTAAATATTGTAGTGTGTTTATTTTTTAGATTTATTCTTTTGCCTTTTCGAGCAAGTATTTTGGTATGATCATGCCAGTTGTGTATGTTTTTATAGAAGCTATAATCTTGAACCCACATTTTGCCCTCAGTCTCTTGTGCAAATCCATGGATTATAACCCGGGTTCAGGAATCCACTGTGCATGACTCTCATTGGCTGTACCTGCAGTTCGCTCCAGAGAGTTCACACTAGGCGATACAAAAAAAAAAAAAAAAAAATGTTTCTTGCGCACCAGGTTTAAATTGGAGAATACGCGGTATGTGTTTGTGTTAGTGTATGTGTGCATAAAATGGCCTGGCCTTACCCTATGCCCAGTGCTCCAAGCATAGAATCCAAATCTTACCCAGCAATGACACGCCTCCTAGAGGTAAATGAATTAGCAGGGTGTGAGTACTGGATTATTCACAGTCATCACAGACTTTAAGGACTTTAATCCTAATCTGTGTTTAACAAATAAAACAGACCGAGACTTAACCAGATTTATGAAAAGATCTGGAATAGTAAACTATCCCAGACTGACCTGTGCTATCCTGACCTGATGGAAAAACTCCTCTTTTCTCCATCTTGTACACAACGCAGAAATACACACTTCACATACTGTACATTCTCTTCATATTCTCTTTTGTTGAAAATCACACATTTGCATGTCCCTCACACACACACACACACACACACACACACACACACACGCTTTGGTGGAGATGCAGCCTGTGGTGCTTTTTTCAAAGCCCTCAGATGTCGTGTCTGTTTATTCAGTTGGTGTTTTGAGTTCGCCCCTCAACACACACACACACACACACACACACACACACACACACACACATGTTTGATCTTAGCAAGCCAACACAGAAAGAATTGGTTAATTTTTTAGTGATTTATTTAAAATATTCCTACAACAAGGTTTAAGTCGTGTCCTCAACATACACACATGAATGGAGAAAATAAAGCTGTAATGAACCTCTCGCTTTTTCTACTCACGCCGTTTTCCCCCTACCTTGCTTTCCACCTCGCAAATTGTCTACAAAGGGAGAGTGTGATGTATAAATGTTTGAGCTGTTTGGATGAAAACGTAGGTTTATTAATTAAATGTTTTGCATTGGCGGAGTGGAGGACTCAGCTCTTCTGGACTCGCATCTTCATTTGTTATCATTAGCCGTGCGCGCAGAGATCGATAATTGTGTCCCAGGGAGCCATTCATTATTGAAAATAACTTTAATAAGCCAGAAACTGTCATTTACCGCTATTCACATGAGAGACGAGAGTTTTATTTTGCATGCCGGGGTCGGTGTGTTTTACGCATGCATGTGTGTATGTGTGTTCATCTGGCGCCTCAAATTAGCACCTTCGATCATTTTTCACAGATAGTGTACACTTATGGTCAACATTTACATTTTATGCAGGTTTATTTGATTATTAGCATTTTTTTTTTTTTGCCAGCCTCTTACACACAGATGCACACATGCTACTTTTCTATCTTGATAGGGACCCTTTATTGGTATAATTGTTCCTGCAACAAATTAATCCTAACGATACCTCTAACATTAACCTGAGGCACATAGGGAATGGATTGTGGCACTGTGATGATTTTTTTTATGTATTTTTTAGTTATTTATTTAATTATTTGCATAGATTCATTTATTGACTGTTTGGCAGTTTTGCCACTGATCCATCCTAATGGGGACATTTAAATTCTTTTTTTGGGGGGGGGGTTATTGGTCACAAATTGTCTCTTACTATTCTTATGAAAACATTTCTTTAAGGGGATTTTTAATTTGCTAAATAATTCCATGATACACCTTTATCTCTATACCATAACTTCAATAACCAAAAGGAAATCTTTCATTTCAATATATATATATATATATATATATATATATATATATATATATATATATTGTAGCGCCCACCGCTAGAGAAACCACACCACGAGTATGCCAATAGCAACTTTTATTAACTTGACTGATGTCGGCCTCAGTCACGCCAAAAACAAACCCGAACTGGATCAGAACAATAACATGCCTCTCACTCCGAACGGACACAACACTCACTCTCCACGCATGCGCCCCCCTCCCTACACACACACACACACACACGCACACACACACAAAAAGTGGTCCCTGTCTCTCCCTGTTCCCCCTTCGTCCCAACTGTGCGGTGATGGGTAACGCACTCCTAACTTATACTCACACCGCTACAATATATATATAATATAATCTTTCATTTTTAAATAAATAAATAAATAAATAATCAAGTGTAAGCTTTTCTTTTTTTTTTTTTTTTTTGTGTGAGGATCTGCATCAGAATATCCCTACAATATCAACTCTCTGATAATTCCATCAGAAACATTTGGTCCCCATTAAGATATAAATCCTCCCCACACAAACACTTTCACACGCATGTCTGCTCTCTGTTAGTTCAATACTGCACTCTTGTGGCTGATTTTGAGGCCTTCACCTATGAAGAGCAGCCTGTACTTTTTTTTTTTTTTTTTTGCCAAACAGCAGGAAGTGATCGTCTCTATAGGATCAGATCAGTCCAGCATTCACTCTGAGCCGGCCACCGTCGCTCCTGTGGACATTCAGCCAGTGGAACACCTTGGAACACCTGATCCTTGAAAATCGATGGATAGCTTCTCACCAACTTGTGTCTCTCTGTGTGAACTGTACATACAATCATTTATCAACACCACTTGCACATTACATGAACTCAGCTGGACGTTATTGCCACAACCCCTGTACAGTCCTGACTTCGCTCTAAGCCATTTCTACATGTTTGGGCCATTAAGGAGTTCCCGGGAGGCCAGAGTTTCAGACGTGAAGCAGGCAGTCCGATCATGGCTTCCACTTACTGATTAAACTTTCTTCCTTGATGGTATCCAAGCTCTCGTGAAACGCTGGAATAATTGCATTAGTGTAGCGTGGGATTATATAAAGACATCAAGGGAGTTTTTACTCTAAGAACTGTGTTCTGTTATTCTGTGTCCCGGTTCCACTTGAACACCCATTGTACAGTAGATCAGAGGGTGGACAAATCAAATTGATTAGCTAGCTCACTGAGCAAGTAATACTAAATCTAATTCCTGAGAAATCCAGGTAATGAGGTTAAAAAGTGGAATTTATTGTAGATAAAAAATGTGATGCATTGAAATAGATTTTGGAAAATGATTAAGCACTTGAATAGCCATATGGGGTGACTAGATGTAGCTGCATTTTTGATCCCCTTATGATCATTTTTTCCTAAATGTTGTAATGCCCTGCCTGCTTTTTATTCAAACACATCATCATATGTAAAATTTTAGCATCTCCATTGGTGCTCAATATAGTCTTTGGATATTTGGTCACAGCTTGCTGAAAATCTGATACGGTCTAGAATACTGGCGAGTGTTTTCCTAGGCTAGCAATTTATCCACCACTATTATTCTTATCAGCTGAGACAGAATCCAATTTCAGCGAGCACAGAGGTGCCAATTTGAGTTTTTAAATTAGCATAGGTTTCCATGTTATTAGATACATTATACAGTCATACACCAAGAAATTAACCATTAAACAAAATGTCATTACAGCATAAAAAGAAACATGTTCACAGTGTCTTCTGTATTCCTAAGAGTATCATTTATTAAGTCTATTTGAATTGTTCGAGTCTTCCAAGTAACTGGGCGGTGTTACAATGATCTTTCTGGGACCGACTGGCTCAGTCTTGATTCGGGATCCTGTGGTCCGACCATAAAAATAGATTGTGGAAAACAGGAGCATGCTGGGTTTAATAAGGAAATGGAAAGAAAGAAACAACATGCTATTTCACTGTGAGACTCATTGAACTGATCTTGTATTGTCCTTTCAAGTAGATATTAAAACGTCTTCAAAAAAAAAAAAAAAAATGAAACTATGATGCATTATGACAGACCTATTTCCACCTTTAGTGTGAAGTAGCTACCAACAAATCAAATGTTTCTGGGGAGAAAAAAAAAAACGTGGTGTGCATTTATTATTTATTATTATTTTATTAGGACACATGACCAAGTCCAGTTCAAGTCATTCCACAAGCTTTTGATTTTGATACAATTTCGGTCTGGGTACTGATTTGACCATTAAAAATGTTTAAACATCTTCTCCCGAAGTACTTTTTTTTTTTCTGTGAATTAGATTTCAATTTCAAATCTTATTTGTCAAGTACCCGACAGCACACAGTATGATATGCAGTGAAATGCTACATTACATTAAAACCAAGCACACCATTGTTTTTCTTGTGAAATTCCCAATAAGTTGGATGTGTCACATGACCCTCTTTCTATTGAAAAAACTAAAGTTGGATCCAAGATGGCCGACTTCCGAATGGCCACCATGGTCACCACCCATCTTAAAAAGTTTGCCCCCTCACATATACTAATGTGCCACAAACAGGACGTTAATATCACCAACCATTCCCATTTTATTAAGGTGTATCCATATAAATGGCCCACCCTGTGTGTGTGTGTGTGTGTGTGTGTGTGTGTGTGTATATATATATATATATATATATATATTCACACACTATGGGCAATTTGAGAATGCCAATTAGCCTAATCCACATGTCTTTGGATTGTGGGAGAAAACCCTATAACCCAGAGGAAGCCCTACATGCAGGAGGAGAACATGCGAACTCCATGCACCCAGACCCAATGGAGAAACCAAACCCAGGACTCAGACGTGCAGAGCGACAGTGCTTACTATTAAGCCACCGTGCCACCATATACAGTACACTTTACGTTAATATTACTAAACTGAACTAATTACAAAACTAAACTTATATAAAGCAAAATCACTTTGATCTGAAAGCAGGCACTGAATAATATATTTTAATTGCATTATATCTGTGTTATATTTTGTTTGGTATTTGTCAATAATACTGATTAAACTTTAGTAAAACATTTTTAAAAAAAAATTAATCAATTACATTCAGGTAGGCTTTTATTGTCACTTCAACCATATACAGTTTAGTACTCAGTGAAACAAAACAACGTTCCCCCAGGACCAAAGCTACAGTACAACATACAACATACATCTACAACATAAAGTAACGGAAACTAACTAGCTAACTTAGAGACCTAATTAGTCGGCTAGCTGGGACAAGACAGACTGACATTTGAAGTTAACAGAGAACTAGCGACGTTTTTACGCAAAAGAGACAACATAAAGTGCACGTGCAAATGTACGAACAAGAGGGTACAAAGTGGCAACGTGACAGTAGTGAGATGATGAGTGGAGGTAGTGGGAGGAGAAACAGTAAACAGGTAATCAGGGTAGTAGTTATACCAAACTAAGACTCCTGGTACACCTTTTAATGTACAGTACTTCCCATACTGTGGTCCCGTTTGTGACAGTTGTGTACACACTGAATGGAGCAATGAACTCATGCCACATCATCAACCTGTATTACATACACACGTGGACAAAATTGTTGGTACCCTTCGGTCAATGAAAAAAAAACTCACAATGGTCACAGAAATAACTTTAATCTGACAAAAGTAATAATGAATAAGAATTCTATGAATGTTAACCAATGAAAGTCAGACATTGCTTTTTAACCATGCTTCAACGGAATTATATAAAAAAAACGAACTCATGGAACAGGCCTGGACAAAAATGATGGTACCCCTAAATTAATAGTTTGTTGCACAACCTTTAGAGGCAATCACTGCAATCAAACGATTCCTGTAACTGTCAATGAGACTTCTGCACCTCTCTGCAGGTATTTTGGCCCACTCCTCATGAGCAAGCTGCTCCAGTTGTTTCCGGTTTGAAGGGTGCCTTTTCTAGACAGCATGTTTCAGCTCCTTCCAAAGATGCTCAATAGGATTGAGGTCAGGGCTCATAGAAGGCCACTTTAGAATAGTCCAATGTTTTACTCTTAGCCATTCTTGGGTGTTTTTAGCTGTGTGTTTGGGTCTTTGTCCTGTTGCAAGACCCATGACCTGCGACTGAGACCCAGCTTTCTGACACTGGCCAGCACATTTCTCTCTAGAATCCCTTGATAGTCTTGAGATTTCATTGTACCCTGCACAGATTCAAGACACCCTGTGCCAGATGCAGCAAAGCAGCCAAAGAACATAACAGAGCCTCATCCATGTTTCACAGTAGGGACAGTGTTCTTTTCTTCATATGCTTCATGAACATAGAGCTGATTTGCCTTGGCAAAAAGTTTCATTTTTGTCTCATCTGTCCATAGGACATTCTCCCAGAAGCTTTGTGGCTTGTCAACATGTAGTTTGGCATATTCCAGTCTGGCTTTTTTATGATTTGTTTTCAACAATGGTGTCCTCCTTGGTCGT
Source organism: Clarias fuscus (assembly GCA_030347435.1). NCBI lineage: Eukaryota > Metazoa > Chordata > Actinopteri > Siluriformes > Clariidae > Clarias > Clarias fuscus. The sequence continues at coordinate 34,943,901 of CM059207.1, forward strand.
CTCCCATGTAGTCCACTTTGGCTCAAACAACGACAGATGGTGCGATCTGACACTGATGTTCCTTGAGCATGAAGTTCACCTTGGATCTCTTTAGAAGTCTTTATGGGCTCTTTTGATACCATTCGGATTATCCGTCTCTTTGATTTGTCATCAATTTTCCTCCTGCGGCCACGTCCAGGGAGGTTGGCTACAGTCCCATGGATCTTAAATTTCTGAATAATATGTGCAACTGTAGTCGCAGGAACATCTAGCTGCTTGGAAATGGTCTTATAGCTTTTACCTTTAACATGCTTGTCTATAATTTTCTTTCGAATCTCCTGAGACAACTCTTTCCTTCGCTTCCTCTGGTCCATGTTGAGTGTGGTACATACCATGTCACCAAACAACACAGTGACTACCTGGAGCCCTATATATAGGCCCACTGACTGATTACAAGATTGTAGACACCTGTGATGCTAATTAGTGGACGCACCTTGAATTAACATGTCCCTTTGGTCACATTATTTTCAGTATTTTCTAGGGGTACCATCATTTTTGTCCAGGCCTGTTCCATGAGTTTATTATTTTAAATAATTCTGTTGAAGCATGGTTGAAAAGCAATGTCTGACTTTCATTGGTTAACATTCATAGAATTTTTTTAAATGATTACTTTTGTCAGATTAAAGTTATTTATGTGACCATTGTGAGTTTTTCTTTCATTGACCGAAGGGTACCAACAATTTTGTCCACGTGTGTATTTATCATAAATCACACATGTTCATTATTAACAGTCAGTTCTAATATATTTTCAAAGGCAAAACATTACACTAATAATAAAATCCTCTCCTCTATTCCACTACTAATCGTCTAAGGGAGCTTTCACAACTATTACTCCGTTTGCCGAGTGTGTATCAGAGTGATTTTTGTTTTGTTTTGTTTTGTTTTCTTATTTTTCCCACACCACATACAGTTAAAAAAAATCTAACAACAATCGAGAAAGATTAAGGCTGAGTGGTGTGTAGGATCGAAAATGGACAGTACGTCAGAAATACAAACATGGAGAAAAAAAAAAAGTGTAGTGGAGTAGTGGGTACTTCACTCTTTCACAGTTCTTCACACAGTCCGTGTGTGACAACTTACAAACCTTTGGTTTACTAAACAATGCATTGAGTGGCAATTTCCAAGATTCCATATGCGTCATTTTGCGCACTCAAATCTAAAACCTCATGTAAACATCAAGCGCAATGCAATTTGTAAATCACAATTACTAGGTTGAACAACAGTCAAATCAATCGAACTAAACTCCTAATGCCTATACCAAGCACCCTGCTGATTTAAATACTGTAAAGAGGCCAATCACCTCTGATCCCCAGCTCAGTCAGAGACGCATCAGTGTGTTTACAATCTAAAAAAGGCACCAACGCCTTTTTTTTTTTTTTTTTTTTTTTCAAAGTGTACCCAGTAATAAACAGAGGAGTGAAGCAAAGAGTGGCCATAAGGGGCTGGAAGGAGATAAAGAGAAAAGGGAAATCAGTTCAGCAGATGAGACTTATTAAAACAGGTAGATTATAAATATAAAAAAAGCAGACATAAATAAAATAAAATATAATCTTTTGTGTAGTAGTACCTTAAACTATATGGCCAAAGGTATGCAGACACACACACACACACACACACACACATCAAGGTGTTCATCATGAACCTCAACATGAAAGAAATGCTAAGGAGAACCAAAATGCCTAATGAAGATTAATTAAGTAATTTGTACTTTAAGTAGACTGTTCACATCTTTGGAGGATACGTTTTTGCTTACAATGACTAATAAAATGCTGACCAGTCACAACACTAATACCACTAGTACCACCACCAGGTGAATTGAATAACGTTGTTAATTGTACAGTATATCAGTAAACTGGTGACCCAAGGCTCATCTATGCCTGTAGAGACCAAAGGCCAGCCTGGCCAGTCTAAGCCAACAGAAAAGCTAATTCAGCACAAATTGCTGAAAGACCTTTCCGCTGGATATGATCGAAAGGCCTCAGAACACCCAGTAGACCAGGGCCTGCCAGAAGGTAACGAGCTTAAGGTTCTCAGTGCAACATACTGCACCCTTTTGACTGGTATTGCAGCTAATATTAATTGACTCATTCAGGTTTCAATTAAGATTTGGGTTTCCTTTAGAGCTTATTCCATTTATTAATATCCTCTTAATGTCCTCTGACTTTTAGAATCAACTGAAGAACTTATTCCTAAGAACACACGCATCTCCTGAGGTAAGACCTCAAATCAAGGAAATGACAGATTACAGTAAATGACCATTTTGTAAATACCCTTAATTTTGTTTTGGTTCTCACACCTTTATTGATGTATGCCAAACTTATTTTTGAAAGCTGTGTTAAAACAGCAACAACATTTTCTTTTTCTTTGGCAAACAGAACTCATCAGAACTCATCAGTAGACATGAGGTTTTTTTTTTTTTTTTTTTTTTTTAAACCTAAATAACTGCATTCAGGTGTGTTCACTCAAACAAACTGCAGCCCAATTAATGTGTCCCCACCTGCCATTAATTACCAATCAGCCACCACCTGACCAGTCAGCCATATAACCCCTGCATGGGAAATGCTCTTTCTATACAGCAGGGATTCTTAAACTTAATATTCAAAGATCAAGATCTGGTTTCTATTCAAGGTCTAGAACAATTGTTGATAAGCAAATTATTTTATTAAACTTGCGTATAACTTACAATAACCATACATCCATGTTTAATGTTGAGCCCAAATACATTCAAACATTGTGGAACAAATGTGACTGTGTGACTGAAATGAGATGCTTAAACCAAAGCAATCTAACTGAAATATCTGACATAAATATCAGACAGATTCAAAATATGTTAGTGCAAAAATAATGGCACTGTTCCAAAATACGTTCCAAGTTAGTGCAGAAATATTGGCACTGTTTGCATGCAAGTAAGTTGAAAGCTTCAACTTTCAACAATAAAAAAGTTTAAATAAAATAAAGTTTAATGTAAAAATAAACATAATTACTATAGAAAAATCTTCATTGTATGTTTTCTATACATAAACAAACGGTGAATATTCTATACCTGAACAAACCAATTTAACAAACTCAATTTAAGACCAACACAACAAGTCCCAGTAATAAACTAATTGTGAAGTAAAAGTTACATGATGCCATAAGGGGCCTTTCACATGTCACATCTAAAACTGCCTGGAAAATGCCAGTCATGTCATTGTCTCCTTCTTTCCAGAGCCGTTACAAGATTGCGCTCCTGTGGTGCCTGCCGTGGTGCTTCTCATCATCCTTCAAGCTGTGATGCTGCCTGTGGTAACTGTGTCTCTGAAGACACAAAAGTTGGGGAACGAGCCTTGCAATGGGAGGTAGTCCGTTTATTGACTGCGAAGTAAAGCAAAAAAAAATGGTTCTAAAGAAAATAAAATGAGTACAAGCACCGGTGTACCCAAAAAATCCTTCAATTTAAGTACATCAGGACATTTGACGCATTTCTCCATTTATAAAAACAAAACACAATTTCGCACACAGAAAATGTGACAGATGGCCTCAAAAACAGTAAAAAAATAAATAAATAAAAAATTCACAACAGCCTAAACTGAAAAATCACTCTGTCTGACTTAATTAGCTGCCTAAACTTTGACATGAAAAAGGAGTGGCTGTCAGGCGGAGACACTGACCTCATCTTTGGATCGTGGCATATCCTCATCGCATAGGTGATGTAACATACACTGACAAGACACAAAGTTTTGCATAACTATTACCGTTGTCATGACAACGGGGAAACTATTACATTAAACAAACAACATGAAAACGTTTATCTGAATTCCCGAGATTAGGTTTAGCATTAATCTCTGGCCAGAATAACTGTAACAATCTCCGAATCGACTGCAAAACTGACTACTTATTGAGGAGTGTAACAAGTTTTTACTTCAAGGTAGGAAACATACATTGTATTAATGCATTGCTAATTTGAGGTGTGGAGTGCGTCCAGATTAATTTGCCATGCGGTCCGGATCCGTACAGGAGTCCAGACTTTGAGAATCCCTGCTAAACAACACTGTGGGTGACGTCTTTAGTTGTTGTGTTACTTAAATATAGGGTTTAAAATGTTTGGCTAAAAGTTTTTGTTTGGAAGTAAATAAATAAACAAAATGAATCTTTATATATAAGGCAGAAATTCTGTTAGGCCACTTGGTGTTTGCACAAGTAGCTCCGTCATAGGCGTTGCTCAAATTGGTAAACTGATAATGGCGCCACCGCCATCATCCCATACAGTATGTGGATTGTCCTTCCATGAGAGTAGCAACCAAGGATTATTGCTAACACAATATGTTTTGTGGTGGAAACATTCAGTCATTCATTCTGGATGCTCCTTACAGCTCACTAATCAGTTAATTAATTAGTAGGTAAATCAATTGGCAAAATGCATAACCCATAAACCCACCCACCATAAACCCACCCGTATATATAGACATATACGAGGTGGTATCAAAGTTTCAGGACTGGTTTTGAAACTCGGCAACAGATGGCAACACAAGGCTGCGCACGCAGAGATGTCAGCCCATGTCAGATGTCAGAACAGCGAAATTTCTTTTTTTGTGAAGCGCATTTTCCCATGGGAATTAATGTAAATGCAGATAATCCGTTACAGACACCAAAAACTCTTACCAATATTACCAATTTCATTTTTTTTTTCACATATAACATCAAGCAAGACATTTAAATATGAAATAAATAGATATTAAATCTCTCTTCACCATCATTTATGATTCCTCTTGGCACCGTCTGTTTTAAAAACCAAACTGAAAGTGTCTCCCTTTTCTTCTTGCTACTGTCCTTGCTAACATTCTTGAGACTCATGGTGCTATGTCTTCACAAAGTTAAAAAAAATCCACAAAAAAACAACATAAATTAATTATTAGGTAAATCAATTGGCAAAATGCATAACCCATAAACTCTTACATATATATATATATACATATACGAGGTGGTATCAAAGTTTCAAGACTGGTTTTGAATCACGGCAACAGATGGCAACACAAGGCTGCGCACACCACAGAGATGTCAGCCCATGTCAGATGTCAGAACTCGGTCAGCGAGCCGTGGATGACCCAATCTTCATGTTGAGGATCATTATCAGTGGTGAAACTTGAATGTACGCGTACCCAGAGAAGAAGCAACAGTCTTCACATTGGAAGGGCCCAACACCTCAATGATCTGAAAATGCATGGCAGCTCCACAACTCGACCAATTGCATCTGTGCACCAAGTGCATCTCTCATCTCTCTCTCTTTTTTTTTTTTTTTTTCGACATTCACAGCATTGTGCATTGAGAATTGACTGGGGCCAAACAGTCAATAGTGAATCCTCTTTTTAATGCACCTGAGGGAGGACGTACGGCAAAAGCGAAACTTTTTGATACCGCCTCGCACATCGAATTGCTAATTAAAAGAGAAAAAAAAAATGCTTAAGCAATTTTTAATTCAAAGATTTTTTTTTTTAAAGCACGATTTTTATGAGATGTTTCTTTTGTTTTAATGCATGGCCTGTTCATTCATTCATTCATTCATTTATTTATTTATTTATTTATTTATTTCATTTTATATAGATCAATTGGTTTTTATTAATTTTTTTTTTTTTTTTACAAATGTGAAACATAATAATTCCAGAGCATGTGTATATATCATTTGTCCATTTTGGAAATACATCAGTTAGACTCAGCACTGACTGTATAAACACCTTTATGGATAGTTCACATGTTGCGGAATGAAGCAGACGTGATCGCGACCAGTCTCGAGTTATAAAAGCTCTATGACATAAATATCATTCATGTGAAAGCTGTGCAGGCGCTGAACTGAATTAAAATACCAAACGTAAGAGCAGGGACTGTCTCAGGGGTGATGAATGGGGCGATGCTTAAAATATCAACCTTCAGCTGCTGTAAACGCGTATCGTACCCCTCCTTATGGGCTCCCGTAGGCGCTCTGAGCAGCTCGGTGCTGATTGGCTCACATGCATGGACCGAGAGGGAACAACAAACAGTGACGGGAATTCCGCCTCCACTTACTGAGTCGGATCAATTGACTCGGTTCTCTACTAGGAGTCGACTCCTTACTCGCTAACGGATCCTTTCCAATTTTGTTTCAAACGGAAAAAGGTTTTGATCTGTGACCTTTCTTTCATGAATGTGTGTGTGTGTGTGTGTGTGTGTGTGTGTGTGTGTGTGTGTTTAATAGTTGAAATCTGTTCAAATGAATTAGTCTGTTTAAATGAATAAAAGGGCATCCTTTTGCTTTTACTTATATAAAGAAAACGTATTACAATTATTGTAAACTTTATACTAATTTGCGCGTGTGTGTTTGAATGTATGTTTGTATGCTTGTTTATATATATGTAAATACAGTATGTGTTTAAGGAGGCATGTATACAGTAAACAAATACTCTGTTAAATTGTGACACAAGCCTTGTATCCACACCACTTAATCTTCTGTGTGTGATATCAGCCTCAGACATGCCCAATAATACTATATTTAAAATAATATCCAATAAATATATTTTTTTAGGCTTCTGATTGGCCCACATGTTTTCATAGCTATGATCGTCTCCACCTGTTGGCTTGGCATGCTCATGGTAGTGTTTGTCTGTTTTCATGTGGATGATGATGATCCATTCAATCATCGCCTATCCTGGTTTTTTCCTGTGTGTGTGCGCGCACTACGGCCAATTTGAAAACACCAGTTAGCCTAATCCGAATGTCTTCGGACTGTGGGAGGAAACTGGAGTAACCAGAGGAAAAACATGCATACTCCATGCACACAGACACTGAGGTGGGGCTCGAACCCAGACCCTGGAGTGCTAAACATTATACAGATAGTGCCACCTGTAGTGTATATATACAAAGCAATATAATGATATAATGCTTCTTCACTTCTATAATTTACAAAACAAAACAGAAATAATATTGAGACTAAAAAAAGACTAAAAAAAGAAATCAATAAAATAAGTGAAATTATGTCCCCAAATTTCGTTCCCCAAAAGGAGCCGACTCACTGAATCAATCCATCCATCAAAGAGTCGACTCCTTCCAGAGCGACACACTGATCTGTTCCGAGAGCCAATCAAATGCGTGGGTTTATTCATGGGAGTCGAGCGCACTTGATCCCTTCCGTTTCTTTAAAGCGTCTGTGAAAAGGATTCACATATTAACTTCATTTTATAAGCGAAAAATAAAAAAAAACACAAGGGGGTTTTACACCATTTGTGTGATTGTTGTTGTCTTTAGACAGGTTGTTATTTAAAGTAAACCAAGTAAACATGGTCAGGGGGTGAGTCCGGCCGGATTACTGGGTTCGGTGACGCCTACAATAAACGGTAAGCACACAGGATATGTTTCTGCTTTGATGTTTCTGCTTTGATGTTTACGTTCTGAAATGAAACACACTGATCGATTGATCTGTTCTTTAGTAATCCACGCCGAAATAATCTGGATTATGTGTAACAGTAAGCATCTGTGCATCCGTGTGATTATATGTAGGACTGAGTTCATTCCTATATGAGTCTGCTGTGCTGTTAGTGTCAAACGATCTGGGTGGGTTTTATCCTGGGGGAACCACAGCACGTCGCTGTTAGTCATTACAGTGCGATATTACCCTGTGCTGTAAAGAACAGATCGATGAAGCGGGGGTGTGGGAGGGATTCAAATGAATCGGACACAAAAGTATCCAGATATGTTGTCACACTTTCCAGCTTTTATTCCACATTCTTAAATTTGAATAACATCATTTTCTTAGGAGTTTGGTACGGCATGCTACGTTCCAGAAGAAATTACATTAAAAAATAAAATAAAATAAATATTGGTTGTCGTAGAGAAAAAAAAAATAAAGAAAGAAAGGAAGGAAGAAAAGAATGTTGTAACAATTCGTACGTTATTCTTAGTTGGGTTGTGCTTCTTTGTAATAGATTGTAGAACACAAAAATACAGCGTTACCTCGCTTTACGAATTTAATCCGTTCCGAAGGCGAAATTCCGTTTTGTGAAGCGCATTTTCCCATGGGAATTAATGTAAATGCAGATAATCCGTTACAGCCACCAAAAAATCTTACCAATATTACCAATTTCCATCACACGAATCATATATTTTTTTACATATAACATCAAGCAAGAATTTAAATATGAAATAAATAGATATTAAATCTCACTTCACCATAATTTATGATTCCTCTTGGCACCGGCTGTTTTAAAAACCAAACTCCCTTTTCTTCTTGCTACTGTTCTTGCTAACATTCTAGAGACCCATGAAAAAAGAAAAAAAAATCCACAAAAAAAAAAAAAAACATAAACTCGCTTCGCTTGGCTTTCCACTGACGCAAACAGGTTTTGAACGTTTCCGCACGTAAAGTACGCGCAACTTAGCCGGAGTTCGGTTTGTTTGCTTGTATCCCAAAAATGCTCGATATGCTGAAGCAAAATTCTTGCAAAATTTCAGTTTCTGGCATTCATGTGCTGAGGTACCACTGTATGCCAAATGAAATTTAAATACATGATGGCATCAAAAAGTTTCAAGACTTTGAACAACTGGTGTTATTCTGATCATGTGGGCTACCATGTCTGCTATTTCATCATGGACAGCAAGTTAGGAAAAAAATCTGAAATTCTGCTTGAAACTGCCACAAAGATATTTGATATGATTCAGCAAGTTTTCGGTGATGCTGCAATGAGTAGTTTGAGAGATGGTTTGAGTGGCATGCACGCGGAAGAACATCACTGGACGGCGATGAAAGACGTTCAACGAGCTCAACCCACAAAAATATCGAAACTGTTCAATAACTTGTGCATAATGATTGGTGGAGAACGACACCCATCCTACTTCCCAGGTAATAAAGTATTAATAAGTAACAAGTAATAAAGTACTTTCTTGTCAACAGTATCTGAAAATGTTTTGATACCACCTCATACAATCCTGAACTCTCTCAATTTCAACTTCGGTCCTGCTAAAAACCGCTCCACTGAGTCAGATAAACAAGAATTGCAATGAATTTTAATTCTGGACAATTTGGTGTCGGTTTGTGAATATGGAATAAGCCCCTTACTTTGCTTTGGCCAAAAGTATGTGAACATCTGAGTCATATCATGTTGTTCTTCAAACCCTTGCCAACAATAAAAGGGTTAAGTAGAGGGTACTTTAACCCTAAGTTGTTAGATTGGATGTTTCAGGCGTTATACCAACATTAAACGCAAGTGGCCCAGTACCACTCTCTCAGATGGATAAGTAATAATCCATTTACAATAACATTACCTGCTATTAATAAACTCTCAGTACCTGATACACATTTTTTTTTATCTTGGAACCAGTCACACAAAACAGCTATTTACTGGAATTTCTTATTGCTGCCCCAGTTGCTGGCAGTACAAGCTGTATCACACTTTCCCTTATCTGTTTTGCTCTTAGGTTTTAGTTTGGTTATTTTTTAAACCACTTATGATATGATTATTGGGATTTTACTTCCAAATCTCCATTTAAACCTCCTTCTGAATCGCCACTTATTTTTAAATGTCTTAAATTATGAAACTCTTTTCATTTAATTTGGTTTTAATCTTCTCTTACTACTCAATGTTATATTTGTTATCAATGTTATCTTGTTTAATTTATCCTGTTTGATCTGGAAGGTGACCTTGGGTGACCAGAAAGGCGTCTACTATAAAATAAAATGCATTATTATTATTATTATTATTATTATTATTATTATTATTCCCTGCTAAAGATAATAGATGTATGGAATCCCTCAACTGTGCTTCAGGGTTTCTGTAAAGACAGTTTCTTTTGATGATGCCTTTCTCTGGTGCTTACTGATGAAGCAAAAGCATTGTGGGTAACATTTCGTGTCTAAGTCACTGCTTCTCCTGGCCAATAGCTTAAGTGCTTGTCTGATGGGATATGATTTCCGGATGTGAGTTAACGGCTAATGCGCACTGAGGACTTAGTAGATTGTGTAGGATAAGCGTTCTTGATGGCCACTAAGATCATGTGAGACATTGCTTATCTTGGAATGTATCCTAAGGAATCCAGCATACCATATGTGTGGTGCAAACCCATCCAGGACACAATCACTCACACACACAATAAAAGACTAGACGAGACTCAAATCCCATCCCTTGAGGTATGTGATGGCCGGTCTAACCACTAAGCCAGCATACCCTCTCAAGGGCAGTTAGGGAGCATCATTGGATAAAGCCAAGGCTTCCATTAATACTGATCACCTTTTGTCCTGACGTCTTTTCTCAGGAGACCAACATGGAGCACATGTACATGATGCCCGACCCTGGGCTGCCTAGTTACCCACCTGGGCTTGAGTACCTGACTCAGGTGAGAACCAACAGGATATATTCCTACTGTACTGTACTGTATGTGTGCATTTGCATAAGAAATGTACCCTGTGTAAATTGTGATGAGTAAATCTGAATATTCTGCCACTCATCACTCGTATGCAATGAAATATGCAATGCACTGTACATTGTACACTATATAGGTGCACGTGACAATAAAACATGATCTTTTTTTCTGTCCTTGCTAATGCAGATCGATCAGCTGCTGATTAAACAGAAGGTGGAGCTGGTAGAGGGTAAGCTCAATCAGTTTTGTAATGATTCCGAAATGTCTAATGGTGCCTGCCCTTTATATCCAGGTTTCATGGCTACGTCCTTTGTGTCTATATAAAATCTCAGGAGCCTGTTAGCTTTTCAAATTAGCATGTCTCTTATTAATCATTTTCATACTTAAAAAAAAACAAAAATAAGATTAATTATTGTTGGAAAATAAATAAATATAACAACAGTATAGAGATGCTCTCAAAGTTGATTTTTTTTTAGAAACTCCCTCAATTCTTCATGACACTACATTAATTTATACATGAAAATAACTGCTGTAGAGCAAGGGTGTATTTAAAATAAATGTTTACATAAAAAAAGAAAATACTGTAAAATCCAGTTAACAGGAATTAGTGCAAACAAAATAAATAATTGGTGTGTTTAAAAATTTGCTTAAAATATAGTCTTGGGTACAATATGTGTAGTTTCACAATGAGCTGCTTAGTTTTTTTTTTACTGAACATCCTTCAAAACCAGCCACAGTACTTCTGAGGACTTTGTCACACCTGCCTTTTTATTATTTTATTTTTTTCTTTAATTTTTTCATGCAGCAAAACATTAGGGTTAGGAGCTGATTTTTTTTGGTCTGAAAAATGGTCTTATAGTGTGTGTGTCTGTGTGTGGGTGTGTGTATGTGTGTGTGTGTGTATGTGTGTGTGTGTATGTGTGTGTGTATGTGTGTGTGTGTGTGTGTGTATGTGTGTGTATGTGTGTGTGTGTGTTTGTGTGTGTGTGTGTTTTCCTTAATGTTAATGTTTGGAAATCTTTTTTTTTTGTTTTGGTACCGACTTAATAACCTAATAAAATAAAAAACATACAAAATAAAATAAAAATAATTAAATGCACAGGGTGCCTAAGACTTTTACACAGGACTGAACCAGAACTGTAGAATGTAGAAACCGTACCCTGCTCTGTTACTGAGGAGAATAATTTCAGTGAGGTACAGTAGCTGATCAGAGTGGCATCATAGAAAAACATCTTATATTGCACACACATTCAGTTCTAGTCTCCCACAACAAAAAAGATATGCCACCCCTTGTGGCATTAGTTGGTATTGCAGTCCAAGTAGTGCCCATTACTATGGTAATGTCTGACCGTTACAGTATTCATTCATTCAACTTCTATACAGCTTATCCTGTGTACAATAGATAATGGATCCTCTATAATATCATATATCATATCATATCATATCATATCATATCATATCATATCATATCATATCTACACTCCATGGACACAGAGCCAACTCGGGAATCAAACCTTCATCCCTACAGGTGCGAGGCTACAGTGCTCACCACTACACCACCGTGCCGCCATAATGTTACAGTGTATGGCAGGTAGTCTCATTGGCATGGACGCCTGCCCTGTCTGTATTATTATATATGAAACAGCACAGTTGCACAAGCACTGGTTTTAAATTTCCATTTCTACCGGTTCTAAATAACCACATAGTCTAACCACGTTTATAATTATACTGGGATTACAATAAATTATTTAAAATTTAAAAAATTAAGTCTAAAATTAGTCTTTTTTGAAATATACAGTATATACTGATTTGATTCTGAAGGTAAACGGCTACAGTAAGCCTGGATGATAGACTAAGGTTTCTGACATTTCATTTTTCAGCCATGTGAAGCATTACAGTCTGTCTATGGACAATTAATCAGATTTCTCTAAGTGGCTGCTGCTGAGAGGAAAGCTGGTGAAGGGCGATCATAAAGGCAGCATGCTGCTGCGTAAGAAGAGCTGCTGATGTACAGTAGATACTCCAGTCACATGCTCCTTCTTACCAGGTCTCATGACTCACTCTAAGCTGACACGAAGGAAGTCCTCAAGCCCTTAAAAACACAGCCAGTTTTTTTTTCTTTTTTTTTTTTCTTAATGTTAGACACATATGGTGGAAATGTGGGCATGAAGAATAACGTGTGGGTAAAAATAAGGGCAGATATGCTACATTTTTTACATAACGTGGCATCTCAGTATTCATAGTAGTCTGTATCATTATTTGAACTTGAGCTTTGTCTTAAGTCATTAAAGCCACATTTAACCCTTCTTCAGTTTAGCAACAATTCACTGGATATTGTACTTCACCACTGCTGATTTCTTAAAAATGAGCACATTATATCTCTTGAAAGCAAGAGCATTTACGTATGCACACAATATGAGTCAGAAAAAAAGGCTTCAGTTTGCTCGGGAGCATAAAGATTGGACTTTGGAGCGATGGAAAAAGGTCATGAATGTTGACAGTTCAAGCCCGAGCTCTGCCAGGTTGCCCCTGTAGGGCCCTTGAGTAAGGCCCTTAATGCTGTCTGCTCCAGTGGGGTCGTATAACGGCTGATCCTGCGCTCTGGACCCAGGTCACTAACAAAATGCTGGAATATTTAATTGTCCAGTAATGTCTATGTGATGAATAAAGGCAGAAATTAGTCTGGAGTCCCTTCACTTGGTCACTTGGTCTAATACTACACCTTGAAATCGTATGTGTCATGTTTGAGGCGAAGTTTTCTTTCTTTAGGCCAAATAATCAGCCATGGTCAGTCATTGTAGTTTTCCGACCACCGTCTCACCTCTTTCAGACTGCTGTTTAAATTTGGTTCAGTATTTCCCCAGCATGCATTTTGTGTGGATTTGTGTTCGTAGCTCTGGTCGGCTTCGAGAGCAATAACAAGTACGAGATAAAGAACTCGTTGGGCCAGAACGTGTTCTACGCAGTAGAGGAGAACGACTGTCTAACGCGGCAGTGCTGTGGCCCTCTGCGCTCCTTCACCATCCGCATCCTGGATAACTTCGGCCAGGAAGTGATTACAGTCAACCGACCCCTCAAGTGCATGTCCTGCTTCTTCCCGTGCTGTCTGCAAGAGGTGAGTGCACTGAGCATTGCTAATAAGTCTGTTACTGTATGTATTGAAATGTTATCTCATAGGTACAGTCACCTTGCACCTCCAGGGTCCGGGTTCGATTCCCGGTCAGGTTCGATTCCCGTCTCTGTGTGCATGGAGTTTGCATGTTCTCCCCGTGCTTGATGGGTTTCCTCGGGTACTCCGGTTTCCTCCCACAGTCCAAAGACATGTAGGTTAGGTTAATTGGCATTACCAAATTGGCCGTAGTGTGTGAATAAGTGTGTCCAGGATGTACCCCACCTTGCACCCTAGGTCTCCTGGGATAGGCTCCAGGCTCTCCATCACCCTGAATACAGGATAAAGCGGTATAGATGATGATGAGTGAGTGAGTGAGTGGTACACCTTCACTTCCAGAGTGCCCCTCTTGTGCCGTTTTTGTTTTGTTTGTTTGTTTGTTTGTTTTTTCAGAAAGAACCAAAACATTGGTTCAACATCTCCTTGCATTAAAAAAAAAAATCTACAGGCTGATTGTTTTTTTCTTTGCAAAAAATCTAATGCTACAGATCTATAGATCTACACCTGTTGTTTAAGGGGGTGTGCTGTTTTAGAAAAAATATTATGAATGATGTATTATATTATAATGAATTAGCGTTTGATTATTTTGCTGCCTAAAGTATTTCTCTTACACCACATTTTTGTAATTCTTTTTTTCTAATTCATTTATCATTCACTTGCCAGTGACACATTTTTCTTTTTGTCCTTTTTAGTTGAAAATCACTTTTGTCCTGCTTTAGAAAAACCTTCCTGTATCATCAAGGTGTTTGTTACCAGAATGGTTAAGTCAACAGCTTCTGAACGATTTCGACATTAAGTTGATTTGCAGATGTTTCTGCGGCCGTGATTTGTGCTGTAACTTCACTGCAGAATCGAGTCCAGTTCACTCTGAACAGAATACCGTGTTCACGACGGACAGCGATGCTCAAACGATATAACAGAAGCCGCTCTAACACTGTGAGCCAAGATCTTGTTTCATCACCCATAATGTTTCTGTCCTGGCAAAGACATGCGTATGGATCGGTATTGATGTTCCTGGGCTTGGCAGGCGGATGAACAATCCCAGCTCACCCTGATGTTTTGGCAGTCTCCACTGTTGCTGAATGGAAATCCAGACAGTGGACGATTTTCCAAATTTCCAAAAAATCTTTCATTTGGGTTTTAAATCTCTCTCTCTCGCTCTCTCTCTCTTTCTCGCTCTCTCAGCTTGAGATTCAGTCTCCACCAGGCAACGTTGTGGGTTACGTACTCCAAGAGTGGCATCCTTTCCTTCCCAAGTTCACCATCCAGAATGAGCGCAAGGAGCCTGTGCTCAAGCTTCAGGGACCCTTCTGTGGCTGGAGCTGCCTTCCAGATGTCGACTTTGAGGTACCACGGCAATGCCCCTATCTCTTCTCATCACTTGGGCACTGCAGTGAGATGTTTTAAGCCTTGAGTGGTTAATAAATGTTGCAGTTTATACAGTATATAGAAGAGCCTCTCACTCACTCACTCACTCACTCACTCACTCACTCATCAAAGCAAACAGTTCTCCACAAGAGGGAGCCAGTAGCACTTCGTATTTGTTTACTGAAGAGCTTAACATTTGCAGCATTATCCAAATGTCCATATCCAGAGTAATTTAATTGAGTATTTCAGGGGATATTCATCTTCTCCCTAGTACAGATAGATGTAATGTAAGAATAACAAGAGTATTTGCAGTACTTCTAAATGTTCGTTTGATTTGGCTTGTTTTTTGTACTACATTAAACCCCATAAAACACTTAGAGACAAAGTAGACACTTTTGAAGGACCTACTAATTCCTTCTAATTCTACTACTATAGCAACAACAACAACTAATAATAATGATAATAATAATAATAATAACAATAATACACTATATTGCATTGACAATAACTTCCATGGTTACAGGTGTATAAAATCAAGCACCTAGGCATGCAGTATGGGTTTAAAGTTTGGTGGAGGGGCGATTATGATGTGGGGTTGTTTTCCAGTAGTTGGGCTCGGCCCCTTAGTTCCAGTAAAATAACCTCTGTATCATGCATCATGAACACACATCCCATGGGATGTTTGGGGACGGCTCCTTCCTGTTCCAACATGACCTCGCACCAGTGCACAAAGTAAGGTCCATAAATACCCGCACAGAGTCCTGACCTCAACCCAATAGAAGGCATTTGGGATGAATTAGAGCGGAGACTGCGAGCCAGGCCTTCTCGTCCAACATCAGTGTCTGACCTCACAAAGGCGCTTCTGGGAGAATGGTCAACAATTCCCATAAACACACTCCTAAATCTTGTGGAAAGCCTTCACAGAAAGGTTGAAGCTGTTATAACTCCAATGGATGGGGAATGAACACAAATTCAAATTTTATTTGTCACATACACAGTCATACAAAGTACGATCTGAGATGAAATGCTTGAACGTCTACGGAGTGTGCAGATGTGCATGAATGTGTAGATGTCCGTCTCACCATAATGTGCAAAAATGAAATGAAATAGAAATGTCCAGGGTGTGTGAGAAGGTGCCTGAATGTGCCGATGTCCAGAAATGTCCAGGGTGGGTGTAAATGTGTACGAGCGTGCCAATGTGCAGTCGTCGTCCATGTCTATAAATATGCAATGTGCAAAATGCAAGACTGGAGAGATGGTTTAACACATATTAAACATCATATTGAAAGCTTTGAATTAAGAATTGGATGTATCTCAAGTTTATATGCATGTGAAGGCAGGTGAGCGAATACTTTTGGCAGGATACAGTAGTCTTATAATCTTAATAGCACATGTGCAAGATCATATTTTGATTTGGGCCTGAATGTTGGAGTTTTGGCTGCTACAGCACATAACTTGGCGCTAATAATATTTTATTATCAGTTGTTGTAGGTTTCGTCACGGAGGCCTTGAGGCCAGCGACTGGGGTTTGAGCACTGGGTGGGAATTGAACCCAGGCCTTATGCATGACAGGCAAGAAACCTACCACTGAGCCGCCAATGCCCTTTGACTTGAGCCTGAATAACTAAATATAATCAATTTGATAAAAGATGTTAATCTTGAGTCTCTGCTCCACCTGTCTGTCTTTACGTTATGGATGAAAGATCAGATTTTCCTCTCAGGACTAGTGATGGGAATTCCAGTTCTTGTTAGTCATTTAGATAATTTGGCCAAGTCTTTTGGCTCTTAAATGACTCACTGGCCTTGACTTTTTTTCCCTTGAATGACACAATGTGTGCAACATGGTGATGAGAAACTTTATAAATTCATTTAAATCATTAAATCGGCAATGCTCTACATACAGTATGTGTTATTTGAATACGTCCCACACACACTTATCCATGATTGGCATCCGGGGAAAAAAATAGGCTGGTGGGCGGGGCATATCCAGTCAATCCCAGTGTCACTAGCCAATCATGGTCATTTATAAGCTCATGTACGTATAGTATGAAAGAGGGCAGATAGAGCTTTACTGTGAGCAGAGGTGAGTAGTAACGAGTTACATTTACTCCGTTACATTTACTTAAGTCACTTTTTGAAGAAAAAAAAAAACTTCTATGAGTAGTTTTACCATGCCATACTTTTTTCTTTTACTTGAGTAGATTTGTGGAGAAGAAACGCTACTCTTACTCCGCTCCATTCGGCTCCACTCGACTCGTTACTTTTCTAACCATTTATTCGACACTTTAGATATTCTTTGTGTTTGCAAGAGAAATGCAGCGGGTGGAGCTACAGTACCATGTGACTGTGTTTCACCAATCAGATGTAGCAACAATATTCACATGACTCCGTTTGACAAATCAGCCGCAATAGCAATAACTACATGGAGTCACATGACCACACAGAAGGGGGCGGGGTTTGTCTTCAGCAGTGGTAGATAGTGAAGCAAACATGTTGCGGTTAGTTTAGCTGTCTTATTTAATGTTGCAATCTTAACATATATAATTAGCAAATAATCTAGAGGCTAATATATATATATATATACATAATTTTCTTACATTAGTTCTGCTGGACACAGTTTATGGTTAAGTGAGACTCTTGTACACATGTTCTAATGTTATTTTCTGCTGAGTCATTTGCAGCGCGACTGAATATACAGTGTATCTTACACAGCAAATAGTTACACTGTTCAAACATACATATGTTACCTACAGTAGGGATTTATTTCAAAAGCTTTATATTGTGAAAAATGGAAGATTAGGAAATGTGTGTTTCTTATTCCTTAATCTGCTATTTTGAAAAGATATTTAGTTTTATTAATTTATTTTATTAAATTAATTTAATTTATTTAATTATTTGGAAATGTCCCAATTTGTACATTTTATAATTTAGTCTGACTGCTTACATAATTTCTAAAAAAAAAAAAAAAAAATTAAATTCTGTAGCAACCAAATTGTTTTGCCAAAGTGAGCATATGTTAAGATTATTTGTCATGTTTGAGGAGTGTGCATGCATTTTCAGCATGATTGCTGTGAGTTCCTTGGTGCCTTTTTACTCACACTGACTCCAAATTCAAGCTGCCCAGTGCTATTCAACCAATACATGCTGTTAGGGGAATTAAGTGATGTTTGAAAATATGTGTAAAATTCATTACCAGATTTTTTTTTTACATTATATATATATATATATATATATATATATATATATATACACACACACGTGGACAAAATTGTTGGTACCCTTCGGTCAATGAAAGAAAAACTCACAATGGTCACATAAATAACTTTAATCTGACAAAAGTAATAATTAAAAAAATTTCTATGAATGTTAACCAATGAAAGTCAGACATTGCTTTTCAACCATGCTTCAATGGAATTATTTAAAAAAATAAACTCATGGAACAGGCCTGGACAAAAATGATGGTACCCCCTAGAAAATACTGAGAATAATGTGACCAAAGGGACATGTTAATTCAAGGTGTGTCCACTAATTAGCATCATAGGTGTCTACAATCTTGTAATCAGTCAGTGGGCCTATATATAGGGCTCCAGGTAGTCACTGTGTTGTTTGGTGACATGGTATGTACCACACTCAACATGGACCAGAGGAAGCGAAGGAAAGAGTTGTCTCAGGAGATTCGAAAGAAAATTATAGACAAGCATGTTAAAGGTAAAGGCTATAAGACCATTTCCAAGCAGCTAGATGTTCCTGTGACTACAGTTGCACATATTATTCAGAAATTTAAGATCCATGGGACTGTAGCCAACCTCACTGGACGTGGCCGCAGGAGGAAAATTGATGACAAATCAAAGAGGCGTATAATCCGAATGGTAACAAAAGAGCCCAGAAAGACTTCTAAAGAGATCCAAGGTGAACTTCATGCTCAAGGAACATCAGTGTCAGATCGCACCATCCGTCGTTGTTTGAGCCAAAGTGGACTACATGGGAGACGACCAAGGAGGACACCATTGTTGAAAACAAATCATAAAAAAGCCAGACTGAAATATGCCAAACTACATGTTGACAAGCCACAAAGCTTCTGGGAGAATGTCCTGTGGACAGATGAGACAAAAATGGACCTTTTTGCCAAGGCAAATCAGCTCTATGTTCACAGATGGAAAAATGAAACATATGAAGAAAAGAACACTGTCCCTACTGTGAAAGATGGAGGAGGCTCTGTTATGTTCTGGGGCTGCTTTGCTGCATCTGGCACAGGGTGTCTTGAATCTGTGCAGGGTACAATGAAATCTCAAGACTATCAAGGGATTCTAGAGAGAAATATGCTGGCCAGTGTCAGAAAGCTGGGTCTCAGTCGCGGGTCATGGGTCTTGCAACAGGACAATGACCCAAAACACACAGCTAAAAACACCCAAGAATGGCTAAGAGGAAAACATTGGACTATTCTAAAGTAGCCTTCTATGAGCCCTGACCTCAATCCTATTGAGCATCTTTGGAAGGAGCTGAAACATGCTGTCTGGAAAAGGCGCACTTCAAACCGGAAACAACTGGAGCAGCTTGCTCATGAGGAGTGGGCCAAAATACCTGCAGAGAGGTGCAGAAGTCTCATTGACAGTTACAGGAATCGTTTGATTGCAGTGATTGCCTCAAAAGGTTGTGCAACAAACTATTAAGTTAGGGGTACCATCATTTTTGTCCAGGCCTGTTCCATGAGTTTTTGAGTTTTCTTTTTTTTTTTATAATTCCGTTGAAGCATGGTTGAAAAGCAATGTCTGACTTTCATTGGTTAACATTCATAGAATTCTTATGTATTATTACTTTTGTCAGATTAAAGTTATTTCTGTGACCATTGTGAGTTTTTCTTTCATTGACCGAAGGTTACCAACAATTTTGTTCACGTGTGTATATATAAATATTCATTAAGAGAAACAGGGTTACATGCTAGGAAATCATCGTGAGCCTTAATTATAAGTAATGCCGGGATTAACATAGCAACCATAAGAGGTCATTAGTCGAATCCTGACCTTTTTGGTAAGTTCCTGATTGAGGTTTCAGTGATCATCATTCGCATCTGAGCTGCATTTTGTAACCTCACTTGATGGAAAGCTACACAGGCACATAACATTTCTTTTTTTCCTGCTAAATCCATCTAAACAGCAGGCTGGAATCTGCTTCATATTTTTAAGGAGTAGGACCTTCTTTATTTTATCAGATATTTTTAAAGAGTATCAAGCAAGCCCTATATACAGAATTCATCAACTGCATACAGACTAGTGAAACATTTTCACTAATAAATCACGTTTGTGTTGTTTTCATGTCCTCATGTCAGATTTTGACCATGGATGAAGTGAGCATCGGGAGAATCAGCAAACAGTGGTCAGGCCTCCTCCGGGAGGTCTTTACAGACACGGATAACTTTGGAATCCAGTTCCCCATGGACCTCGACGTCCGCATGAAAGCGGTGATGATCGGACTCTGCTTCCTCGTCGTGAGTACAGTATTAAGGCTCTCTTGTCCAGTCCCGTGCCGGGTTTAGGACGTCCTCCAGCACATTTTAACTAGCCCATGAATTAGGTTATTCGTTACCTGTGTTTATTTTAATATGCCTCTTAGTAGATATTTACCTAAAAGTTGGGGTGAGAGCTGAGTGGCCTTGATCTTTATCATGCTTCGATTACAGTGATTTGACTCAAAATCGAATCAGCTGCAGGAATGAATTAAACATGCTGTGTATTTGGTTGCAAATGAGAACTGATTAATGAGAACCATCTGCCACGGAAGGTGCTGTACTGTAACTCAGCCAGTCCACCATATATTTATATATTTTATAATGCTTGAATCCTTTTAATGGTGATAAATGTTAAACATGAATTTTCTTTTTCAAATATCCAGTAGAATTGTCAAATGGATCATTTTATTTGAACTTTCTTGCATTTTAATCAACTGCATTTAAATAAGTATAATCAGATCTTTTTTGCTGAATATCTTTTTATTTTGTAATAAATATTCTGATTATTGTCTTTACAGGACTTCATGTTTTTCGAGTCGAACAACTAACCGCAAAGTGGGCGAGAATAAAAAATGAGCAGAATGCAGGAGAGTAAGGGTCTGTTCCAGAAAGAAGACTGGGATGAATTCGTTAAATGGTGTTATGTGCTAGCAGGTTTATTGATTTCACTAATTGCAGCTTATTAGCGAAAGGAAAAGTGCAAAAAAAGGATAATAATAATAATAATAATAAAAAATAAGATGAAGATATTTCTGAACTGAAAGAAAGGGAGAAGGCATTGCAAGAAAGAAAAAAAAAGAAGGTTCTGTAGCTTTATTGCATTTGTTCTAATTAACAATTAATATGAAGAAATTGTTAGCCTTGATAATGTGCAATGTACTTGGCATCAAATAAAATGTAGGCATAACATGTAGGCTTGACTTTCCTGATCAAATTCTAGGTCCAAAAATGTGTCTAATTAGCTTTTACCGTAAACAAACAAATGTTTATTTGAGGTTGTGAGGTTCACTACAGGTCTAGTCTCTAACACAGGATGTCCCAAACGTCTTCATTAACGCTCTCTCACTCACACATGAAACGACACGGCGTTAATTAAACGTGACTGACATGATCAACGTTCCTTTATCACTGCAGACATGTTTAAACTTCACTTAACCTGATAGTTTCATTTAGTTTTACAGATCAAGAGGAACCTACTGCCTTGTGTCTGAAAGTGAAAAACATGGATTTTTTTTTTTTTTTTTTTTTTGCGCCAAGGCTCACTGTTGCACATGGGGAGCGAAGGCTGGCCTGTGTAGTCTAATCCAATAGAAGGGCTAGTGTACAGTAGGTCAAATTGAGGAAAAGGTCCATTCTGGTTGTGTTAGAAAGGTTTCAGAACACACAGGTCATTGCTGTTATGGTGGCAAAAGAGGGGACCTACTTACTGTATACTGTAGGCATAATGTTATGGCTGATCTGTGTTTCTTTACATAGAAAATTCACACAAAGAGTAGAACGGATTTTTATTTAGCAATTATACACTGTACTTGATTTTATTTTTTATTTTATTTAAGAAAACTTCTTTTTTTTTTTTTTTTTTTTTTCCCCCTGCCCCACTTCTCAAACAGAATCGGTTTCTCTGAAACATTGTGGAAACTGGATAGCACCCTATCCTTGCTTATGCGCGATGATGCTTTTGAGCTAACGCGACTAACACACTGCTTGGCTCAGCCTGAAGTACCTGTAGATATTTGACCCCTGTAAGCGTGCATTGTAAAGTGTAGTGACGTCGTTGTACAAAACATGCAAATGCAACCCTAAAAAAAAACGAACTTGCAACATAACTCGTACAGGTTTGCTCTTATGTTGATAGGACTTGATAAAACTACATGACTTCTTTTATTCTTCATTGTACCACAGCACTGTTGATTCAGTCTCTGTAACGGCAGCTCTGACAGTAGGGCTAGCTGCAAGACCCTTTCGAACAAATGATCATTTTAAACGTATAGGCTGATTAACATACAGTAGATGACGTGATTGTTATTTAACGAAGGAACAACATGTAATTGTTGATGTTGTGATTTTATTGTTTGGTACAAATTGTAATTGTTGTCAAATTGCTGTGGTTTAAGGGGAATAAAACACTTCTGTAAAGTTATTGGGAGAGCAACAACATCATAACTTCGGATAATGTGCAGTCCGTTTCATAAGTATCTGGACAAGGACCCAATGTTTGAAAATTTGCCTCTGTAGTGGATTTGAAATGTCCAGCAGTCAAGATGCATGTTGAAAAGCGTACATTTCCAGCTTTAATTCCCGGGGTTTAGCAATTTATTTTGCATTATCCGTTTCGGAATTGCAGCCATTTTTTCATAGTTGTTGCATTTTCAGATCCTCGAAAGTAATTGGACGAAAAACTAAACAAAACATACTTATGATTTTACATCACAGGGAAGCCATTATACCTCCGAGATATATTTGACATTTGCTATTGTGTTGATGTTATATTTATTTATTTTGTGTCAGTGTGGATTAGAGTATTGAATCATATTTTCAATATCTTAACTTTGAACATCAAGCTCTTTTGATAATGTTCATGGTAGTACCAGCCATTTGCAGTAGAGGGCAACAACAGGCTGTTTAACAAGTGCATCAACTCCCTTTACACTTTACCAGTTTCCTTTTTCTAATGCAAATGTACACATTTTTTGTTTTGTTTTTTTTTAACTCAGGTACACATGCATGCAACATTGCTTGCACTTTAAATATCCACCCGTTTGTCTGTGAAGCTGTAGTTCAATGGATGCTTGTTGTGCTTGTTGATTCTGATTGTAGTCTTTCCACTACCTTGTTCTGCAGGTTTTTATTAAAGAAATAATTTATTTTCAACTTTCAAAGGTCTTAAGAGTTTTTGTCCAGTGTTGGAGTAAGCTAAGCAGAGAGTGTTACACCAGCCGCCAGACCAGCGCTGATTAAAACATGCGCAAAGGTTGTTGAGAAGGAAAGAATAAAACTAGATATAAGCACCAGTTGGGGGAAAAAAATAAACAGTTGTTCCAAATGTAATAATTTGGGGAAAAATACAAATCTGTGTACATAGATATATTGTCTTTCACTGTACAATGTAAAGTACCGTAGGTTTTTACCCTATTTGACATGAAATGGTTTCTTTACTGCAGCTCGTACTTTACTCATTCCCTAACAGGCCTGTCTTTCTAAGCAGAACTACAGGATATTATTGCATCCACGTTTTAATAATGGATTTAATAACCCTTACACCAGTGCTCAAGGTCGCTGACTGAGGCTTTACCAGATCTTTGTCCTGGACTTGTTTTGATAATTTCTTGGCCATCATAAGCACAGCACAGTGAGGCATCACAGAATTTATTACAGGAAGTATTATTCCTAATTATTTTCTGAACTGAGTCACAAAGCCTAATGAATAAATTACGGCAAAAATTAATTGTGGTTTAAGACTTAGGGTCACTAAAACGGTGTTTATACTGTTATAAAAAATCTAATAAAAAACCTTCCTACCTCATCTAAATATCTAATTCGACAAGGGTCCATTTTAGTTCCAGGTTTTAATATTACAAAATGTGTTATTCAAGTTTTAATACTTTTTTTTTTTTCCAGGCATTGAATTGTACGTAGTATGCATATGCTTGTATAGAAATATCATCGAGTGATTGCAGTTTGGAGGGACAGGTAATATTTACATACTGTGTTTCCATGTAAAATTCCTTCCATCTAGGTCAGTTTAATAACTTTAAAATTTGAAATAATACAGATTACTGTAACAACTCATGGATGTAGACATAGAGAAGAAATCAGCCTGATTACGCTTTTAAATTCTGATTACGGCTTATGATGGAAATTTGTTTCCAAGACAAATATAAGTTGTGATGTGAATGCCCATGTTTCCATTTTCATAGGCAATTTATTCTACTTGTCACCACATCAGATCTTGTCACAGCCCACCCAATTTATCCAAAGTAGATTTTAATAGTTAAATTTATGGAATTCGTTTCAGTGGCTACCCCCCCGTTGTGGCGAGGCTCGAACCCCTGACCCTGTGATAAGCAACTAAATATGCCTGTTTTTTTTTGTTTTTTTTATATATATATATCATCAGTGAGAAGCTTGTTAAAAAATTGCATCCTCCCAATCTATCATCTAACTTTAAATCTCTACAAAAAAAATGGGACGTAGACACTGACCCAAGAGTATCACCTCATCAGGTTCACGCCTACAGTACGTACATGAGGTTAGGGAGTTATTGGGGCGTCTAAAACCAAGTCTGGAAATGATCGATTCATATCCAGCTAAACAGAATCCCAGATGTAGACTTAGATCTTTAATGAACAAACTAGAGGTGACCGTGAAGAGGAGAAACCTTGACATTTAAAATGCACCCTGTTCTTTTTGTTTTTTTTGCGTTAGAGCAGATAATAGGATTAAATAAAGGTATTGTATACAAACAGAAATAAGGGCATTAAAATGAGCAGATTGTAATTAACATTCCAGGACATAATTTATGATTAAAGCAGCCGTTCTTGAAACCCATATCTACTGAAACAAGAACGATATTTGGGCGCTGCAGATTTTAGGGTCTGCACATGGAAGCATCAAGAAACGCAAAGAAATGAGTCTCCAAGTACAGAAGGTTTCAAGCAAAAGGGCAAATCTATACAGAAAACTATCCTAAGCATTTCTTGGTTAGTAGGGTGGTAGCCACAAAAGTACTTTTTAGTGTGCATCTTGTACATGGTAAATGGAAATTTAGCATTTCTGGTTAAGGAGCAGCATCATAACTTTTGAAGCAGCTTTTTGATATGAAACACCTGCGTAATTCAAATTTCCAGTTTAGGACCTCATTTCACTGAAGTTTCTTTAAGATTTCTTGGCCTGAACAATTACCAACAGACACAGAGACAAACATAAAGAAAGAAAGCTAATAAAAAAAAAATATCATGTAGGAAAATGCCAGCTATACTTAAATGATGATTGATTTCCTGATCTTTGATCTTTGAATGAGGTTCCAGCTTCAACATTTTGAGGCTAATGCATTCCATAGACGATGGAATAATGGAAATAATCAGGTCACAGGTCACTGAGTAATGTAGGCTGATCCAACTGATGCTGCCAGAAAACCTTTATGTTCTTCACTTTTAACTTTTATAACCATCATTTCAGTTCCACCCAGACATTGCAGTTCAATTTTTATAATATTTTATATCGCTTTTTAATAATGGTCATTATTGCAAAGCAGAGCTTTACAGAATCCAAAAAATATGGAAAGGATTTCCATTTTAAGGGGGATGATGGCAAGGGGAAAAAACTCCCTGAGATGACAACAGGAAGAAACCTTAAGAGGAACCAGACTCAACGGGGAACCCATCATCATTTTGGTGATAACAGATAACAGGGAATGATCTGCTGAGTGTTAGGAGGCTGGAAGTTCAGTATAACAGGAGATGCGTTTAAGTTAATATGGAGTCCACTTTTGTTATTGGATGCTCGGGTACATGCTGCTTGTTTGAAGGAATTTCAGTTCTGAACTATCAAGTAACTGGAGTCGCACGTCATCGGAGAACAGGATTGGATTGAGATCTGGAGAACCTGAAGGCCCGTTCAACATCCATGAACTCTTTGACTGCTAAAAACCATATGCAGTCGGCTGAGGTACACAGTTTATTCAGATTTTTTTTTTTTTTTTTTTTTTTTTGTATCATGGCCAGACTTTTTTTTTCAGCCATTTGAGCTAAATTGGACTTTTCTGTGGGACCAAATTGCACTGATCAAGGGCAAATCAACACCAAATTTTTGTTTAACAGTATTTGGGATCCCGGAATAGTTAGTAAACTGGGGACTTCACAAGTGGAGACCTCACCTTTATTCTCTTAAACTTTTGGTTATATAGGACTTTACTTAGACTTAGTTCCTCCTGCACCATTCAACTCATTGGGTGGCGAGGTTTCTCCAGCGTGATTTTATGTACACACGTGGACAAAATTGTTGGTACCCTTCGGTCAATGAAAGAAAAACTCACAATGGTCACAGAAATAACTTTAATCTGACAAAATTAATAATAAATAAGAATTCTATTAATGTTAACCAATGAAAGTCAGACATTGCTTTTCAACCATGCTTCAACAGAATTATTTTAAAAAAATGAACTCATGGAACAGGCCTGGACAAAAATGATGGTACCCCTAACTTAATAGTTTGTTGCACAACCTTTTGAGGCAATCACTGCAATCAAACGTTTCCTGTAACTGTCAATGAGACTTCTGCACCTCTCTGCAGGTATTTTGGCCCACTCCTCATGAGCAAGCTGCTCCAGCTGTTTCTGGTTTGTAGGGTGCCTTTTCCAGACAGCATGTTTCAGCTCCTTCCAAAGATGCTCAATAGGATTGAGGTCAGGGTTCATAGAAGGCCACTTTAGAATAGTCCAATGTTTTCCTTTAGCCATTCTTGGGTGTTTTTAGCTGTGTGTTTTGGGTCATTGTCCTGTTGCAAGACCCATGACCTGCGACTGAGACCCAGCTTTCTGACACTGGCCAGCACATTTCTCTCTAGAATCCCTTGATAGTCTTGAGATTTCATTGTACCCTGCACAGATTCAAGACACCCTGTGCCAGATGCAGCAAAGCAGCCCCAGAACATAACAGCGCCTCCTCCATGTTTCACAGTAGGGACAGTGTTCTTTTCTTGATATGGTTCATTTTTCCGTCTGTGAACATAGAGCTGATGTGCCTTGGCAAAAAGTTCCATTTTTGTCTCATCTGTCCATAGGACATTCTCCCAGAAGCTTTGTGGCTTGTCAACATGTAGTTTGGCATATTCCAGTCTGGCTTTTTATGATTTGTTTTCAACAATGGTGTCCTCCTTGGTCGTCTCCCATGTAGTCCACTTTGGCTCAAACAACGACGGATGGTGCGATCTGACACTGATGTTCCTTGAGCATGAAGTTCACCTTGGATCTCTTTAGAAGTCTTTCTGGGCTCTTTTGTTACCATTCGGATTATCCGTCTCTTTGATTTGTCATCAATTTTCCTCCTGCGGCCACGTCCAGGGAGGTTGGCTACAGTCCCATGGATCTTAAATTTCTGAATAATATGTGCAACTGTAGTCACAGGAACATCTAGCTGCTTAGAAATGGTCTCATAGCCTTTACCTTTAACATGCTTGTATAATTTTCTTTCGAATCTCCTGAGACAACTCTTTCCTTCGCTTCCTCTGGTCCATGTTGAGTGTGGTACATACCATGCCACCAAACAACACAGTGACTACCTGGAGCCCTATATATAGGCCCACTGACTGATTACAAGATTGTAGACACCTGTGATGCTAATTAGTGGACACACCTTGAATTAACATGTCCCTTTGGTCACATTATTTTCAGTATTTTCTAGGGGTACCATCATTTTTGTCCAGGCCTGTAATAAACAGTTTATTATTTTAAATAATTCTGTTGAAGCATGGTTGAAAAGCAATGTCTGACTTTCATTGGTTAACATTCATAGATTTTTTTTTTATTATTACTTTTGTCAGATTAAAGTTATTTATGTGACCATTGTGAGTTTTTCTTTCATTGACCGAAGGGTACCAGCAATTTTGTCCACGTGTGTGTATAGTACCTGCAGTCCAGAGATTCATCATCATCACTTTGGAGATGGGTGTGCTGCAGTTCATTGCACTTTCCTGTTTGTAACTGTTGTTGCTGATGCTTTTGTGTCATATTGCAACTCTTTTTAAATGTCTGCTGGCTTCTCTGACCTTCATCATTGTTAGTCTGAGAGGGCATTCCCGAAATCTTCCATGGCATCTGTTCAAAGATGATTCAATTTGGGTCTATGAAATCTTCACCCAGGTATTTTTGAGCCACTTGTACTGACAATAATGTTACAGGTCTCTGCTATGACTCTGTGGCCGGTGTTAAAGATGTTAAATTACAAAAAAAAAAAAAAAACTTAAGCGTGCAGTGTAGTATAAACCCCCCCCCCCCCCTCCCCCCGAAAAAAAAAAAAAAAAAACATGATACATTTGTGAAGCAGATGGGATAAGCATCTCTGATGAAACGTTTCTTTTTTTGTAATTTAATGAATGGTGTTGGGTCAATTTATGGTGCTGGTGATTACACGTTACCTTGGAGTGTGCTCATTAAGCCAATTAAGAGTTTAAGATGGCAGACAGTATAATTTTAAACCAATGTCACTTGAAGCCGAATTTTAACAGGGATGAGGGTTGTTAGATCTTACTTGTTTTTCTGGTCTGTTTTAGGACTGTTTTAGACTTTTAGGATTCTTGGCATTTATTCCTACAAGGCAAAGCTTCTAATACCAACTGGATGCTGAATTCACAAACAGATCTGTGGTTCTCTGTTAATAATGGGAAGTGAGTTTGTGGCCACCAGGGTCAGGAGCCGGAGGAATTCATCTAACAAAGTCCAGGGTTTATGTGTCCACACTGGAAAATGAGGGAGGCAGAGTGAATCAGTAAATTATAGGGAGAGACAGATTTGCAGTCATGCATGTTGAGGACAGTGGAAGTGATGCAATAATGTTTGTCTAGGAAATAATTAATGATTTATGCACCCAATAAAGCTTGATAGTTCTGTTACTGAGAAATGTAACAAATCTATTAGAATGGTTTGTTTTCTTTTATAGGGTGAAGAATAAATCCAAACTGATCACAAGTTGACTTGATTTGCTTGTAAAATCTTGACTCAAATTGGAAGTGACCTGCTACCATCAGTGCATTTAGTGTAAGTTAGGAATAACACACAATATGCTGTCATATTACCCTGAAGTAGTTTTCAAATATATATATATATATATATATATATATATATATATATATATATATATATATATATATATATATATAATATTACATTTTACGTTTTTAAAATCAACGTTACATTTACTATTCTACTGTATAATGTCCTCAAAAGAGGTTTATTAGTGCTGTAGCCTTGAAGTTTTGAAGTCTTGTCCAGTGACTATAAAGGTGGAAAACATAAAGAAAAATAAATGAAGACAATATATTGATTTGATATGATATATAAACTTATGCAAATACAAATTTAACCAGCAACTATTATAAACTACTCACACTGGAGATTCCTTATAAATAACAGTATACATACAGATAAAACATCTAAGATTCTGCATTTTACTTAATTAGAGGCTTAATTCCAAACAATAATGGGTATACAGAAATAAGATCCAATAAATTCAAATATAAAGGTTTGTAATGCACATATACAGGATTTTTGTAAACAATTATAATAATTTTAGTATTATTTTAGAATTTGAATTATTTTAGAATGCCATTGAAATTGGCAATCCTCATGACTATAATACTTTAAAGTTTTTAATATTAATATAGACAGTTTTTCTACATTTATAATTTCAATATGTTATGCATTAATAATAATAATAATAATAATAATAATAATAATAATAATAATAATAATAATAATAATAATTAACAAACTACATAGACATTTATTACATTATTGGAAAACATATTAAGATATTTATGTGAATAATGTTTCTATAAAAATCTCCTGTTTAATTCTCCACAGGTCAATTATCCTAGACCAGTGGTTTTTAGCTCTGCCCTGCACATTCAAGTGATTTCTCAGCTTCCAGCACACCTAGTTTTACTAATCAACTAATTAACTAACAGCATTTTATTAATTAAACTGGGTGTGGTAATGCAGGGAAAACACAAAATATGTAGGGTTATTGTCCTCCAGAAATAATGTTGACAACTACTTTCTAGATAAACAGAATAACCCCTTAGTGTTTCACGATGTTAACTTGTTTTCTAAGTGTGTGCCTTGATCTTGATTTCCAACCTTATGGGATTTGACAAGTTTTCTTCTGATTTGCAGTTTAAACTCTGTAAAAACAATGTTCTTTATATAGTGATTTCATGTTGAACATACCTGAATTAACTGCTACACTTGGTTCCATTTACTCTAGTAAATGTATAGAAAACAATCATTTCGTTTTTTGCATCCAACCATATTGTTTACCAGATGTTCACAGATGTAAGAAAAAATAAACTAACAAGAATGATGTTAATGTCATCTGGTTTGATGTTCTCATGCTACACATGCATACAGTTGGCACTATATCTACTGTATATTTAAGTAAGCTTGCCTGTTTCCTTGCATTATGACCTTATGAAGATTTTGAACTTCTGCTAAAATCATAAAGGCTGTGTGGTGTTTCTCATGACTCCTATTTACAATCTGGTCATACAGAAATCATGTAAACACACTTTATTTCATTAGTGTTTATTCTTCTACACCTATACCATAATGATTTGTGATCTCACTATTCGGCGTCACCCAGACGATGGTGCCCACTGGTTATATATTTGTACATAGGGACACCTCTTCACCAGGGTCACTCTGGATACCCAGACCCAAATCCACATCTGGGTTTCTGTAAAGCCACTTTGCAATCATAGTTTTTAAGTTTAATGAAGGAAATTTGTCTAGACTGACATTCGATTACTTCATGTCTGTTTCTGTAAGCTTCTTTCTGTACTCTGTATAAAAAAAGTTTCAGGTTTTGACTCACATCTTTACTGAGCACTGCTTACTGTACTTTTTTTTTTTTTAAACTGGTTTACTCCCAAAAACTTTCATTTTGCAATAAACTAAAGGATTCCAGCATGTGTCATTTGTGCTGGTCTTTGCAGGACTCCCAGTGTGATAAATTTCTTCCATTTGCAAACCATCTTCCTGAGTGTAAAGCAACGAAAACCAGAGTCAGTAGCAAGCCTGTGGTAATAGTTTCCAACCTTATGGGATTTGACGAGTTTTCTTCTGATTTGCAGTTTAAACTCTGTAAAAACAATGTTATTTATATGGCGATTTCACATTGAACATACCTGAGTTAACTGCTACACTTGGTTCCATTTACTCTTTAATTGGACTAAGTATAGAAAACAATCATTTCATTTTTGCATCCAACCATATTGTTTTCAAGCATCCAGATGTTCACAGATGTAAGAAAAATAAACTAACAAGAATTATGTTAATGTCATCTGGTTTGATGTTGCTCATGCTACACATGCATACAGTTGGTTAAGTAAGCTTGCCTGTTTCCTTGCTAATGCCTAGTTAGACTAATACAGTAATCCAGTAGCTAATGTATATAATTATTATGTAAATTAAATAAGCTAATTATTTAAAGTATTAATTGAAGTTTGGTACGTCCCGTAGTATTTTGGGGGGAGGTCTTGTGTTTTGGCGCCGGTATGTTTCAGGACCTGGGATTGGACATCGCCTGGCACGGCTTCGCCTGGAGGCGGAGGAGCGAGCACAAGCCCGCCAAGCAGAGTTCGATCTGCGTCTTGAAGTCCGCAAGCTCGAAATTCAGGCTGATAAGGAAGTGAGGCTGCGTAAGTTGGCTATTGAAGCAGCTATGAGCGCTTCGATCTCTCCTGCACAGCCAAGCCTCTCATCAGCGAGTGATAATTTGACTTATTCTGGTTCCACTACATTTGACGTGGGTAAGCATATTGCTTTGGTACCCAATTTTAGAGAATCGAAAGTGGACAGTTATTTTAACGCTTTCTAACGAATAGCGACTTCTTTGGGTTTGCCCAGAGATGCGTGGTCATTGCTTCTGCAATGCAAATTAGTCGGCAAGGCTTTGGAAGTGTACTCTACTTTGTCGTTGGAAGATGGCTTGAAATATGACGTGGTTAAATCGGCCATACTTAGAGCATACGAGTTGGTTCCAGAGGCTTACAGGCAACGATTTCGCAATCGCAAGAAAAATGCTACTCAAACTTTCGTAGAATTTGCACGTGAGAAGTCAATTCTTTTTGACAAATGGTGCACTGCTAGTAAGGCTGATGACTTTACTTCACTTAGGGAGCTACTTGAGGAGTTCAAACAATGTCTTCCAGAGAGGATGGTACGTTACTTGAATGAGCAGAAAGTGACAACGCTATCGCAAGCCGCAGTCTTGGCAGACGAGTTTGTGCTTACACATAAAAACGTATTTCAGACAATAGGAGTTGAAATGGGTTCAGTCCCTAGAGCCGTAGCGAACGTTCAGCCGCCCAAACAAAATGGTGAGCAGTTTAAGGAGACTCGAGAATGTTTTTATTGCCATAAGAAGGGACACGTAATAGCTAATTGTTTAACCCTGAAGCGTAAGCAACAATCTCAAAGAAAGGAAGTTGCATTGATTAACTCTGCTAACACATGTTCATTGCCTGAACAAGAAAAGGAACTGCCAGACCCTACTTATTTGCCTTTCTTGTTTAAAGGTTTTGTTTCTTTGACTGGTAAGAAGGATGACCAAGTTGAGGTCCAGATATTGCGTGATACAGGTGCCGCACAGTCCTTCATATGTGCTAATGTCCTCCCCTTTTCAAGTCAATCATCAGTTGGATCCAGTAGACTAGTACAGAGCTTCAGTATGGAAGTTATGAAAGTACCCATACATCGCATCCACATTCAGTCTGACATGATTACTGATGTTGTAGAGGTAGGAGTTTGTACTGCATTACCAGTAAAGGGGGTATCTTTCATCTTGGGTAATGACCTAGCTGGTGGGAAGGTGATACCTTCACTAGCGGTAGTAGACGAGCTACCAACTCAAATTAATGCAGATGAGTTGTTCCAAAAATACCCAAGTGCATTTCCTGCATGCGCGGTTACATGTGCACAAGCAAAAAAAGATACTGACATATCTTTATCGGACTCTTTCTTGGGTATAGATGCTGACTCTGGGGAACTTGCAGGACCTGAGGTTAGTGCCGGTGACCATGTGAGGGAAGTAATAATAGGTGACATTTTGCCCTTGACAGTCACTCGTGAAAAACTTATCGAAGCTCAAAAGAATGATCCTTTGTTGACAAAATGTTTTAAATGAGTTGAGAACTGTAAATTGCATAATGTTTCATTCTTTGTTAAAGATGGGTTACTTATGCGACAATAGCATAAAGGTACTTCTACCGAGGATGGGTGGAATGTAGTGTATCAAGTGGTAGTTCCCACTGTCTTTCGTCCACAAGTTTTGTCATTGGAACATGACCATGTCTTATCAGGATACTTAGGGATAACCAAGACCTACAATCGTATCTTGCAACACTTTTTTTGGCATGGTCTTAAGCGAGATGTAATACAGTATTGTAAGACTTGCCACATTTGTCAGTACGTGGGTAAACCTAATCAGGTGATCCCACCAGCTCCGTTAGTCCCGATCCCCATTCTGGGCGAACCTTTTGAGCATGTTATAGTAGACTGCGTGGGGCCTTTGCCAAAGTCTAAATCTGGTAATCAGTTTTTGCTCACAATTACACACGTGGACAAAATTGTTGGTACCCTTCAGTCAATGAAAAAAAAAACTCACAATGGTCACATAAATAACTTTAATCTGACAAAAGTAATAGTTTAAAAAAATTCTATGAATGTTAACCAATGAAAGTCAGACATTGCTTTTCAACCATGCTTCAACAGAATTATTTAAAAAAATAAACTCATGGAACAGGCCTGGACAAAAATGATGGTACCCCTAGAAAATATTGAAAATAATGTGACCAAAGGGACATGTTAATTCAAGGTTTGTCCACTAATTAGCATCAGAGGTGTCTACAATCTTGTAATCAGTCAGTGGGCCTATATATAGGGCTCCAGGTAATCAGTGTATTGTTTGGTGACATGGTATGTACCACACTCAACATGGACCAGAGGAAGCGAAGGAAAGAGTTGTCTCAGGAGATTCAAAAGAAAATTATAGACAAGCATGTTAAAGGTAAAGGCTATAAGACCATTTCCAAGCAGCTAGATGTTCCTGTGACTACAGTTGCACATATTATTCAGAAATTTAAGATCCATGGGACTGTAGCCAACCTCCCTGGACGTGGCCGCAAGAGGAAAATTGATGACAAATCAAAGAGACGGATAATCCGAATGGTAACAAAAGAGCCCAGAAAGACTTCTAAAGAGATCCAAGATGAACTTCATGCTCAAGGAACATCAGTGTCAGATCGCACCATCCGTCGTTGTTTGAGCCAAAGTGGACTACATGGGAGATGACCAAGGAGGACACCATTGTTGAAAACAAATCATAAAAAATGCCAAACTACATGTTGACAAGCCACAAAGCTTCTGGGAGAATGTCCTATGGACAGATGAGACAAAAAATGGAACTTTTTGCCAAGGCACATCAGCTCTATGTTCACAAACGGAAAAATGAAGCATATCAAGAAAAGAACACTGTCCCTACTGTGAAACATGGAGGAGGCTCTGTTATGTTCTGGGGCTGCTTTGCTGCATCTGGCACAGGGTGTCTTGGATCTGTGCAGGGTACAATGAAATCTCAAGACTATCAAGGGATTCTAGAGAGAAATGTGCTGGCCAGTGTCAGAAAGCTGGGTCTCAGTCGCAGGTCATGGGTCTTGCAACAGGACAATGACCCAAAACACACAGCTAAAAACACCCAAGAATGGCTAAGAGGAAAACATTGGACTATTCTAAAGTGGCCTTCTATGAGCCCTGACCTCAATCCTATTGAGCATCTTTGGAAGGAGCTGAAACATGCTGTCTGGAAAAGGCACCCTTCAAACCGGAAACAACTGGAGCAGCTTGCTCATGAGGAGTGGGCCAAAATACCTGCAGAGAGGTGCAGAAGTCTCATTGACAGTTACAGGAATCGTTTGATTGCAGTGATTGCCTCAAAAGGTTGTGCAACAAACTATTAAGTTAGGGGTACCATCATTTTTGTCCAGGCCTGTTCCATGAGTTCATTTTTTAAAATAATTCCGTTGAAGCATGGTTGAAAAGCAATGTCTGACTTTCATTGGTTAACATTCATAGAATTCTTTTTTATTATTACTTTTGTCAGATTAAAGTTATTTCTGTGACCATTGTGAGTTTTTCTTTCATTGACCGAAGGGTACCAACAATTTTGTCCACGTGTGTATGTGTGCCACTACCAGATATCCCGAGGCTATTCCACTGCGCAAGGTTACTGCTAAAGCAGTAGTCAAAACTTTATCAAAGTTTTTTACTACATTCGGCTTACCCAAGGTGGTACAAACGGATCGAGGTACTAATTTTCTGTCCAAGTCTTTAACACATTAAACATTACACACCGTACATCTAGTGCTTACCATCCTGAAAGTCAGGGGATGTTGGAAAGATTTCACCAGACATTAAAGGCAATGCTGAGGAAGTATTGTATTGAGACGGGCAATGAATGGGATGAAGGAGTTCCTTTACTTCTATTTTCAATTCGAGAGACAGTGCAAGAATCGCTGAGGTTTAGTCCATTGGAACTGGTTTTTGGGCATACCGTGAGGGGACCATTAAAAGCTTTAAAAGAGAAGATGTTGGGTATTGAGACGGGTGAGAAAACTAATGTGTTAGATTATGTAAGTAAGTTTCGTGAAAGGCTACAGAAATCTTGTGCTTCAGCTCGTGAGTCTTTGTCCAAAGTTCAGGGGAAAATGAAAGCGCGCTATGATAAAAGTGCCGTAACCAGATCTATTGCAGTTGGCGACCAAGTACTGGTCCTACTTCCTATTCCAGGATCTACGTTGTCTGCGCGATTTTCTGGGCCGTACGAAATACTAGAGAAAAAGAGTGAGACTGATTATGTGGTCAAGACTCCGGATAGAAAGCGGCAAAAGTGAATGTGTCATGTTAATATGTTGAAAGCTTATCATTCTAGAGATGCTATAGAACCTCTCACTACTGGCAAGGGAAAGGATGTAGTTTCCCCAATGAGTATTGCTTGTGACCAGGGCCTAGCTGTGCAGAAGGAGAATGGTGACTGGGATGGTTTTGTGAAGTCTGATGTAACCCCGTCGTCTGCCAGGCTACCAAACTCCGAAACTCTAGCAAACTTGGCAAATTTTTTACACTACCTTGATGCTGATCAAAGGCAAGATATAGTTGATCTCCTTAACAGGTTTCCTCCTATTTTGGGTGATGTTCCCACGATAACAAACGTGCTACACCATGACATTATAATAAACAACCCACAGCCCATTAAACAGCACCCTTATAGACTTAATGCTTTTAAAAGAGATTTAATGAAGCAGGAAACGCAGTACTTGTTGGAGAAGGGGCTAGCTAAGCCCAGCAGTAGTCCTTGGAGCTCCCCATATTTGTTGGTTGAAAAATCAGATGGTTCTAAGCGTTTTTGTACTGACTATCGGCGTGTGAATGCCGTGACGATACCCGATTACTTTCCAATGCCAAGAATGGAGGATTGTGTTGACAGCGTAGGGTCAGCTAAATTCGTCAGTAAGTTGGACCTTCTTAAAGGATACTGGCA
This sequence comes from Clarias fuscus, assembly GCA_030347435.1. Lineage (NCBI taxonomy): Eukaryota > Metazoa > Chordata > Actinopteri > Siluriformes > Clariidae > Clarias > Clarias fuscus. The sequence continues at coordinate 34,980,655 of CM059207.1, forward strand.
AGTTCCATTGACCGATAGAGCAACTGAGATTTCAGCCTTCGTAACCCCAGACTGTTTCTTGCAGTATAACGTTATGCCTTTTGGGTTGCGAAATGCTGCTGCAACATTTCAAAGACTGGTGAATTTGGTGCTTGCAGACGTTCCTAACTGCAATGCTTATCTCGACGATTTGGTCGTTTATTCACAGACTTGGCCTGAGCATGTATCGTTGTTGGAGACTGTACTCAAGCGACTAGAGAGAGCATCTTTGACTTTAAACCTGGCTAAATGTGAAATTGGCAAAGCAACAGTGACCTATTTAGGTAAACAAGTAGGACAAGGCAAAGTGCGACCGATAACAGCAAAGGTTACAGCAATTAATGAATTTCCTATGCCAAAAACCAGGCGAGAATTACGCAGATTTCTGGGTGTGGCTGGTTACTATAGGTGCTTTTGCCGGAACTTTTCGTCCGTTGCGGTTCCGCTGACCGTCTTACTTAGTCCTTTAGCACCTTTTGTGTGGTCACCCGAGTGTCAGACTGCCTTTGACAATATTAAAGCTCTGTTGTGCAATGAGCCAGTGTTGTCTGCCCCAGATTTCAACCTCGGATTTAAACTGGAGGTCGATGCAAGTGAAGTGGGAGCTGGTGCTGTTCTGTTACAGGAAGACAAGGATGGAATCAACCACCCGGTTTGTTACTTTTCAAAAAAGTTCGGTAAAAGTCAGCGCAGTTATTCAACGATAGAGAAAGAGGCTCTGGCCTTGCTGTTAGCGCTGCAGCGCTTTGAGGTGTATGTTGGTCCGTCTACCCATCCTGTTGTTGTGTACACAGATCACAACCCGCTAACTTTTATTTCTCGCATGTGCAAACAAAACCAGAGGTTGATGAGATGGTCTCTTATCATTCAAGGCTACAATCTTGACATTAAGTATAAAAGAGGTATGGATAATGTGGTGGCAGATGCATTGTCTCGAGCATAAATATTTGGAGTGTGGTGTGGAGTCAAGTGTGCAGTCAAGGTTAGTAGGCCCTAGGGTGTACATACGCAGCACGTAGAAGATAGCGCTGTTTAGGCACACTAGTTAGGAGCGAGAGCTATTTGTTGTATTTTTGTTTTGGTTAGCCAGTGTAGTTAGCGGGCATCTTACGCCCTAGTTTTGCTTTCGTTTTGTTTGTTAGGTAAGACTGACTGCTGCGCATTAGTTAGAAGGTGATTTGTTTTATTTATTTCTTTGCTTTAAGCTCTGCTCGTGGCTCCCACTGTTGAATTTGTCATTCGATCTGTTGTATATATATTTTGTAAATTTCATTTATGTCTGTTTGTACTTTTGGGTCTCCACTGCAATTACAGAGCAATTGGGTGTGTGTTTTTGTGCTTCGTTCACTAAAGTTTGTTGAAGCTCTTTGCCAGTCTGGAGTCTGCCTCATTTTTTGTAATTAGTGACAGTGTTAACTATATTTATATATATATATATATATATATATATATATATATATATATATATATATTTTTTTTTTTTTTTTTTTTCTTATGTCGGCTTCCTATCTCCCCTGGACACCTAGAGCTAACCTAACATCTACTTAGGAAACCGTAACAAAGTAAAAAAAAAAAAAAAACCTATTCATATAAAAACATACCAGTCACTATCATTTAATTTCAAAGTAATTTTACCTCCAACTTGAATTGAGCAATTATGACACCACATCTAATTCTGTTAAATACAAGGGCTGTTCAAGTCAAACCAGGACTTGTGATGTAAATACATTTTTACGATGTAAATAATTTCAATTCTTGTAAATAAAGGTATTAAAAAAAAGATTTATATTTACATACGACTTCAAGCACATTGTGGTAATGAGACCTTTAGCCGCAGTAAAACATTTGAACGGTTCGTTGTAAAAAGTTTGAACTATTTTAACTTGTGTGTTCAACCTTGGCAGAGGTGGCTGGGAGCACACTGCACTCGTTAGCATGAACATTCATGGAGTTCAACGCCCGATCCTTGAAAATTGATGGATAACTTGTCACCAACTTGCAGAGGAGACACATCTGTCTGTGGGAACAGTACACACAATCATTCACCAACACCACTGGCATGTTACAGGAACTCAGCTGGGAGTTATAGCCACATTCCCCGTCCAGTCCTGACCTCACTCCAAGACATTTCCACATGTTTGAGCCATTAAAGGCGGAGTTCCTGGGAGGCCATCAATCACAGCTCCGGGCGTACAGTACTTAGAAAACTTTCTACCTTGATGGTATCCAAGCACTAGTGAAACACTGGCATAAGTGTATTAGTGTAGTAGGGGATTATATAGAGAAATAAAGGGACTTTTTTATTCTCATAACTGTGTTCTGTTATTATGGACAATCAAACGTCCCGATTTGACATGACTGTCCCTTGTAAACTAGTATTTAGTATAAAGAGCACTTTTCCACCAGTGACTCAAGGTTCACATCTATGGCCACTCTTTATTTATTTATTTATTTATTTATTTATATGATCTGGAGTACAACATATAAAAAAAAAATAAAAAAAAAACACAGCATCAAGTTTCTGTTATATATAACAAAGACAAATGATGCATGCTAAATATATTTTATTAGTATGAACTGTAGTATTCTTTCTAGACCAATTTTAAGAGCATCCAGACATTGAGTCGTGCTCCTTGTAGTTGCTTGCGTCTGATTTAAAACGCTCACTCGTGAATATGTGGACCACACTCCACCTTGTTGAAAGCGTTTAGCAAAATGATTTCCGTCACACACCCATAGAGCCACTAGAATACCTGGACTGGACCTGCTTTTCTTTTTTTTTTAAATACAGGGAAACTATGGATAAAGACATGTCTCTGTTCTGGCAGAGCGCTGAAACTTCCCCTGGCTGTTTAAAATAACTCAGTCATTAGCAGTGGAAGTTCTAGGGCTTTGCTATCTCAAGGTCTAACGCATCACTATGCATTTAAATAAGAACTCATTTCCATCTTGTACTGTTTTATTTGCTGTTATAGCTCCTTTCCAAAACAGTTTCAGCATTCCAAATACCTAAAACTCCTCTATTACGTCACTCTGGATCAGGGCCTGTACCAAACTCTGTATATCTCATTTCTTCTTTTTTTTTCTTTTTGAACTAGCTCGCGCTTCCTGTTCCAGTGAGGAAAGACCCCGCCATCCCTGCCCGGTCTCAGCTTGATATTTTCATCTGTTCCTCTCATGCACATTTAAAAATAACCGACCACAGATATTACACTCAAGAGATTTTAATGATGAGGAAACAGAAGCTCATTTTCAATTATTTTAATGAGTAGTTTTAATCCAATCTTCACAAATCTGCTCGGTGTGACTATTAATTATAAACACCATTACTCATCTGATACGTCTCAGACTTTGAGTTACAAATTTTGCATAATTAAGTAATGTTTAAAGCATCAACACTGATTAGTATAAAATTAGCCGGAAAGCTCATCAAAATATCATTAACATAATGATATTGTTAATTTGATCAACACTCTTAAGACCTGTGGAAGCAGGCACATCACGTTGTTTTGGGACTGGATAAATAGAATTAAAAAGGGTGGTGAATTTTTACTTGCATTCCCGAAAAAGTAATAATAGATTGAGAACGGCTGAACCAGCCAGGACATTTCCAGTTTGAACAAATCGTTTTTTTTTTTTCTTTTCTTTTCTTTAAATGGGCATTGACTTACCATTATAATACAACAGTGGCCGGTATAAAAACAGATTGCTTCAGATGTAATGGATAATATTTCTTAGTGCCTCACTGTTCACCAGACCCAGCTGTTGTATTTTTGTAGAATTGTAGCCATATGCCTACTGAGACAATTTTACCGCTCTGTCTGAATCCCGACCCAATACATAATCCATTCAGTAGTCTAGAGTTAAAGTTAGTAACTGACTCCCCAGAGTTATGGTTTCTCCATTACATTACAGCATCATTATTCACAATTTTAATGTGGGTGAAGGTTCCTTTTCACATTGTCGGTACAGCACATAAGCTCTACCCACAGCTGTACTGAGAAAACTGAATAGGACCAAAGTCAAGGTGTGATTTAAGGTGGAATTTCAGGCATGTTTATTTAAGCTATGATTAGGTACCAGGTACTGTTTAAAAAAAAAAAGAAAGAAAGAAAAAAAGAAAGAAAGAAAAAAAGAAAAAGAAAAAAAAGAGAAAAAGAAAGAAAGAAAAAAGGAAGAAAAAAAGAAAGAAAGAAAAAGAAAAAAAGGAAGAAAGAAAAAAAGAAAAGATGTGATGGCTGTGTGCATGTTGTCAAGTGATTGCTGCATGTTGAATGGAATGACAAAAGAATTATTACTATGAATCTATAATGGTTAAACTTTATAGCATGTGGTTTCATCATAGACATAAACCTAGGAACACATTCGCTCAAAGGAAACATTGTCCGTGTGTGTGTGAAATAATAATCAGGTTAAGTCAGGTCCTTTCCAAATTTCAGCAAGGCAAAACAACTGTGCCTGCTGTTTGCATCCACTTTTGTTCAAATAATGCAAACCTTACTGTTTTGCCTCAGACTAATTTGTATGCCTGAAATACCCTGTACCTTGACCGTGTTTAGATTAATGGCAAACTATAAACAGTTTAAATACAAACTCTATTTAATCGCTTACTGTTGATGTTGCACTAAAAAGACATTCTGATGGATTGTCAAACAGACCTGGGTTTTATATATATATATATATATATATATATATAGCTAGAAGCTGTGCTTTGAGTTCACATGGACTGGTAAACACACTACATGCTGGTGAATATATTACATAACAAATATTTAGCTAAACCACATTTATCTTCGATTACAGCACGCATGTCATGGTTTCGACACCTTTTTGCAACATCACAACATGTGTTTAAGTCCAGAGCTGCATTAACTTTTTGCTATGATGTTTGTTTTATTGCCACATAGCGTTGCTGTGCCTAGACCTGACCACCGCAGATGCTATTACTGCCTTCAAAGGCTTGTACAGTGAGCACCGCCAGGGTCCGGGCTCGATGCCCGTATCTGTGTGCATGTTCTCCCCGTGCTTGGTGGGTTTCCTCCGGCTACTCCGGTTTCCTCCCACAGTCCAAAGACCTGCAGATTAGGCTAATTGTTGTTCCCAAATTGCCTGTAATGTGTGAATGAGTGTGTGAGTATTTGTATGTGTGTGTGTGTCCGTGCCCTGCGATGGATTGGCACCCTGTCCAGGGTGTCCCCGCACCTCGTGCCCTATGTCTCCTGGGATAGGCTCCAGGCCCCCTGTGACCCTGAACACAGGACAAAGCGGTATAGATGATGAGTGAGTGATGATTCAGTACTAGTATTCTAGGTCGGACAATAATTTCAGCAATCTCCTTAGTTGTTTTCTTTGCCTGATGCTGGATATGTCATCCAAAACATGAAAATATGTGCATATTTAAATCTAAACATCAACTTTATTTTGGAACAGGGAGTGCAGAATCTGTATGACGTACAGGAAGGAAGTTATTGAAAAAAACAATTTTTGCACTTGATCTGTGACCTTTTCATTTTATAGCATGTGCTTTAGGGGTCAGGGGTAGCTCAGTGGTTAAGGCATTGGACTACGGTTCGGAAGGTCCCAGGTCCCACTTCCACCAAGTTGTCCCTGTTGGGCCCTTGAGCAAGGCCCTTAACCCCAACTGCTCAGATGTATAATAAGATAAAAAAAAACGTAAGTCGCTCTGGATAAGGGCGTCTGCCAAATGCCTAGATGTACACACGTGGACAAAATTGTTGGTACCCTTCGGTCAATGAAAGAAAAACTCACAATGGTCACATAAATAACTTTAATCTAACAAAAGTAATAATTGAAAAAAATTCTATGAATGTTAACCAATGAAAGTCAGACATTGCTTTTCAACCATGCTTCAACTGAATTATTAAAAAAAATAAACTCATGGAACAGGCCTGGACAAAAATGATGGTACCCCTAGAAAATACTGAAAATAATGTGACCAAAGGGACATGTTAATTCAAGGTGTGTCCACTAATTAGCATCACAGGTGTCTACAATCTTGTAATCAGTCAGTGGGCCTATATATAGGGCTCCAGGTAGTCACTGTGTTGTTTGGTGACATGGTATGTACCACACTCAACATGGACCAGAGGAAGCGAAGGAAAGAGTTGTCTCAGGAGATTCGAAAGAAAATTATAGACAAGCGTGTTAAAGGTAAAGGCTATAAGACCATTTCCAAGCAGCTAGATGTTCCTGTGACTACAGTTGCACATATTATTCAGAAATTTAAGATCCATGGGACTGTAGCCAACCTCCCTGGACGTGGCCGCAGGAGGAAAATTGATGACAAATCAAAGAGACGGATAATCCGAATGGTAACAAAAGAGCCCAGAAAGACTTCTAAAGAGATCCAAGGTGAACTTCATGCTCAAGGAACATCAGTGTCAGATCGCACCATGCGTCGTTGTTTGAGCCAAAGTGGACTACATGGGAGACGACCAAGGAGGACACCATTGTTGAAAACAAATCATAAAAAAGCCAGACTGGAATATGCCAAACTACATGTTGACAAGCCACAAAGCTTCTGGGAGAATGTCCTATGGACAGATGAGACGAAAAAAATTGAACTTTTTGCCAAGGCACATCAGCTCTATGTTCACAGACGGAAAAATGAAGCATATGAAGAAAAGAACACTGTCCTTACTGTGAAACATGGAGGAGGCTCTGTTATGTTCTGGGGCTGCTTTGCTGCATCTGGCACAGGGTGTCTTGAATCTGTGCAGGGTACAATGAAATCTCAAGACTATCAAGGGATTCTAGAGAGAAATGTGCTGGCCAGTGTCAGAAAGCTGGGTCTCAGTTGCAGGTCATGGGTCTTGCAACAGGACAATGACCCAAAACACACAGCTAAAAACACCCAAGAATGGCTAAGAGGAAAACATTGGACTATTCTAAAGTGGCCTTCTATGAGCCCTGACCTCAATCCTATTGAGCATCTTTGGAACGAGCTGAAACATGCTGTCTGGAAAAGGCACCCTTCAAACCGGAAACAACTGGAGCAGCTTGCTCATGAGGAGTGGGCCAAAATACCTGCAGAGAGGTGCAGAAGTCTCATTGACAGTTACAGGAATCGTTTGATTGCAGTGATTGCCTCAAAAGGTTGTGCAACAAACTATTAAGTTAGGGGTACCATCATTTTTGTCCAGACCTGTTTCATGAGTTAATTTTTTTTTTTTTTATAATTCTGTTGAAGCATGGTTGAAAAGCAATATCTGACTTTCATTGGTTAACATTCATAGAATTCTGATTTATTATCACTTTTGTCAGATCAAAGTTATTTCTGTGACCGTTGTGAGTTTTTCTTTCATTGACCGAAGGGTACCAACAATTTTGTCCACGTGTGTAGATGTAGATGCTTTCATAAGCAGTTCCAAAATCTAAACCTTGCATTTGCTGGTCCTACACTCAAGCAATCATTTTTGAGATAATGCACTTACAGGAGTCTCACACCTACAGTGCACACAGAGAGCCCAAAAAACATAACGTCTCCACCACCATGTGCAAGAGACATTAAGCCTAAGAATGTGAATGTAACCATATTGCTTTTATGCTGGCTAGACCTGTTAATGGGACAGTGGTAGGTCAGTGTGTTAAGGCTCTGAAATACTGATCTGGAGTTTTTCAAGCTCTGCTCCAGGAGAGCCCTATCATGGCTGACCCTGAGCTCTGACCCCAACTTCCTAACAAGCTGGAACATGCAAAGAAAATGATTTCACTGTGCAGTCATGTTTATGTGACAAATAATGGCTTAACATATCAATTGCAGTGCAAATTCTAGCAATGAAACTAGCAATGGAATCCGTGAATCACTGTGTTGCTCAGCGCATTCTGAACTCAACCTGAACCGTGACTGTGATATTTTTGTTCACACTCTGATAAGGACACTGTTTGAGCTATGCAGCTGAGGGCACATGGAAAAACATCTCCAGGTGTTCTGCTTGCTTGAAAATGTAAAAAAAAAAAAAGCTTTATTTTCAAATAAAGGGTAGTCCTAATGAAAAAGAAGACATATCGTTTAGCTTTCCAGGACGTCAGGGACACAGAGTGAGGTACAGTATAACCCCTGGAGCAGAAAGGGGTTAAGGGCTTCACAGTGTCTGCTTGGCAGTAGTGGGGGTTGAACATGTAAACAAAGCACATTACTAAAAACCCCCCCGATAATTCATCCATCTATACAGTACAACGTTTCCCTTGTAGGATCTCTGAGGGCCTGGTGCCTATCCTAGGGAACCAGATGCACAATACAGGGCACATCTATCAACCTATCAAGGACTCCCAATGAATGAATGATGCTAAAAAAAAAGTCAAACATAAGCATAAAATAGAATAAATGAATCAAAGAAATATATACACTGCGAACTGTGAAAATTATGCAAGTGTGTATAATGCACTTGTGTACCCTTTCATACATTACTGACACTAATGATGTCACGTTCTAAACAGCATCTCATTTCCCTAATGTAAAAACACCCCACTCAAACCCATTTTTAAACATGTCTTATCTTTTTTGGAAGTCCTGCATCTGCTGGTAACCTGAACCTATCCCGAGCCTCCCTTTGCTCGCGCAGCTGATGTTTGTTCTTGTGTTTGCTCTCATCTGTTTAACCAAGGCAGCCAGAATGTGTTAATCACTCTACGTCCCCTGAAATACCAGAACAGCAAGCAAAAAGAAATTTGGCAGAGTGCAAACAGGTTGTCTGTTCTCGAGTAAATGGTGCCGGGCGAACATGTGGGCTGCAGGCAGCGAGTTAATGCTACCAAACGTCCCGGCGTGATCGGTTCACCTGATTAAAAGTCTTTTAATGTCTTTTAGCTAAAAGGTTAAGTGTATTTATACACTAGTCACAGACCATTTCTGACTACTATTACAGGGTGAAGGAAACATCTGAACACATGTAGATAATCTCTTACACACTTGACTGCTCTCCATCAGATAAAGCAAATTGCTCCCATCAGAGCATTTAGTCCATGTAGGGAATAAATCATAATACATGTTGTTAAAGGAAAATGATCAATAACATTATAAATAAATAAATGAATAAGTAAATAAATAAATTCTCATCTCTAGCTTCAAAAAAGCATGACGCCTCTGGTCTGTGGCCCCGTGATGAATGTTTGTTATGCCTTTCCCAAATTGCAGGATTCCTGATGTTTATACTTCCCTGACTTATGGACTTTACCTAAATTATACATTCTGACTCGGTCACGGAGGGCAACAGGGTGAGACCGAGCAAAACGTGCAAGACGTCTAGTCCACAGAAAAGAAAAGGACCTTTTGTACTGTATGCTGCTTTCCAATTCCAGAAGAAAACTGATTAAAGGCACAAAATGATAATGACTGAGTTCATTCCAGTAAGTCTAGGAGATCAAAAGAATCGAAAGTATGCCATTGTTTAAGGTTGCTGGTTTACACAGCATTTGGATTCAGCATGTGAACCGTTTTTTTTTTTTTTCCCCTATAAAAGTGACACAATTCTCAAGAAAAGAAAGAAGGTTTGGCAAACATCTGTGCAAACACACCACTGGGTGGAGAAGGCTATTGACTTACAGCATATGATCATGACAACGCTCTCAGTTTTTCCTTTTCTTCTGTCTAACGGATAGATGTAATATTCTGCAGAAGACTTAAGCATTTAATATAAATGATAATTACCATTACCTTAATTAAGAAATTAAAAGTGTGGCGTTATCGCTGCTACTTTTTTAAGATTTTCATACTAAGGTGTTATTATGCTTAATGAATCCCATAAAACTCAAGCGGCACAAATACTAGTATGTGTTAACGATGAGTTCTCTGAGTGGCGCAGTGGTAAAGCACTCGCCCTATCATCCGGAGAACGCGAGTTCGATTCCCGGGTGATGCTGTAACCTCCTCTAGGAGGCCTAGATAGAGCCGATTGGCCGAGCTCTATCAGAGGGGAAGGATGAGAGGTACTTAGTGCTCCCACATTAATCACGGCTCTACAGCCAATCAGGGGCGTCTGTGAGCTCACACAAGTGGAAGGAGCGGATAGCGCTGTCCTCCAAGTGTGAGCAAGCAATTCGAAAAGATGCAGTCGGCTGGCGTCACATGGTTCGGAGGAAACACGTGATAGGCTTCGGCCCTCCCGGCTGAGTGGTAGCCTTAATGTGGAGCCCCCTAGTGACAGAGAGGAATTGGACATGACTAAATTAGAGAGAAAATCTGGGGGGAAAAAATTAAAAATAAATAAAGGGTCAATTTTACCAGTACTGGAATATATGGTAATGACTCTGGTTATATATTTATTTGCCTATTTGACCCAATTTTCGTGAGGGAAAAAAAAAGTCACTATATGTTTATTCAAAAAACTGCAAAAACAAATCATTGCTAAAATGTTCTAAGCTTTAAGGGCTACAGAATGAAGTTATACTCCCTTATCCCACAGTTTGATTTGGAATGTTCATGAAAAGTTATTTCACGTCATGACTCAGCACAAGTGTTAAACTGTTACTTCCTGTTGTTACCAGCAACTTGTTTTTCTCTCTCTGGACATTTATACGATAAGGAAAGGCAGCCTGTCATGTCATGGTAAAACCACAAAGAATAAAATTCTCTGACTGAATGCTGCACGGATGCTGGGTTGACTTAACCGCTAATTTCTTAATCTGTCTGTTGCATCAACAAATGTTATGGCTCTTCAGAATTAAACCACAAAAACTGGCATCCTTATTGACCAGATGGAAGATAAGACATAATCAAAAATAAGCTTGGAAAGAAAAAAAGTCAAGAACTCACATCCTCATTAAAGAGTTTCAGGTAATATATTAATCACTAACGACCTTTTGTCCCTTCGTGAAACCCTTCTGATCCAGCATTTGATGATCCAGTATGTGACGCCTGCTCTTCTAGGTGTCACTTTTATGCCTGCCGTTAGGGAAAATTCACTTTATGACCTGTTGCTACAAGGGTCTTAAAGTTAATACAGAGATTTACTGCTGGTTTATTGCTTCAGGACATCTGAGACAACATTGAAGGATTAGGTTCTGTTCAGGTTTAGCGACTGAAAGCTGTTTGAAGACCCGGTCGTAAAGTGAAGTTATCCTCGCCAGGGGTCACTTTGTGTTTCTACCAGGGCGAAAGTGCCATGTTTAGGGCTAACCTCATCCTGACCTCATGCTGCCAAACTGACCAACACCTCAACACCTCACACTTTCACACTCCTAAGTGAGGAGGAAATTTGGGTTCGATACAGCATCATATGGAGGCTTTTGCAGTTGCCACACACTTTGTGCATTTGATGATTTTTGTGGACGAGAGTATCTGAGAGCCAGAAGTGTGAAAGTGTGACGTGTCTGTCAGTTTGGTAGCTTGAAATTCATGTCAGGATGAAATCAAATCCAAAGCAAGATAGGGAGCAGACATAAAGTTATGGTGTGCAAAGCCAGATTTAACAATGCAATCTGAATCATATTATGCCCGCCATAACTTTAGATCTGCTTCTTTAGTCATAAAAGCATGAAAACACATGAATTTTGTCCCTGAGTCCGGGATTATGATCTCATGCTGCTGGTCTCTGTAATTCCCTTTTCTCCTAACAAGCCAACCACGGAGGTTCTAGCTGTGGTTATGGGTGGGCGAGGTCAAGCCCAGGCAGTGGTACAGAAAGAAAGAGACAGGAGAGTCCTCGATCGATCCAAGCGTGTAATTAAAGTGGCACAATCAGAAAGAAGGACTGAAAATAAAAAGGGACAAAGCTATTTCTGGGCAGGAGTTATGACAAAGGCTCCATCAGGGTTGTGGTACCTTGGCCTGTTGAATGAATGACTCAGTATTGTGATCGGGAAACCATTCAGCTCGTAACCACTGGTATATTTTGAATAGGAAAAGCCAGATGGCCATCTTGGATTGTCATCTCATATAAAAGGTCCGAATGACTTTATAATTTCAATTCATTTTTTTTTTTTTTGAATGCATGAACTACAGTCTGCTTGCTTTTTATTTCCAAAGATTTACTATATATACATACAGCACTTCAGATTTTATTCTGTGAAGCTGCTTTAAAGTGGTTAGCACTATGGCCTTGCATCTCCAGCGTCAAGGCTTCCCACCTTGGGTTTGTGTTTTTGGAGTTTGTGTATGTATGTTCCCCCCCATGTAAATTGTTAAATAGTCCATCCGTCCATTATATTGGACATATATATTATACTGTTGATTCTTTTTAGGTCATGGGGCACCTGTAGCCTATCCCAGCGAATTTACCTTGGATGGAGCCAACCCATCACAGGATACAAGCACACACACTTATATCCTACAGGCAGTTTGGAGATTCCAGTAAACATACAGTGCATGTCTTTGGACTACAAACTGGAGTACACAGAGGAAACTTACCAAGAACAAAGAGAACATGACACAGCTCAACAACAACTTGCCAGACGTAGGACTTGTCTGGAACTGAGATTCAAACCCCCAATCCTGAATTTGTGAGGCAATAGTGCTAATCATCAAGCCACCATGCTGCCTAAAATTTCACATCATTCTTTAACAAACAAAATAATTGTGCCGTTGTGAAATATTTCACTTAATGTTGGTAGTTCCATGAGTACGGGCCGAATCACAGCACCATGGCCATTTAAATTATATGTATAATTATCCATATGCTGGGAAAAAAAATAAAATTCTTTTTACTCGCTTAATCATTTTCATTCGGCCTGTATGACAGCTCTGTAAAATGCAGATGTTTGACTATAAAAATGAGCCTTAACAAGTCCTTATTGATCATTAAAAATATCGGTGCAATTCTGTTTATGCTTATTAATTAAAAACAAAAGGAAATTCATGTACGTAGGTTAAATAAACTCACTCACTCACCATGTATACCGCTTTATCCTGTATTAAGGGTAATGGGGGATCTGGAGCCTATCCCAGCAGACTTAGGGCATGAAGTGGGGTACACCCTGGACAAGTTGCCAATGCATCGCAGAGCGCACACACATTCACACACTCATTCACACATTGTGGGAACGCCAATTAGTGGGAACACCAAACTTCCACGACTTTGGACTGTGGGAGGAAACCGGAGTAACATGCAAACTCCATGCACACAGAGACGGGAATTGACCCTAGCCAGGAATCGAACCCGGACCCCGGGGGTGCAAGGCGATAGTGGGTTAAATAAGTTGATTTATTTTATCTATTCCTGCACCAAGTTTAGTAGGAAAGCCTTTGCATAACAGCCTACAGTAATACTTGTAGCCCAATTTAGAACAGATGGTGGCGTTATTGCTTTATCAAGTATCTAATTTTTTACAGTAGAATATAAATACAGGCTTATTTTAACCATCCCATGGCCACCAGTGTGATTTGAACAAATATGGTGCATGTAGTCGCTCTCAACTAGTTAACTGAATACAGATGCGGAACATGAACAGCAGGCTTGTCTCATTGTCTTGGCCAACAGTGAATCCAGATGCAGAAGGCGCCCCCAGCCGTTGCCTTTAACTCCATAAGCCAACAAAATAGATAAATAAGTCCAGGCATGACATATCTAAAGGCACATTTTGACATGGCTGTACATTTATTTATTTTTTTTAAGTTTCATCTCTGATCCATTATCAACAAAACTAAATGTACTGTATGTACAGTGCGTCTCAATATTGTACTTTATCCCATTTTAAAGTGAAACGGAAACAGCCTGGCACTGAAATAGATCTAATTAGGATTATACACTCACTGGGTTCTTTTACTAAAAACACCTGCTCTTTGCTGGAGTTTTCATTCACAATGGTCTATAGTGTTCTTACAGAATTGAGCAATTAACAAACAAACAAACAAACAAAAAAAAAATATGATGAGAGACATCAGAGGACAATAGCCAGACTCATTTCAGTTTCGAGCAGAAATGAAGGTTATGGTCAATCAAATAGCCATTCTTTACAACTGTTGTAAGCAGAGAAGCAACGTTTGCCTGGTCTCTGCATTTCTCTTTCTGGTTCAGAACTTGGTGTCACCAGGATGAATCCATGGAACCAGAGCAAGACCTACCATTCCAAAATTCTGCTAAGAAGCCCTTTTACCTGTTCCATGAAGCATTTTCTACTTACTCCCACTACAATCCTCCGTCCTTTAAAATAGCTTGCTTCATTCATCAGTGAATAAATCGACAAATATAGAGCAGAATGGGTATAAACAATATTTATTGAATTAGCCATGATTAAACGAATAATCGGTGTAATGGTTAGCACTGTCGCCTTGCACCTCCAGGGTGGGGGTTCTATTCCCATCTTGGGTCTGTTCTCCCTGCGGTTCCTCCGGGTACTCCAGTTTGCCCGTAGTCTGTGAATGAGTGTGCCCTATAGTGTCCTGGGATAGGCTCCAGTCCCCCGCGACCCTGTGTACAGGAAAAAAGCGGTATAGATAATGAATGAGTAAACAAACAATATCTATCAAATTAACAATATTAATTAATATTCAACAGTTTTATACATAGTCCTGTGCAGTACATGATAAACTTTGTGTTCCCTCTAAGCACACCAGCTATTCCAGCCATGTGAAGTTAAAATATGAATAACGTTGCATCCTGAGTAAGCCTAACTTAACTTAAAGCCTAAGTTAACATTTTTTTAAAGTTTCCTTTATGATACATAACAAACCCCTGAATGAGAAATGGACTTAGTAGGCTAGTTATTGTCTTTTTTAAAACTATTCACAACCATGAGGAGTAACATCTCATTGTCTGCGCTGATTCTAGTCATGGTTGCTGCTGGAAAGCACATTTCGGTGCACGCAATCATGTGATGCACAGCATGGTTATCTTTTTCGAACTGCAATCTAAATGCAATTGCCAGTTCATATTAATCAAATGTTATAAACAAGTGTTGTAGTCACCTTAACGTTTGTCAAGCGCAGTGTCTGAGTCTTGCTGGATAGCTTGTTGCTCTTACCCAGACGGACCAAGAAGCAACCACCCAGCTGGGTTCGCAACTGAGACAGATGCACACTCCAACTTAACATCTGCTATTGCTGACACTGAACTGGAAAATACTGGTTTACCAGACTGCTGCGGGTGGGTCACTCTCATGGAGTTCTGTTCCTTTTTCCGTGTCCTGGAGGATAATAGTGCTTCATCCTCATAAAATTGGTCCACTGAAGGTTGCTTTGACATGACACAACGTCTGGGGGCTTACAGAACGTGCAAAGTGAAAATATAGAAAGGTCCACCTATGCATAGAGTCAAGCTGTTTTTTTTGTCAACACAAATGATGTAGGTAAAGGTTTTCTTTTAGATTACTTTTACTCAGACATAGTTTGATTGTCACAGCCTGTCTGAGTATTGTTGATGACCAGGCGCCTCTCTTTAGGGCCACAATTTTCCCAGCTTATAATAAGTGCTTTCAGCCATGTGCCATGTCACAAATCATAAGTCATCTCAAACTGGTTCCATCGACAAGACAATGAGCTCAGTGTACTCCAGTGCTCTTGCCTCCCCAGTCGACAGACCTGAATCAAATAGACCACTGTTGAGATGTGGGAGAACAAGAGGTCCATAGCAATGTATGTGTAAGGAGTCAGTGAACAGGGCAGGAGGTGATCAGAATCAAATGACAGGCAAAGTGTAACTCTGAACAAGCTGGAGAGATCCACAGCTGTCCACCAATGTGAGAAGGACCACCAAAGGTTGGATACACCACAAAGCTGTGAAGACACCAAATTCCTGTTTAGAGTTTGGCAGAAGGCATGGGAATTCAGTAAATGTGGAAAAAAAGACTCTTTTTACCTAATGGGACCAAAATGTAACTCCTTTTTGTTTGGTGGAAATCCAACACTGATCATCATCCTAAAAACAATAGGCAGTCAATGAAGTGTGGTCATGCCGAGAGTTACTTTTGCCTCTGGCTAAATCTCTCTTCTTGGTCAATGGATTTTGTTGGATGTACTCTTCCAGGCTGAGTCATGGTTGTGGCATATTCTTTCCATTTTTAATAATAGATTTAATGGTGCTCTGTGGCATGTTCAAAGTTTGGGATATTTTTTGTACTTTTCCAAAGTCCAAAGGTGTCTAAAATACAAACCAATAAACTGGAATCCAGTACTTTTATAGTGAAATCTTGTGATCTCTACTGAGACGCAGGGAGACTCCAATAATTACTTTGTGTGACTTCTCATGGCAACTGCCAACTATTATCACAGGAACCAAGTGAATTCTTATGCAATCTCAAATGCCACACTGATCCCAATCAGGGCATTTCTGTTCCAGGCTATAAAACTACAAACTGTGGACAAGGGAGCCAGCAGTTTTCAGAGGAAAATTTTACAGACTCGGATGAACAAGGCAAAGTGGTTAGAATTTGCATGACTTCATATATCGCGATCTATAACTTTTACCCTACTTTTTTTCTGTGTTATCCCACTGTTGTACTGCCAGGTCCATAAATTTTGGAACAAAGTTTTGTCCTCTGTACATCATCATATTAAATTTGAAATGAAACACTCAAGATGTGAAACGTCAAGACCTTGAACTTTAAATCAATGAGTTTAACAAAACTGTAGCCTTAACCATTCAAGAATTGCAGCCATTTTCATACACAAACCCATTTGTGGCTCATAAATAATGGAACAAATGGCTGACAAGCTGTTTGGCCTGTTCCCTCATTACTGCGTAATCAATAAAGCAGATAAAATGGCTGGTGGTTGTTCTGACTCTTACATATGGATTTGGTAGCTGTTCACCTGAACCCCCAACATTTGGTCCAAAGTGGTGTCTATGCAAGTGAAGGAGGCCTTCATTAGAATGAAAAAAAAAAAAACCTGAAACCTATCAGAGAGATAATAGAAACACAGAGAGAGGCTATTAAGGAATTAACTGGCAAGCTCAGCAGCAGCAAAACACCTGGAAGACCATGGACGACAGCTAAAGTGAATGACTGACTGCAGAACCCTGCCCATGGTGAACCTGAGATGACCCCCCTAAATAAAATCTAACCAACTCAAGAACACTTTGAGGAGGTTGGCGTGCCATTGTTTAAAGTTTGATGTGAAGAGACAGCTTTTTGTGTACTTCGTGTAATGTAAATACAGATGTTTCACTACAAGGTATAAACCACTGGCGCAGCTCAAGAACAGAAAGACCAGATTAGACTTTGTCAGAAAATGTTGTTAGATTCTTTGGACTGATGAAACCAAAATTAGCTTATCCTAGTAAGATGGGAAGAGAAAAATATGCTGAAAGAAGGGAACAGCTTATGATCCAAAACATACCACATCATCTGTCAAACATGGTGAAGGCAGTGTTAAGGCATAAGCATGAATGACTGCCAATGGAACCGTGTTGCTGGTGGTTAGTGATGACCTGACCACTGATGAAAGTAGCAGGATGTGTATAGTGTATAGGGCTATACTCTCTGCCCAGATTCAACCAAATGCTACAAAACTGATTGGACGCAGCTTTATATTACATATGAATAATAAACCAAAACATACAGAAAAAGCTATCCAAGAGTTTCCCAAGGCAAAGAAATGGAATGTTCTTCACTGGCCAAGTCAGTCAACCCAATAGAGCGTGCATTTCACTTAACAAAGACAAGACTGACTGAAGGAATAAAGACCCACAAACAAGCAGCAACTGAGGTAAAGGCCTGACAAGGCATGTCACGGGATTAAACTCAACATTTGGTCAGGTCCAAGGGTTCCAGACTTCAGGCAGTCGTTGACTGCAAAGGATTTTCATCCAAGTACACACGCATAGCATGGTTGAGCATTACGTAACTTAAAAAATAAATAAATAAATAAAACTCTATAGATAAGGAGACTCCTTTCTATAATGGGTCTCCATAATTGCCCAGACAAGTACATGAAACAGACCCATCACTGATACTCATCACTAAAGGAGTTAGGTCTTGTAGTAAAAATTCTTACAAACATCATAAAAGCCTTAAGGCAAAACCTGGGCTTCCCGGGAGGCATTCCTCATGCTTGATAACATCTGTGTTAATTCCGACCCTAGAAAAATGCAATACATGTTCACATTTAACCTGGGGGTCACTGCTGAAGAATGCAATGTAAAATAAACAAACAAACAAACTACAAAAACATTCCTCTTTCACCATCTGAATCTTCATATGTGAGTCCTTAAATGTTCACCATTGAACTTTTGTTGTAAGGTTCAAGTAATAAAACTGGCAAAAAGTCATTTCTGCATTCAGCAGCTGGCTGATTTTAAGGCCAGTGAAGCTGTGTTTGGAGTTTAGACATGCAGAGTAGGTAAATCGGTGTTCCCAAATTGCCCGTAGTGTGTAAATGTTGACCGGAGGTCCTACCACAGTCGTAAAGATGAGAATAAATACAATGGTCAAATACCATTGGCTTCCACGGTCCCTAGTTGGACTACAGAGGTTCCTAGAAAGAGATGGATGGAAGTTGTGTTTATGCTGATGGCATTTGGACAAAATCCTCTGGGCAATCAGATCTGACAATGCCACAATGCTGTGAAAAATTAGACTTCTTAAAAACAGACTGGACTTTTTGCACATCATTAATCACACCTCAAGGAGAATTTGGTACCTGCTAGCACGCACACACACACACACACACACACACACGCACACACGCACACACGCACACATTAATGCACTCTCACTGTGAAAACAAACAAGCTCCAGCTCATTTGTTTATCCAGCTGAACCAAACAGCAGTCACAAACACCAAGAAGAGTAACGTGATATTGGTAACTCTCACGCCTGGCAGCAACTGCCCCGCTTTAACATCCTGGCTCTCAGTGTGAAGTCTGAATATGCCCAAAATGTGCATAAGTCAGATCCAGAAGGGATAATTGACTAATTGTCTGAGTATATGAAACAAACAAAAAGTTGTATTGTTTAAGGGAGCAGCACAAAACCAGTAAGAGTGTCAGTTTAACATTCCAAAATATCCATATCATATCCGTGGTTGGATTTAAATTCAAAGTAGAAGAACTTTTTCTATTCCTCTCCATCCTTTCTTTTTAAAAAAATCTAAATAATGTAATAATAAAAAAAATAAAAATAATAATAAAAACCTGACCTACATAGTGGCATGGCCACTTAATTACTAGCACTTATCGCCTTGCACCTTGAGGGTACGGGTTTGATTCCCTTCTTGAGTCTGTGTGCATGGAGTTATCCTCGTGCTTGGTGGGTTTCCTCTGGGTACCAAAAATGGGGTCAGGGGTACCTCAGTGGTTAAGGCATTGGCCTGTTAATCAGAAGGTCCCAGGTTCAAACCCCAGCATCACCAGGTTGCCACACTTGGGCGCTTGATCTCATCCCCATCGAACACCTGGAACGGAGATTGCAAGCCAGCCCTTCTCGTCCAACAGAATGAATGGACACGAATTCCCACAGGAACACTCCAACATCTTGTGGAGTGGAAGCTGCTATAACTGCAACGGGGGGACCGACTTCATATTGAAGTAAATGTATTTAGATGTAACACCATTGCGGGTTTGGCCAAATAATTCTAACTCTGGGGTTAAATTACAGTTGGAATGCTGTAGGGAATGACTCACACTTCACGCTCTCTGACCAATCAGAGGACTGTAATAATGGAGGAAATGCTGGTTTAAATCACTGCACTGGATTTTAATGTGTGGAAAGTTGGATTATGTTCAATATATTGGATCCGGACCTGGATCATGTTTTACATTGGATCTTTCTTTGTTCTCCTTTTCTCTCTCAAGATTCTCGGGATTCAGAGGTGCTTCATTGGCATGACAAATATTTACATTCGTATTGCCGAAGCACAGAAACAAGTCAGAGAAATACTCATGACAGGGATAGACATAGATAAAAAAAATATATAATAATAATAATAATAATAATACTAATAAAAATAAATAAATAAATAAATAATAATAATAATACAGAATAGTATAAAAAGAGTAATAATAAATAACTGTATATAAAATAAGACTACAGACACTTAGATCAAAGTGGAAAAACAACAACAACAACAATAATAATAACAATAACAATAATAATAATAATAATAGATCTCTCGCTCTGTGTCTCTCTCTCTCTCTCTCTCTCTCTCTCTCTCTCGTGTGTGTGAGTGTGTGTATGTGTGTGTGTGTGTTAGGGAGGAGGGGGTTGCTGTGTAACGGGTCACTCCGCGCACTGGACCAACCCTCCTCATTCTCACGTTCTGCCCCGCTGGAGGTGCACCTCGTCTCCGGCCGCGTGACTGCTTTGTCTTTTTGTCTGCGCGGGAACTCTGGGACTCCTGCGGGACTGAATGGATTTGGGTGCCCACTGATCCAGACACACACACACACACACACTCAAGAAGAAGAAGAAGCAGAAGCAGAAGCGCGCAGACTGACTGGGCGGCCCTGCGCTTGTTCTCTCATCCTGTTCTCCGGCTCCTGCGCTTGTTCTTGTCCTCTTGTCCGGAGTCCACAGACGGGTCATGGTGTTCCGCGCTGGGATTTACGCGCTCAGGCTCGCGCTCCTGCTGGGCTGCGCTCAGTGCGCCATCGAACAAATCCCGACTGGTAAGAACGTCGTCTTTAATCACTGCTGTCTATAAAACATTGTGTGTTTTTTCTTTTCTTTTCTTTTTTTTTTTTGTTGTTGTTGTTCTTTTTAAACAAGCTCCTGGAGATTTCGTGGATTTTTTTCCCTTGACGTGTCTCACAGGTTCATCTTGTGTTCACACGGTAAAAGTCGCACGTGTGTGTGTGTGTGTGTGTGTGTGTCCGTAAAAAGGGAAGAAAGTGAGCAGGAGAGTTTAAACCTCTTCTTAATTCATGAGGGTTGAAAGGTGTAGCTCTTTAAGAATAACTCATCCGATGAATAAAGAGCAAAGCTTTAATGGTCGAATGCAATAATAATGATGATAAAAACAAAACGAATTGTATCTAATATTCTGTATTCTAGTTAACAATATCCTAATTATGTATATCATCATGTACAAAATAAATTAGGCAGCACAGTAGCGGAGTGGTTAGTTCTGTGGCCGTGCACCTCCGGGGTCTGGGTTCGAATCCCCCCCCCCCCCCCCCCCTCAGGTCTGTGTGCATGTTCACCTGGGTTTCCTCCAGGTACTCCGGTTTCCTCCCACAGCCCAAAGACATGCAGATTAAGCTAACTCGCATTCCCAATTTGCCTGTAGTGTGTGAATGTTGACGCTTAGGTTCTACCACAAAAAATATATATATATATATGGTCTCCATTGGGATGACGGTTCCAATATAAATTATATTCTATATCAAATATTACTGGCTTCTAAGAGAACAATCTTTTAAGGGTGCTGAGGATGGCCCAATTATTATTATTTTTGTAACAAAACATACAAAAGACAGGAATCTGAACTGTCTTAATGTATGACACCTGATGTTCCATGCAGAGATCATTTTCTCCTTCAGTGCAACAGTGCAACTATTTCAGATGACCCAAAGGAGAGAGAAAAAAAAAAAACAATACAAAAAACAACCATCACCTTGGAAAAAAAAAAAAAGAAATCCACATATATTTAGACCTTTTGGTGAGCCTATAAAAAAAAAAAATCCCACAAACTTCTAATTAATAGCATGTGCTTATGAAAAAAAAAAAACGTATTTGATTTATTAAGTGAGAATTTTATTCCTTGCTCTGTCCTGTTCCCTGAAAAGGAAAAAAAAAAAAAACAGACCAGTGTGTACGGACATGATCCAAGTAGAACCTCGGGACTCAGCTGGAGGAAATCTGTGACGTGTAGGGCATGCAGTGTTAAAGAGGGCTTTACACATATTACCTTCTGAAAAGCCATCATTTTATAAACATGTCTGTTCTGGTTGGACAGAACAAAACTGTATTAAAGCTTTTGCTAAACAACACAAAGGTGGCACCTTATTCCCGCTTGATTGCTACGTTTGACACATGAAGACATTTACTTGGACTAATTCCCACCAACACACACAAAAAAAAAAAAAAAAAAAACAATAAAAAACTTTAATGTTTGACTGATAATAATTAGTCTGTACCCTAGTAACGCAGTGTAAGGATCTGTCCAATGAAGGAAACTACTAAGCACTTTTATAAGTCGCTGTGGATAAGAGCGTCTACCAAACTTTGTGCATTTAAATGAATACCTATCTAATATGACTAATATTAGATATATTGATAATATTATATATGTAATTAAATGTTTATTTCACGCAACACATATAATGAAATGTCTATAATGAAATCTTTTCCTTCTTTTCCCATACTTGTCCATGCTTTAGCTGTAAGTAATTAACATGCATACCAAAGGAAAATAGATAGACGGTCCTCTAAATTCGTAACGTACCCTAGGACTAAATGTAACCATAGTGGCTAATAATCTTCCATCTAATTTAATGATGCTCCTTCCTACATGAAGAGAACAAGATGATGATATTTAGGACCAGAGTTCAAATCCTGGATGCCACAACCAGCCATGGCCCGAGCCTTAGGGACGAGCTGTCTGGGTGGGAACGGGACACTCCCCTCCTCCACCATCAATCACAGTGACACCTTTGTGTGAGGTCATGTTTGAGAAAGAGGGTATATAGCACCTTCCTCTAATGTGACACGAATCCATCACACATCCTTTCACGAAATTTACAGGCTGCAGTGAACCATATGCCTTGATATCACAGAGCAGAGCCAGAATATAACACTCCGGGATCGGCAAGCTGCGGCTGCTGGCAGTCTGAACCCTGTAATTGGGATCCAGCGGGAACAGCGTGATGGGTTGCCACGTCCTTTAGTGAAAGGGCTTGCGTTCGAGTAAACGTCTTTATCTCAGCATGCCAGAGTTTGTTGTTTTTTTGTGGAATTCTATACAAAATTGACACTTGAGTCCTTTAATAATCTTCTCGTTCACGATGGTCTTCGGCCAATAATCAGATGATGGATGATGGTGGAGGACTAAGTGCCTCTCTTGGCCCACTCTTAAGTTTCTCACTTCAGATCTCTCCTGTCTGTCTATCCCGTTCTGTACAGGATGCTCAGATTTTCCAAAAACATTGCCTTCTCGGTGCTCCTCTCGTCCGGAGTATGTGTGGACAGAAAGAAGTAAAGAAATAAATTACATAAATATGTATACTTTCAACACTTCCAAAGAACTTATTCATAGCGGCAATTAAAATGGCAATTCGACGCTTAAATACAAATAAATGCAACAACTCTGTTTAGTGCTCGCTCTAGGAAAATGCTAATAAAAAAAATCATAGCAGTCAGAGAGAGAGAGAAATTTCTTTTTCCAGTGCTACAGTTGAGACAAACAACCTCCTTTGTTTTTTTATATGCAGTCGTAGTCATAATAAATCTCGTCTAGATAGCAAGCAAGGCCACTCAAACTAACATGTCTGGGTAGATAGAGCTTTTTATCAATGTAGTGTTGAAATAACACAAGTTGGTCCTTTTTTATATTGCTTTTAACTTATCACATTTTCTTTGAAATAAGAGGAATGGTAAAAATGTTCTTATACAGTAGGTCACCATGAATGGTTACATGTGTTACGGATTACAGGTTTGGTCAGAATTTGAACTTTTTTCAATATAAACGAAATCCAACCATGCAATAAAAAAAATTCTATCCATCCAGAAACATCTGTACATCTTAGAGGCCTATGGTGACCATTTGTATTTATTCCCATTTTCACGACAGTGGTAGGACCTCTGGTCAACATTCTCACTCAAACACACACACACACAAAATACGGGCAATTTGGAAAGCCTGATCTGCATGTCTTTGGACTGTGGGAGGAAACCAGAGAACCAGACTCCATGCACACAGACCCTGAGGCGAGAATCGAACCCGGATCCTAGAGGTGAAAGGCGATAGCGTTAACCAGTGCCACCAATTTTCATTTCTGTACATAAATAAAGTGAAGTTATGTTACCTTAATGTTTAATAATGAAATGGACCTTAATGCAAAGTCTTACTATTGCATTTACTGTGTAAGGAATAAGACATGTCAGGGTGTAATGTTGTAGGGAATTACTCAGTGATAGACTGATGCAGCCAGCTGTTACAAAGCTCTAACACTGGAGACTCCTTCCGTAAATTTTAAACAGTCACCTCATACAGAAAACGTGAATATATCTACTTTACCAAAGACGTGCCTTATTTTTAGTCAATTTATTTGGCATGGCCTTTGTACAAGTCCTTGTGAAAGCTATTGATATTATTATTCAAAAACAATAAAACAAACAAACAAACAAACAAGCATTCTAACAAAATCAAGAGACGTGATTCATGGCAAGCCTACGTACAACCTGTTTTTCCTCGTCTAAACTCTTCCTGCAGTGTTGTGATGAAAGTGTCTGAGGTTTAAACAGCATGCTTTATTACCGGTTTACCACAACAAACACAGCCTGTTGTTCTCATCTTGCTTTTTTTTCCCCTAATAAAGTATTTCCTACGGCATGGCTTGACCCAGTTACGAGAAGGATGTGAAGGAAAAACTTCACAGCCAACCAGTCAGTCAGTCAGCCAGTCAGTCTTCTTTTTCTTTGATCTCTGTAATTATAATTATTTTCGAACTTCGGAAAAGTTAAATAAGGAGTTTGTGTTCCTCCACTCTCGGACAGAGGTCTGAAGGATATAGGTTTAGCAGATGGAGATGATGTCACGCATTAGTCATCACCAAGAGGCCGTTACGGGAGAACCGGAGCAGCGTCACCGAACGCGCATACAGTAACCTCAGCCGACACATGACATGACATGACACGAAACGAAATGGATCTGGGGTTACGAGCAGAGATGTGTGTGTGTGATTTAACCCATCATCAGCTCCAGGGGCCCACAGGAGAATAGACTTCTATTTTAGTCATAGGCAGCTGAAATAACGTCTGACCAAGGATCATTTCCGTCGGTTTATTGCACACCAGGGCCTCAAATTAGGTTTTGGGGTCCAGACCGGAAACACATGGGCTGCCTACCTTGGTGCAGGAATGAGTGTGGTACAGTATGTGTGTGTGTGTGTCTAGTTTCCGGATTACCAGGGACGGTTTACTGCTGTCATGTGGGAACAGAACCTGCTTTATATCACATTAAAATACTTCCAATTTAACACTGTCATTTTATTTCGTTTTGGTTAGAAGAACAGTGGTAAGGCTGATGTGTCAGTGTGTGTGAGAGAGAGATAATATTGTATTTGCTGGTCCCCGGTTATTCCTGTGGTAGTGGTGAATGTGTTCGACTACTGATTGGACAGTCCCAGGTTGAAACTCCAGCACCGCCTCTAATTGCCACTGCTGGGCCCTTGGGCAAGGCCCTTAACTGTCAAGTGCCCAGATTTATAGCAAAATAAAAATGTTGCACTAGATAAGGGCAAATGCTGTAAATGTAAATGTCCCTAGTGTACAGTTTGTGAATAGCTTAAAGGACATCACCTGTGAGAGTAGACAGGGAGGGTGAGGTTTTACCACCTTAAAAGCAAACATAGACTTTTAAAGCAATCGTTTTCGGAGTCGATGCACTGATACATGGGTTGGCACAAAAGAATGACGATACGATCCCCCCCCCCCCCCCCCCCCATTTATAATGTACATAGCCATGTAGATATATCATCCGTGCCATGCTCATGCCTGTTCAGAAAGTGCAAATTGCCTATGGCTGTGGTGATGATCAGAGTTGTAATGAGGTCAGTTATGAGGCTGGTAATTTGAAGTGGCAGAACACTGAGCATATTTTTCAGATGATTGGAATGTGTCCCAGTGCTTTCTGCCAACAAAAAGGCATGACCTACTTTTTCCCCCGCATTAAGCATTTTCCCAAATCTTTAATTATTAAGTTATTCTGTGGCATTTTTGCTCCAGGGAATAATAAAGCTCTCTATCTTCCTCAATTATGAAGCTGATAAAACTGGCTGTAAAATGAAGTTTAGAAGGAAAAGGCAACTTCATAGAGCCCAAATAACTGTTTTACAGCATATTCCATATGCATGATAATATCTCGTTTACGAATCACCAGATATATACGATCAGGATGATTGGATTGTTTAAGGGAATGTATAAGTGCATCTCGTCATTTTAAAATCATTTTTTAAAAACTTTATAATCGTTCAAATACAAGCGTTTTTCTTCCAGGCTAAATGGATGTTTGGGAAGACCACAGTTGTCAAAGTACAGAAGTCTTAAGAGTCAGTGCTGGACCTTTAAAACCTAGTTCCTCGGCTCCTTGTTTCGTCTCGCAGTTATAATTTGGATAAGGCCACCTGCTACAAGATTAACAAATGTGTAAATATTTTGAGACTTCATTTCATGCACGAGCTGTCCTGCTGAGGATTTGTCCATTTTCACAACAGATGAATCTGATTTACGATGGAACAGAACCATAAAACATAAGCACCATGATCATGAACACATGCTGTATCTGTTTCCTTGCACAACAGAGCAGGAGCTCAAGTGTATCAGATCAGACCCTCGTCTGCTGCGTGCCAGACTAATTGAGCTGTGCCGAAGAGTTCGAAGAGGGCGTTATTGTTAATCTGACCCTCTCTTTCTAAACACACAGAGGTGCTGTGAAACCCAAACATGTTGTAGCTGTTGAAACCAACAGCGGCGTTTGGTAAATATGGTGGCCAGTTTTTGTGCGAAAAATTCTCTTTCACAATTTGAGTCCTGGAATGTGTTTGTTCCATCAGGGAAGGGAAACTGATTGACGATCTGGTCATTCAGTAGATTCAGGTCGTCAGCTGACTTATAACGTTGTTGGGTCTAGACCGGCTCGACTGGAGCAACACCAGATCATAACACCGTCTCCAGAGGCTTGTACAGCGGACACTATGCATGACGGGTGCATCGCTTCATGTGAGTCCCTTCCTACCCTGACACGCCCATCACTCTGGATTGGGGTCAGTCTGGACTCATCAGACCACATGACCTTTTTCCATCGCTCCAAAGTCTAATCTTTATGCTTCCTAGCAAAATAAAGCCTTTTTTTTTCTGATGAGTCTTACTAACAAGTGGTTCTCGTATGGACACACAGCTGTTTAGTCCCAATCCTGGGAGTACTCATCACATTGCGTGTATGGAAATGTGCTCACTTTCAATGTTAAACATAGCTATGGTTTTTACAAGTTGAAACACACCACGTGTTTAAGTGATCTTCATTCGTGATTCTTTTATTCTGACCTCATTTGATGTTGTTGTCACCAAGTTGGCGGTTCCTTCCAGAGTTCTTAGCCCAGTTACAGTAATTGAAAATCTTTAGTTGTTTTCTTTGCTTGATGCAGCCCAATAATTTGACCCTTCTGAAATTAGAAATTTTTTTTCATAGTCCGAATTCTTTCCATTTTCAGCATCAGTCTCTATGCTATATTTAGTTCAGCGTCTTCCTTTAAACGGAGTATAAACCGAATACATTTACAGTAGTACAAGTCACTGAATTCGAGACAAATGGCACAAGGAACAATTTCGACGAAGGATATTTGCGCAGGTAAGGACGTGATATTTTACAGCGACGTGTTGGTTTAGGCTGGGGTTAAGCGAGCGATGAGGGCATTTTTTTCGTTCTTTCTGTGTGTATGCTGTGTTCTCAGAGTCTCAGGCATCTGCTGTGCTAACATTTACACAGACGACTGTGGTGTGAGTTCCTAGGAAAAGGGGGGAAAATTCCCTTAGGGGTGGGTCACATGGTAAATCTACATTCATTCGCAGGACCATGCCTATATCAGGCTTAGTGTAGCAAAGGAAAATAGCCAATGCTTGCAAAACGAGTGCATGTTTAATTATATGGAATGATAAAATATTACATTTATGATAAACTCTGTAAAAATATTATAGGGTGTATATGAATGTAATGAAATCTCAGTTGATTTTGTGTTTTGTGTGTACACACACACACACACACAAAAAAGAATGAAAGAGAACCAAATAGATGTTTCGGTTTCATAGGTAAACTTTTTTGTCCGCACCTGGCAGCAATTTTCACTTTTTACAAAATTACCAAGTAGCTGTATTTACGCTGAACACATCATGGTTTGTTATATATTTTACACAAGGTTACACTGAATCTATGTCTTGTTGCAACCATTAATCTTTTAGTAGTTGTAAATCACAAATGTAGTTGGCGTATACTGGACATTTGAGCTAGGTTTGGATAGTACTTATTGTGTGGCTACTAATCCTTCAGGACATCCGGCCACTTCATACAGTACACATGTACAGTCGTGGCCAAAAGTTTTGAGAATTACATAAATGTTGCAAATTGGAAAAGTTGCGGCTTAAGTTTTTATAATAGCAATTTGCATATACTCCAGAATGTTATGAAACGTGAGCAGATGAATCGCATAGTCCTTCTTTGCCATGAAAATTAACTTAATTCCGAAAAAACTTTCCACTGCATTCCATTGCTGTCATTGAAGGACCTGCTGAGATCATTTCAGTAATCGTCTTGTTAACTCAGGTGAGAATGTTGACGAGCACAAGGCTGGAGATCATTATGTCAGGCTGATTGGGTTAGAATGGCAGACTTGACATGTTAAAAGGAGGGTGATGCTTGAAATCATTGTTCTTTCATTGTCAACCATGATAACCTGCAAAGAAACGCGTGCAGCCATCATTGCGTTGCATAAAATTGACTTCACAGGCAAGGAGATTGTGGCTACTAGGATTGCACCTAAATCAACAATTTATAGGATCATCAAGAACTTCAAAGAAAGAGGTTCAATTCTTGTTAAAAAGGCTTCAGGGTGTCCAAGAAAGTGCAGCAAGCGCCAGGATCGTCTCCTAAAGAGGATTCAGCTGCGGGATCGGAGTGCCACCAGTGCAGAGCTTGCTCAGGAATGGCAGCAGGCAGGTGTGAGCGCATCTGCACGCACAGTGAGGCGAAGACGTTTGGAAGATGGCCTGGTGTCAAGAAGGGCAGCAAAGAAGCCACTTCTCTCCAAAAAAAACATCAGGGACAGATTGATCTTTTGCAAAAAGTATGGCGAATGGACTGCTGAGGACTGGGGCAAAGTCATATTCTCGGATGAAGCCTCTTTCTGATCGTTTGGGGCATCTGGAAAAAGGCTCGTCCGGAGAAGAAAAGGTGAGCGCTACCATCAGTCCTGTGTCATGCCAACAGTAATGCATCCTGAGACCATTCATGTGTGGGGTTGCTTCTCATCCAAGGGAGTGGGCTCACTCACAATTTTGCCCAAAAACACAACCCTGAATAAAGAATGGTACCAAAACACCCTCCAACAGCAACTTCTTCCAACAATCCAACAACAGTTTGGTGAAGAACAATGCATTTTCCAGCACGATGGAGCACCGTGCCATAAGGCAAAAGTGATAACTAAGTGGCTCGGGGACCAAAACGTTGAAATATTGGGTCCATGGCCTGGAAACTCCCCAGATCTTAATCCCATTGAGAACTTGTGGTCAATCCTCAAGAGGCGGGTGGACAAACAAAAACCCAGTAATTCTGACAAACTCCAAGAAGTGATTATGAAAGAATTTGCAACACTGCAAATACTGACTCTTTGTATGAATGTTATGTAATTGTCGATAAAAGCCTTTGAAACGTATGAAGTGCTTGTAATTATATTTCAGTACATCACCGAAACAACTGAAACAAAGATCTAAAAGCAGTTTAGCAGCAAACTTTGTGAAAACTAATATTTGTGTCATTCTCAAAACTTTTGGCCACGACGGTACACCTGTTCAACCGCTCATTAACGCAAATATCCAATCAGCCGCTCACATGGCAGTGACTGGATGCATTTAAGCGTTTGGACAATGCCAGGACAATCTGATGAAGTTCAAACCGAGCATCAGAATGGGCAAAAAGGGTGAGGTACTGTACTTGACTATGGCATGGTTGTTGGTTCTAGATGGGCTCGTCTCAGCAACAACAAACAACATTCACAACAATTCTTTGGAATTTTCTAACATTCCAAATCAGCTTCCATTGAGCAACAGTTCTGGGAGTTGATGTGAGAGATCGAAGACGAATGGACAGACTGGTTGGATCTGACAGGAAGGCTATGCTAACTCAAATAGCTACTCTTGGTAATCATGAGTAGAAAGCAGAAAACCATATCAGGTGAGATGAATGAAAATCACATCAGGTTCAACTGGATCTTTTTCACATATCTGTTTCCTTCATGGTGAGAAATGTAAACCTTAAGTGCACAGGATTGTTAAACGCCCTTATGCCCTGATGTGTCCCAGGGTTTCAAGGGGTCTGTTTTTCCTATAATATTTGAAATGAGAACCCAATGCATTAAACTCCGCCTCCGTCCGTCTATGCATTATTTCTTGGTAGGATAAGTACCATCATCAACCAACATAAAGAACGCACATGGAAAAATCATCATACTTTTACCTCTTGTAACATAAAGAGTGTTTCAATATGTAAAGCACATGGTCGCCCTCAAGAGGTCTCCATCTATACCATGGCCTACATTTTGAGAGAAGCAAGTATTCACAAATATAAAACTGAACCTAGCGCTCAATTGAGACCACGTACTGTAGAGACAAAGCATCCAGATTAATGTCTGTGTACAATAGATGAATGGAGCACGAAACAACAGTGTGGATTGCAATTGCTTAAAAGTGATCAGATGTAAATGTTGAGGATAAAGTGCTTGTAAACTCATCCCTGAGGAGAGGTTACACATCTTTAATAATAAACAGGCACTCATGTGAAAGTGATGGGAATTTCTTTTGTCAGTTTCACTTTCTGTGCCAAAGAAATGCGAACAAGATGTTGCAAACCACCTTCAATTTGTCCACATGGCGGAAGCCCACACCCAATTAGAAAGCTTAAGGGATGTTGGCATTGTGATGGGTGCTCGGGCAATCTACTGTATGTGAACCATTAATCATTCAAAGAGCCGTTCTACTACCGAACTATTACTTTGTAGTTGTACAGTTTGTACAGTTCATGGGCAGATGCTGACAAGTCATACAGTTTAACCAGACTCATGTGCTGTTGTGATGTTTGGCTTGTATCACAAGTCTCCAACTGTGTTAGTGTTGGAAAAGAAAGTCTGACAAACTGAGTGAAATCTGCAACTTAGGGAATAAATCATTTTATTTGATTGGTTAGAAAAATGTTGATTTAGTTTTTCGCTGACAACAGCTCTATTCGTATGACGGATGATCCACATAAAGAGGTTTAAAAAGAGGTTAAGTCAAAATGGTGAGGGCGGTTTTTGTTTTTGGTTTGTTTTTGGATTTTTTTTTTTTTTTAATGGAAGGAGTCTCCAGTTGTAGGAAAACGTGGAAACGTCGTTATGACTCAGTACAGTACAGTCTTAGAGTCAACACAGTCATGTTACTAATTAACATGAAATGCTGTACTGTATTCGTCTATATTCACCCGATCTAACCTGCTGGGATTGAATTTTCAATGGGATTGAAACGTGTCGACTGAAGTGTAATAATATGTATTATAATGATAAGTGTATCTGAGGCAGGGGTAGCTCAGTGAGTTACCACGGATTGCGTAGCCCCAGGTTTAAACCCCAGCACTAAGGTTAATGTGGGGCCCTTGCGCAAGGCCCTTATCCCCTAACTGCTCAAATGTAAAATGGGATAATGTAAATTGCTCTGGATAAGGGCGCCTGCCAAATGCCATGAATGTAAATATAATATCAGTTCATTAGGTTAATATTAGTCATGTTAGGAATAAATATATTCTTTCCGTGCATATTTTCCTTTCTTTGGGGTAACATTAGGGGACATGAGTTTCCAGGAAGGAATTTTTGCTTCCATTAATTATTGCTAAATTCTGTAAGAAACCTCTCTCCCACCAGTCTTTACTTTGGACTTTCATCCATTGGCTCCTGGTCTTTGGTGGAAGAAGCACTGATTGGCCACATGTTGTCAATTAAATAGCCAATTTTAAGCGTGACCTAATCTCCGTTATGTTTCTGGGAGATTAAACGCTTCAAATTGGGCAGAAAAAGAAAGAGAGAGACAGTTTTTGACACTTTGTTCATATCGAGAATAGTCGTATTCTGATTAAATGCTTCGAGCATGTAAACACACCTTATTGGATCAACATCCATGTAAACAGTTAAGTTGGAATCTTTAAGCTTGATGATTTCGATCAGCTCAAAATATCAAAATATTCTCCATGTTAATGTTGTGACTGATTATTGTCCTTGAACAGCACACCCCAAAGTGTGTCAAAGATATGATACTTCACAAAGTTAGCATTCTAAGGAGTGTGTGTGCTCAGAATCGTGAATCTGCTATTATTGTGTTTACTCATTTGATCAGGTGATTGCTTTTAATTGCTAAAGTATGAAGACTTACAATCATGGCATTTGGCAGACACTGTTATCCAGAGTGATGTTTTTACACACGTGGACAAAATTGTTGGTACCCTTCGGTCAATGAAAGAAAAACTCACAATGGTCACATAAATAACTTTAATCTGACAAAAGTAATAATTTAAAAAAATTCTATGAATGTTAACCAATGAAAGTCAGACATTGCTTTTCAACCATGCTTTAACAGAATTATTTAAAAAAAATAAACTCATGGAACAGGCCTGGACAAAAATGATGGTACCCCTAGAACATACTGAAAATAATGTGACCAAAGGGACATGTTAATTCAAGGTGTGTCCACTAATTAGCATCACAGGTGTCTACAATCTTGTAATCAGTCAGTGGGCCTATATATAGGGCTCCAGGTAGTCACTGTGTTGTTTGGTGACATGGTATGTACCACACTCAACATGGACCAGAGGAAGCGAAGGAAAGAGTTGTCTCAGGAGATTCGAAAGAAAATTATAGACAAGCATGTTAAAGGTAAAGGCTATAAGACCATTTCCAAGCAGCTAGATGTTCCTGTGACTACAGTTGCACATATTATTCAGAAATTTAAGATCCATGGGACTGTAGCCAACCTCCCTGGACGTGGCCGCAGGAGGAAAATTGATGACAAATCAAAGAGACGGATAATCCGAATGGTAACAAAAGGGCCCAGAAAGACTTCTAAAGAGATCCAAGGTGAACTTCATGCTCAAGGAACATCAGTGTCAGATCGCACCATCCGTCGTTGTTTGAGCCAAAGTGGACTACATGGGAGACGACCAAGGAGGACACCATTGTTGAAAACAAATCATAAAAAAGCCAGACTGGAATATGCCAAACTACATGTTCACAAGTCACAAAGCTTCTGGGAGAATGTCCTATGGACAGATGAGACAAAAATGGAACTTTTTGCCAAGGCAAATCAGCTCTATGTTCATGAAGCATATCAAGAAAAGAACACTGTCCCTACTGGGAAACATGGAGGAGGCTCTGTTATGTTCTGGGGCTGCTTTGCTGCATCTGGCACAGGGTGTCTTGAATCTGTGCAGGGTACAATGAAATCTCAAGACTATCAAGGGATTCTAGAGAGAAATGTGCTGGCCAGTGTCAGAAAGCTGGGTCTCAGTCGCAGGTCATGGGTCTTGCAACAGGACAATGACCCAAAACACACAGCTAAAAACACCCAAGAATGGCTAAGAGGAAAACACTGGACTATTCTAAAGTGGCCTTCTATGAGCCCTGACCTCAATCCTATTGAGCATCTTTGGAAGGAGCTGAAACATGCTGTCTGGAAAAGGCACCCTTCAAACCGGAAACAACTGGAGCAGCTTGCTCATGAGGAGTGGGCCAAAATACCTCTCTGCAGGTAGAAATACCTGCAGAGAGGTGCAGAAGTCTCATTGACAGTTACAGGAATCGTTTGATTGCAGTGATTGCCTCAAAAGGTTGTGCAACAAACTATTAAGTTAGGGGTACCATCATTTTTGTCCAGGCCTATTCCATGAGTTTTTGAGTTTTCATTTTTTTTTATAATTCCGTTGAAGCATGGTTGAAAAGCAATGTCTGACTTTCATTGGTTAACATTCATAGAATTCTTATTTATTATTACTTTTGTCAGATTAAAGTTATTTCTGTGACCATTGTGAGTTTTTCTTTCATTGACCGAAGGGTACCAACAATTTTGTCCACGTGTGTATATCTTTATACACCTGAGCAGTTGAGGTGTAAAGGGCCTTGCTCAAGGGTCCAACAGTGGGAACTTGGTTGTGATGAGGTTGTGATTAATCCTGGGACCTTTCAAATCATAGTCCAAGGCCTTAACCACTGATCTCCCCACCACGCCTGGATCAAACTACTGGTGTTGTCTGTTGGTGTAGGATGAAGAGAGAAAGTGTCTGAGAAAAAGTGCTTGTTCTTCCAGGAAAAGTTGACAATACTGCTTTCCAAATAGATTTACAACACACATAAGAAAATCACTTTTGTCTGTATTTCTAATTTCAGACAATGATTAAAGTCCCATTAAACTTGTGCCGCTACGAGCTAGCGTTGTACGTAAGCTCCTCAGGCGGAACACTGTCTTTGTGATTCTATCGCAACAGAGGAAGTGTCTGAAATGTTTTCTATCATAGTGAACACAGCTGTTTTGGCAGTAACACGTTTTCCAGATGGTTATTCACCAATAAGATTAAAATGAGTGTGTGTAATGGAGTAATGCTGTCTGAGTGCAGTCGGGGCAATGGCCTTCCTGATTCATGACGTGTAATGCAGAAGGAAAAGAGAAACAAGACTCCACTGGTCGTCTCTGAGTCAGTGGTTTAAACTAACATTCCACTGAATGCAGTACATTTCACTCTGGCTCATTAACTCTAATTCATCTTCCTGGCATTAGGCAAGGAGGGCTGAGATTTCATCCTTAAAAATACAATCTTATTAGGCTTGACATATTTATTGTATTGTATTCATTGGGAGTTTTTAAGTGCATTTTGCTAAATTATTTTGATTCAAGGATTCACAATGAATGCAATAGCATTTTTTGTCTAGTGCTTATAAGAGTGAACTGTCACAACATTACAGATTTACAGTCATCCAGATTCAGATTTAGATCCCGAAGAAACAAGCCACAGAGGTGGAGATGATGCAAGAGCTCTTCCCCTTCTGAGCGATCCTGGAAACTGGGATTATAAATCCTGACTTTTTTTTTTTTTTTGCACCGTATGTGGAATTTATGATGTCATTTCCCCAGTAATAATGGATCGTGATGGCTTTCACCAGCCTGGCAACACAAAGCAGTCTCCCCCATTATTTAATGCCTTTTGCACACTTCTATGTCCTAACTAAGTGTTTTTTTGTTTTTGTCAGCTATTTTGTCTGGATATTTCATCCTACGCCTAACATTTATCTTCGTATAGTGTACATGCACTAGTGTGAATGGTGTTTTTGAGCTTAGCTTAAAAAGAAACGAAGCCGCTTGACAAAGTGGACTTTGACTTTCCAGAGATGTAGGTTCGGTTCACATGCTTGTCAGTCCCTAAAATGTTTTGAAATATTGTGTGTTAAAAATGAATGAAAACCTGCCAAACGTCAATAGTGTAGCTATACAAGAACTAGTAAATGCGATATGCAGAAATAAAATTGTCGGAAAATACAGCATCAGAGATCAATTTTCCACTCCTGAATTTGACTTGGCCTTAGGTTCTCACGCCTTACAACCACTAGCATCATTATTTTGTGCAAAATACAATGAAAATGGAAGAAACAGATAATAAGCAAGCAGACATAGTTTTGCCAGGCCGTGTTGGGCTGATGGGAAAAGTCAATAAATTATTGTAGCGGCCAAAGCAAAAGAGTGACACTTGAGACAAACTAGATTTAAATACAGTACAGTGGAACCTCGGATTGCGAGTATCATGTATCACACATGCGACTCTTATTTTGACACCGAGCATCATTCTCTCACTTTTTTTTTGTAGTGAATCTTAAAAAGCGAGGTGGGAAGAGGGAGGAGGAGTGTTACTGTGTAAAACGAGGCGAGGGAAGGGGCTAATTCCACACACACACACACACAAACACACACACACTGAGCGCACCAACGGAAACACTTATCTATCAGGATTTATTTGTACTTTTTTTTAAAGGTAAAGTGCAGATTAATTTGTTTTATTTTCATTTTATAGATTGTATTAATTATTTTTATGTATTTATTTTTTGGGGGCTGTGGAACGAATAATTTGAGTTTTCATTATTTCTTATGGGAAATGATGATTTGGTTTATGAGTGTTTTGGAATACGAGTCCACTTCTGGAACGAATTATGCTCATAATCCAGGGTTCCACTGTATTCAGAAACATTTCTTTTGATGGAGATTTTTTTTTTAATTTCAATTCTAATTGTTACAATTACTTGTACCACTTATAAAACGTGTAAAGGTACAATTATGGTACAGTTAAGTCTGGCTCTTTAGTATTGTTTTTTTTTGTTCACTCATTAAAAAACAATAATAATAATAATAATTACTGATTTTTACTAACTATAGATCAAAAGAAAATTGCTTACGTTGTACGCATTACATTTTTAAATATAATATACATTACACAAGGTGACATCCATCCTAACAAATCTAAAGAAGGATTTTATCACCATGAATGGAAATCAGAGGTGCACATATTTTTGTCTTTTGTGAATGTTTATTGTACTTTAAAAGATTATATTAAACTGTTTTTTCAAATGTAAGAGTAAAGAATTTAAATCAGTATTTCAGTTTATAGCATGTTAATTATGTTAATATGTCAAGGTGAGTAGTGGCTCAGGTGGCTAAGCTCTAGGTTGTTGATTTAGAGATTCGAGGGTTTAAGCCCCATTGCCAGTTGGCTGTTGCACCCCATGCTACCTAGCCACTGCATGCAATTAATTTATCTAATTAATTAATTTATCTGAAAGTTGAGGGCCTCGCTCAGTGGCATCTTGGTGGTGCAGGAGTTTTTTGATCTGCACACTTCTGATCAATAGTCCAATATCTTAACCACTGGGTTTCTCCTGCACATGTGTTCCAAACATACAATTAGTCTGAGTGAAACCTTTGGTTATAGTTATTATCCTTATGAGTCAGTCAAACACGCTGTTCAAATACAGTCTTAGAGGGCCAGTGTGCAGCACGCATTGTAATTCACCAACACATAAACACACATGGCTATTAACAGGTCTCCTAGCCGCCGGGACTGGATTTGAACAAACCTGGTCTAATTGATAATCTATTGGGTTTTATCTTTGCTTTGGCTGCTTACATGTTTGACCAATAACTTTTGCATTTAACAAAAAATGAAATAATGATCAGAATTATACAACAGTTTGTTCTGACTGAGTAATTTGATTGTATGGGATGTATTTCATGAGTGGTGATATATACAATAGCCTAGCAGCACTGGGATGTTTTACTATATGTTTAATGGCAAGGGTGAAACTAGGTCTGAACTGGAAATAGGGGAGAGCAGCTGCCTGTCAAAACCATATTTACAAAACCAGTCAGGCCAAAAAATACTTCTGATAACGTTAAGTCATCTTTAAAAACACATTTCTCCTTAATATTTGGCTCTAATTGCTCTGATCCATCTGTGATTTTTGTTCATGGCTTACGCGAGCTACAAAGCTAACTACGTTGCTTCTAACACACTCTCTAACACATTTCAAATCCCTTCTCTAACCTCAGATCAAGGGCACTACTGGGTGGGTGGAACAAGGAAGTGTACACACTAGATAGTGCACTCTATTTCTATTTAACACTATTTTGGATTTGAATACTGCAACCTGAAAGTTAGCAGACATTCTAAAGTGGAATACATGAAAATATAAAGTATAAATTTACCTTTACCTTGCCTTTTGGCTATATAGTATCAGGAAGAATTTAAAACTACTTTCACTCCTGTTCATTAACTGCTGGTCGCTCACCGTCAGTCACCAGTGTCTAGTCCCTTGGTGCATGGAGCACTGGTTATAGCGATCACAAATCGCCCCTGTGTTTAACCATTTAACATGAGGGAACACACTTCTTGAACCAATTCTCATAGTGTTGACATAGGTTTGAGGTTTGGTTGCAGTTTGGTTTGGAGTAACCTGAGACCCTTTTTTTTTCATTCCATACTGTAGCCAGAAAAACAACATACATGGCATTATGGTAATGTGGCTCTCAAAAAGCAAGGGGTTTTGGCATGGCTGATATTTCATGTTGTACAATTAAATATTTATTTTACTTTAGTACACAATTCAAACTGGGTTTAAATCCTTTCTTGAATGAAAAGGGATTTATAAGGTACTTGTATGTGGCTGGAATTTTGAAAACATAGCTTACACCTGTCTGAATATATTCAGAGTAATCAAGCATGACCTTGTACATTCCTTTTTTTTTTTTTTTTCTCCCGTTTCTCCAGAGAAACTCCTCGTCCTCACTGTTGCTACAGAAGAGACTGATGGCTTTCTCCGCTTCATGCAGTCTGCAAATTACTTCAAATATTCAGTCAAGGTAAGACTCATTGTGGGAAATGTTTCGCCAGTTACTCACTGCCAAATCTGTTTTTCCTAAAGCACTGACCTCGACTTAGTCTGAATTCTCCGGAGCTTTGTGTGATTTCAGAATGTCGGGATCTCGAGTAATTTCACAGGTGAACTAAAAGGAGTGAATAGCATTGGTAGCGTCATGAATGTCAAAAATGTCTGGCTTTAAGGTTTGGAGTCCTGCTTCATTTTGCTTGTGGGATTGTTTAATTTAGTTTGATCCAAAAGAGTGTTCTTTAAAAAAAAAAAAAAAATCTAGTGAATCCTGACCAGGTCTGTCAAGGCTAGGTAGGGCTTGTGTTTTACTCCCATGTTTCTCAACATAACATGCAAAATGTGTTTGAAGACTCTGAGGATCAGCTGGCTGCCAGCTAAAATGCTGCCATTCCTGGAATCACACCAAGCAGTTCTTTATTTGCTTCTGGCCAGAGCACATGAGGATCCTCAATGTCAAAAGGAAAGCTTATGGGATTAGGCGAAATAAGATTTTCATATCAATTTGTCTGTGGTGCTTCTATGTGTAATTCAGTATAGCGGTGCCCAACATGTGAGCTGATAGTTTCCAACCTGTTGCACCAGATTATTTTAGAATCTTTGAGTTTGAAAGTAAAACTAGACAATAGATTAGAAGATGGCGGCATGGTGGCTTAGTGGTTAGCACTGTTGCCTTGCACCTACTGTACTGTTCGATTCCTGCCTCTGTGTGTATGTTCTCCCCATGCTTAGTTGGTTTCCTCCCACAGTCCAAAGAATTTCTACTTTGTTTACTGTAAGCAGCCATGTTAATTTTTTATTTTTTATTTATTTATTTATTTTTTTACATTTTAATGGAGTCTAAAGTGTAATTTGGCTGTGTAAGTTGGGATATTATAAAATGTTTTATTTTTTAAATGTATGTGACACCTCTGATCTAAATTGCTCATGGACTTTTCCAGGTTTTAGGGATGGGTGAGCAGTGGAAAGGAGGCGATGTCGGAAACTCGATTGGTGGAGGACAGAAGGTTCGACTGCTCAAAGAAGCAATGGAAGCACTGGCTGACCAAGAAGCCCTGGTGATCCTCTTTGTGGACAGGTAAGGGGAAAGAGATGAGAGCATATAAATTATACACATTTTGTATGTAATTTTGGATAGTGTTGGAAATATGAGTCTACCCTATAGTTGAGGCTTGGGTGCCCATGAACCTGTCACCAGCTTACTGGTATATAATTGATAATCAATGTTATTCAGTTCACCTGGTGGTGGTGGTGGTGGTGTTATGGCTGATTAGTATACATGTTATATGGTGCATGAAACAGTAGCATCCTGTGGTTTAGGTACGGAAAGACCGATCTTTCCAACCAGTCCGATGTCTGCTGTGGTATAATAGATGATCCAAAGAGCATTAATTAGCTTTATAAATATGAATTATTAACGATTATTAAATTATGGCTTCGTTATGACCAGGCAGAAAAGACAAACTTCCCATGAAGAATATGCTCAAGCTCACACTCTGGACGCCGAGACTCACAACAGCTGTGCTGTGGACTTTAGTCAAAATAGCCTCTTTTACCGATTCTCATTAAGACCTGTGGGTCAGTAGAAGGTTAGGGCTTTTCTTCACTTGCTTGTGGACCAGATGTTCCTAGGATAGAGTTGGCAGTGAAATAATTTGTGTCCTGTGCTGTTTGCCATTTGATATGTTACTTTCATCGGGGCTAATATGTTGCTAAACTGTTACTGGCTAAGATGACATGGAAAGCTGCGAATGACTTCAGCAGGCGGTGTTAAAGACAGCACAGCAATGCTATTGTATCGTGAATATACTGTACATTTGTCCACCTGCTAGCACTTATGCTATATTTTGCCTTGTCAGAATAAACAGTCTTTAATGTCACCATTCCTTATGTGAAATTATGGCATGTCTAGCATAATTAGCATGTCTGGCTCGCTGCAATAGACAATGACATTAATTAGCATGAGGCCAGTTTGAAGGAGACCTAGTGTAGTGCTTGCAGCTCTCTTAATACCCACCTGCGATGTGTACTGTTTCTGGTTGCTTAAGATGAATCCACAGAAACACCTTCCCTCAGTTCAGGGAAAGTCTTTTATATAACTTTCTGGAGTTTCGAGACTACTAATTATAAATGCACGCGTCGCAATCCTGAAGTAAATTCGGGGTTTCTTTTATAGCTTCAGACTTTAGAGGAAAGCCCATAATGACAGCCTTTATGCAAAGATAACTGAGGCTTGTGCTTAAGCAAAGTATTTGTAAAAATTATAGTGAAGACGGATTCACCTTCTCTTCGTCTGCTATTCTTCAAATGGTTCGGTGTCTGGGGAGTGCTGGATATGTACATTGGAATATTGCACCTTGCTTTCATTCATATAAGAAAAGTGGAAACCATGCATAGTCTCCATTTGGGTTTGCATAATTTACCATGGTCACCGATGTGAACCTCAGTACGTCCGCTTGTATGTTAAAAAATGCCGAGGCAAATTTCTTGCAAAATTTTAGGGCTTAATGTGAAAATTTGTGAGGCCGGGCATTCATATGCCACTCTATTCCAAAGTTTTATAAACCTGAATTTGAGTTGTAGGTATGTTTGACTTATGAAAACATGCATGTGAAACTTGCTTGTGATAAATTATGTTAATTCCTAGTGAAAGTTACTGAGGGTAACATTTATACTTTTTTTTTTTTTTTTTTCTCTAGCAGGCATTTTCATACAAGTGACTATTCAATCCAAGCACAGGACGGAGCCGTTGACTGAGCCGCCTGGCTCAAGGCTTGACCAGTGGCTAGGATATGACCTCACATTCTTTTGGATTATTAGTGCAGAACCATATAATGGAACTCTTACTATTTAAAGACAGTGCTTAGTGGTTTAGAATTGTAACATGGGGCGAACAGTGAGGTATGATGTGGACATAGACATGCTTTTGGACACAAGTGGGGGCCAGATGTGAGGCGGGAGAGTATGCTTCCGTTTTCGGAGATGTATGATGAATGTTCTTACCATGGATATTAAAAGTGGCTGAAACAGGAACCTTTAAATACTTCTTTCTGTTGACATAAATTTTCCGGAGGGTTCTTAACCGAGGCTGCTAGACTGGTGACAGTGCAGGTGGGAATGTTTTTTCCCCCTAAACTTTCAAGGTTTCCGTTAACTGTAAAAACAAAAACGGTGGCTGACAGTTCAGATTTATTCTGCAAATTAAATGTTAAAAAATACACACACTACATACAGTAAAAATATGCAATATTACATGTACAATAATTTTGCTGCTTTATTGGAGCTGGTTTAAAATGTATTGTATCTAAATGAATTGCTTCCTTTTCTGAAATAGTTCTCCCTGCAAACGTTTGTTGTAGTGTAATGACAATGAAATGTCAAAGCACCAATTTATGGTGCTTAAAATTTAGCTTTGATTACGGCACACATTCACCATTGCGTTGTTTAGCCAAACTCATGCAACGTCACATCATCAACTGAGCATGTATTGATGGTAGAGTCGAAATCTTCACCGGCACACCCCAAAGACTTTAAATGGGGTAAAGGGAAGGCAAATTTATGTGGAAAAAATGATTCCTCATGCTTTTACAATTCATTTTGCCATTGTCCTCCTGGAATATGCTTAAATCCTTTTACAGGAGCCACAAAGCATGATGGGTGCATCGCTTCCCTTCTTACCCTGACGCACCCATCACTCTGGAATAGGGTCAATCTGGACTCATCAGACCGCATAATCTTTTTCCATTTGCTCCAAAGACTTTTTTCTGATTTGTCTCACTAATATGATTTTTATTATGTCCACACAACTGTATCATCCAAATCCTGTCCACATTGTGCATTGAAATGCTCTTACTTCCAATATTAAACATAGCACTGAGTTCGACTGTTGATTTTTGTCATGACAAAAAAAAAAAAAAAAAAAATTTTGTTTTTTCATTTTAATAGTTGTTTTAATTGTTTCCAGCTAAAACGTATTAATTACTTCCATAATCGAGGCTCTTATATGGGGGAGGGCTGTTTGTGTCAGTAAGAAATATAAGCATTCTTATGTAACTTCCTAAATATTTGATGAATTGATAAGGATGTTGGTCTAAATGGAAACATACAGTATCAGCTGTGTTGCTGTAAGTGTTCTATAATTCTAATAAATCTTTTTAGTTATGACCTCATCTTTGCTGGAGGCCCAGAGGAGATCTTGAGGAAGTTCCAGCAGGTCAATCACAAGGTGGTGTTTGCTGCAGAGGGTGTGATCTGGCCGGACGCGCACTTGGCAGAGAAGTACCCGTACGTCCGCAGTGGAAAACGCTTCCTAAACTCTGGAGGTAGGCGGCTGGGGAATGTTTGGAACATGATGTATTGATAGAAATGATTAGGCTAATTGGTGTGAAGAGCGTGTGAGTGTGTGTGTGTGTGTGTGTGTGTGTGTTTGTGTGTATGTGTGTGTGCCCTGCGATGGACTGGCACCCCATCCAGGGTGTACCTCGACTTGTGCCCAAAGACTTCTGGGATAAGCTCCAGCCCCCCATCATGCCCCCCCCCCCCCCTCCCCGCCCCGCGACCCTGTTCACAGGAAAAAAGTAAGTAGTATAAGCAATGAGTGAGAGAGAGATAATGATTTATTAGTGGATTTTAATGTTTGGTTTGGTTTGGTGAATTGAATTGTTTATGTTTGAAACATAGAAAGTAAATGTTTAATATGTTTAATATTTAAAAAGCTTATCTGCTGGGCACTATATCGAGCTTCCTGTTTTAACTGTTAGCATATATGTGCTATTGGCCATGTTACTGCTATGATAACTACATTCAGACCCCATTAGCATAGTAAACACGCTTCAACGTGGGAGGTCAGATTATAGACAAGTATAGCTGCAGGTCAGCTGCGCGGATTCACTGAGCTGCCGAAACACCTAAAATTATAGCAAGCACAAGGACTGTATTTAGCCACAAAAAGCACCAAACTTGCATGATAAGAATAGGATAGAGAAAATGTTTCCTTTCTAACCTTCCACAGTCATACTGTGGTATTTCCTGATGGACACCCGGCATACTGCTCTATTCATGTGAGAGTGCTCAATGAATAGGGTATTCATCAGAGAGGGAGAGTGCGTGGGGGAAAGAGGCAGAAAGGCAGTTGAAAAGGTCCACATATGAGGAGAAATAGAGAGGGGTGGGGGGGGGGGGGGGGGGGGTTGGGTGTATCTATGTATGAGAGAAAATGAGTTTTACCACACCCAGTTCATTCTATGTGGTTCTGTGGTTCTTTAATCCTTTATCTTTATCTTTCCCTGCCTCAACTCCTCCCAAGTTAAATGTAAACCAGGAGCTCATCATGGTCTCCAGACGCTCATCAGTCACCGGCGGGAGAAGTTCACAAATCACAGTATTTTAACCAGCAGAATTACTGCCTTGGCATTCTGTTCAGTCGTACACCCTCCCCTTCTGATCAGATCAGTGTGGATAAATGTACGGAATTAGCGCGGGGTGTTGTTTGGTTTGGGCGTCACGGTTGCCATGATCAGTCATGTGGAACCTCCAGCACACTGCCATGGTGGACGGTGTCTAAAACGCTGTAGGCGAGACATGTAAATAAATAACATGCTTGCTTTTATGTCTTGAAAAGAACACTGGCGTTTCTGTTCTCACTCACTGATTCACACGTCTTGCTAACGACCCCGCAGAATCCATGCAAAAACGTGCAAATTAATATTTATAATGACTATACTCTATAAGACTATATTCTTTTTTTTTTATATTTAATGAATTTTGGTTTTTTATTCTCAATCCTGGTCCTGGAGAACCCCCTGCCCTGTCTTTCCAGCTCTCGTGTCTGATTAGTTAAATAAGCTACAGTCTTTCTTGAATTGAATTTGGTGTGATAAAGCAGGAGAAACACTCAAATGTGCCTGGCAGGGTTCCTCCAGGACCAGGGTTGAGAACCACTGATCTACACCATCGCACTCGATTTTCAGCAC
The DNA here is from genome assembly GCA_030347435.1 of Clarias fuscus. Taxonomy (NCBI): domain Eukaryota; kingdom Metazoa; phylum Chordata; class Actinopteri; order Siluriformes; family Clariidae; genus Clarias; species Clarias fuscus. Next base: position 35,024,906 of record CM059207.1, read on the forward strand.
GTATGCATTGTATTGTGGGAGTTCATTTCTACTGTGGATTCCTCATTAACGTGATGGCTGGGACATAATGTGTAAGAAAAGCTTCCTTTGGTTTAGTTTTTCATGCTAACAGTGAAAGCTGACACCAATCCGTTTGAGTTTATTTAAAACGCTTCTCCAGGTAAACTCGACTTTAAGTGCCTTAGCAATAACAACATCCCCCCCCCCCCCCCCCCCCCGTGATGACTAGTTACAGGAATAACAAAAATACAGCACTAACCGACACAACACAGATATTTTAGTCCTGTTCAGTAAGCTCTTTATTCTTCTCAGGGTCCTGTTGGATCTGAAGGCAATCCTGGACACATGGCAGGGCACAACCCTGGGAGTTTTCTTGCCAAGTGGCAATTTAAAATAATCATTCCCGACCACCAATATATTTTTGGGACGAAACCAACATGAACATGGGAAGGACATTCAGGACTCTGCTTAGTTCTGCAGACTTGCTACGTGCTGCCTCACCATGCTGCCCGAAAATATCTCAATATAAACATATTTAAGGTAATTTGGGGTGGAGGCTTCCTTTATGAGCTGAGCCCATTAAGTAAGCAGATGTGAGAATTTCATCCCAGGTCGCAGATTTTAAGGAAGATAGACTGGAACAATGGGAATAAATAAATAAATAAATAAATAAATAAATAAATACACATACAGTATTTAAGAAATGTTGTAGCAATGTTGTAGGGATGTTTTCAAACCCAGTATATATATATAAGAATTTTTAGAATGCTCCAAGAACTTTATTAGATTCAAAACATTTTAAACAATGTGATAATATAACAAAGTTAGTATGGGGAGCCAAACCAATTGTATTTTTATTTTATTTTTTTGTGAATGAAGGCACTTGATTGAAACATCTGAACAATACAAACATCAACGAATGACAATCCCAGCTAAGGTGGCTTGGACGCCACTGCAATCGTTCCCTTAAATATAGATCAAGTGGAATGCCCGACTCTTGAAAAGCGACAGATAACTGGTCGCTACCTTGCATACGAGACGCATCTGTCTGTGAGAACTGTCCTCACAATCATTCACCAACACCAACTGCACATTACAGGAACTCAACTGCCACATCCCCTGTACAGCCCTGACCTCTCTCCAAGGCATTTACACATGTTTGGGCCATTATAGGAGTTCCTGGGAGGCCAGCGGTTGGGACCTGCGACAGGCAGTCTGATCATGCCTCCAGTGTACTGAGAAAACTTTCTACCTTCATGGTGCTCAAGCACTAGTAAAACCTGAGATAAGTGCATTAGTGTGGCAGCGGATTATATAGAGAAATAAAGGGAGTTTTTATGTGTGGTTTTTTTATATAATTCCTTCATGTCTGTGCTCAAACTTAACTGCTGAAATTTGAGACATCTGTGCAGGCGGCACGGTGGTGTAGTGGTTAGCACTGTCGCCTTGCACCGCCAGTGTCCGGGTTCGATCCCCGGCCAGGCTCGATTCCCGTCTCTGTGTGCATGGAGTTTGCATGTTCTCCCCGTGCTTGGAGGGTTTCCTCCGGGTACTCCGGTTTCCTCCCACAGTCCAAAGACATGCATGTTAGACTGATTGGCGTTCCCAAATTGTCCGTAGTGTGTGAATGAGTGAGCGTATGTGTGTGTCTGTGCCCTGCGATGGATTGGCACCCTGTCCAGGGTGTACCCTGCCATGTGCCCCAAGTCTCCTGGGATAGGCTCCAGGCTCCCCGTGACCCTGAATACAGGATTAAGCGGTATAGATGATGAGTGAGTGAGTGAGACATCTGTGCTTTATTGCTCAGTAGTAAACTTACCACATCTTTTCAATGATTTAATTAAGCAAGAGCTTTAAACCAGTGAATGATTCAGAGACATTCTATCACAAGTTGTTTTTTGTTCATTCTCAAATTCTATTTCTATTTACAGTAGGCCTTTATATTATTGAGACCTTTATGTTGTAGTATTATTGGCTGCGATGCTATTTTTATTTTGTTACTTTTACGAGTTTGTTACTTTTATATCCCGAGATCTTTATGTTATATAGTATGTGTATACATCTAAAACACATCTGATTACTAAATGATATATAATAAATAAATATATATATATATATATATATATATATTATAATATATATATATATATATATATATATATATATATATATATATATTATAATATAATATAATATAATATATAAAAAAAATATATATATATATATATATATATATATATATATTGGTTTGGACAAAAAGCCATAAACATAAGATAAACGGTGTCTGATTAAAGATGTCCACACCTGCTTTGTACTAGCTAAGGCTATGTTCGGTATGTTCAGTTTTTGTGAGGCTGTCTGAACACCCAGGACTGATGTTCTTCAGATCGGATCTGAGTCACTTTCGCACGTGGTCCTAGATCAGATTAGTAACTGTTACACAGTCCTGTGCTTAAATGGGAATGGTCTTGCGACTTTGTGCATATTTTTGCTAAAATCCATCTATTGTTTAACATGAATGAGTGGTCGCACCCAGACGGTACGAGCAAAGGCATATCCACATGCACAAGCGTGCCACTGGAGAGGGCATATGCGTCCTCATTAGAGTCAGATAAAAGTCACTTTTAATCATTAATGAGACCTGTCACGACATGTAAATCCGATCTGACCGAAACTCGGAAATGTGGCTTGTCATGTGAACGTAGCTTAAGTGTGATTAGGCTACGAATGTTCATGCGTACATGAGGAAATCTTTGTTTTTTTTTTTAATTATTAAGTTATTAAATAGCTGAGTAATGGACATAAGTATAATCTTAGGAGTGTGTATTCAGATAGTGTCCCCACACCACAATTATGATTTTTTAAAAGCAATTTCCTTCTTTTAGGGGTAACATATTTTTATGTTAAAATTTCAGTGTTCAAATTATTTCAGTTGTGTTTGAGATCCATGCAAAGTAGAAGCTTACGTAGAAGAACGGGTTTGAAAATGTCCTTCATTCTGTGACCTTTTTATCATATGTCTCGTAAACGTAAACAGAAAATGTTGAGCAGGTAAGCAAAATATGTGTTTTTGTGAAAGTGGGGTATTTCAGTTATAGGTGTGTCTGATAAGTCGGAAAGACATGGTGATTATTGCATTTTCTTTAATTTGCAGGCTTCCTCTGAACACAGAGCGCTTTTTGTTGGGTTTTCTACCCGAGACTAAAAATTGAATTTTGTCAAAAGGATCATTTAGAAAGATTGAAGAGCTTTTCTGTCACAATTGCTGCTTGGCTGGGGCAGCGGTTATACTCTAAAGGTCTATTTATGAAACAGAGTTGTGGACGCCATTTAAAGGAACCTTCCCATGGGTAATTTAAACGAGGGTCTTTGGTTTTTACCGCTCTTTCTCCATTTGTTTCATCTCTCTCATTCCTTCTTTTCCACGATATGCCGTGCTTAAAGGCACTGAAGACATCTTAATGATGGGCCCTAAAAGGAACAGACACCCACAACATACCCGTGCTCTGCAATTTTCCTCTGAAGCTTGTGTTTCTGAGGAAAACGGCATGCAGGTCATGATTGAGGCTGAATAGCTGGAGCCGTGAGCAGATCGCTGGACTCTCGCACATGCACAGAGCCAGGGCCTTTCTGGATTTCTACATTGTGTCACAACCCCATGATTTGCAGAGGTTTTTTCAGGCTCGGCGCCAGATTTGCTTTAAAGCCGAGGCATTTTCATGACCAAAATAATTGACATATAGTAACCGCCTTGACATCCGACCAAAATATGCTCTTTTCCTTTCTCACACGGTCTTTTATAGCGCGTCGTAAACTCTGATGTTGTTTTTCCAGGCTTCATCGGCTACGCCCCCAACATCAATAAGATTGTGAATCAGTGGCAGTTGCACGACAGCGACGATGACCAGCTCTTTTACACAAAGATCTATGTGGATCCGTTGCAAAGGGTGAGTGTGTGTGAAGTCCAGAGCTTTTGCAGTGTAAGAGCTAAGACAGCAAGTCAGCTCGTAATCTGACCACATGTTACTATAACACGCATGACAACACATCACACCCAGTCAAAACAAACAGGATACAATTACAGTTTGGAGGGAGAAAAAAAACAAAAAAAAAAACACATGGCCACACTGTTCATGCTCTTACTTCATATATATATTGTGTGTGTGTGTGTGTTATGTGTGTTTTCAGGAACGTCTTAATATGACTTTGGACCACAAGTGCCAGATATTTCAGAATCTAAATGGAGCAGTGGGTGAGTCAGTTCACAAAGAATTCCTACAACTCTTCAAATGGCTTGGAATCGTGCCTTAATATACATGTAATGATAGACTGATACACTCTTCTGTAGCGTCTTTGGCCCATTTAAGATTATTTCATTTATTTCTACCACTTTCTATTGTTTGTACTACAACGGTGTGGTTCATGTGGCTGTCAAAGTGCATTTTGAAGTGATTGAAATTACTTCCCAGTCTAAACACTTTTATTTCCTTGCAGACGAGGTTCTGCTGAAGTTCGGAACAGAGAGGGTTCGGATCAGAAACATTGTCCACGACAGTCTTCCTGTGGTCATCCATGGCAACATAAACACCAAAGTAAGCGGTTCCTTTAGGTTCCTTTCACATTTGAGGTTTTGATTTTTATTGGGTTTTTTTTTTCACAGCGCACTTTAGTTTAGTTGCTTCTTTGCTTTGAAAGAAAAACGTTAAACTTTTCAGAAATGCACTGAGTCACATCAGACGAGTTATTTTTCTTGCTGACTAGGGATGCAAACACTTTGATTCGTTTGAACAGATAATTTGTTCTAATCAATTCGAAGTGCAAATGCCATGCAGTGTATTATTGTTTTTTTTTCCTTTTTTTTTTTCTTCAGTAATGTTCATGGAGTATCTAGGCAATATAATAGTGGTACTCAAATACTTCTACTACTATATAATAATAATAATAATAATAATAATAATAATAACAATAACAATAAATATATAAAAATAATTCTTATTTTACCAGTCCCATAGTTATGAAGTTTTCCCTGCTACTAAATATTCCACATTCAAGTGTTAGGGGTATTATAACAAGGTGGAAGCGTTTGGACCCGACAGCAACTCAGCTATGAAGTGGTAGCCCATGTAAAATCACAGAGCGGGGTCAGCGGATGCTGAGACACATACAGTAGTGCACATAGGCAATAGCTACAGACCTGTAAACTTCATGAGGGATTCATATTAGGTCAAGAACCACACCCAGTGCAATGCAAAGCATCGAATGCAGTGATGTAACTCAGTCTAGAGCAGTGGAAACGTGTTATCTGTATTCACGAATCATGCTTCTCTGTCTGGCAATCCGATGGACGAGTCTGGGTTTGGCGGTTGGCAGGAGTCAGGCTGCCACTTTTCTGACTGCATTGTGCCAAGTGTAAAGTTTGGTGGAGGGCGATTATGATGTGGGGTTGTTTTTCAGGAGCTGGGTTCGGCCCCTTAGTTCCAGTAAAAGGAACTCTTAATGCTTCAGCATACCGAGACATTTTGGACAATTTCATGTTCCCAACTTCGTGGGAACAGTTTGAGGACGGCCCCTTCCTGTTCCAACATGACTGCGCACCTGGGCCCTGAGCCGAGACTGCGAACCAGGCCTTATATACACTCTGTATATATTATACTAATATATTATATGTTATATTATAATACAGTGCAACCTCGGATTGCGAGTAACGTGGTCTACGAATGTTCTGCAAACCGAGCAAAGATTAAAAAAAAAAAATTTAATTGGAATCCGAGCAAGTATTAGTTTACGAGTGCCAAGTATCATGTATCACGCATGCGACTCTTATTTTGACACCAAGTGATCACAACTGAGCCAATGATTTTTCTCTCTCTTGCTTTGCGGAATTGTGGGTAATCGTCTCCCCTGCTCCCCTGGGTCTTAGTGCTCATCTCTTACTGGTATAATCAACGTCTCATATGTGTGCATGCGCGTAATTTGACACCGACACACACACTCTCTCGCCTGTGCGAGCGCATAATTTGACACCGACACAGATACTCTTTTGGCTAAACACACGCAGACACACTTTCTTGACACAGAAAACTCAGCTCTGTCGCAATTCTTTTCAAGGGTAATGTGCTGGTTCATTTGTTTTATTTTTTTTTTTTACTTTACAGCAGTGCTCTTGTTAGTATGCGCTCACGCGAGTGTCATTAGACAGATTTCTTTTTTTTCCCTGTTAAAACAGTGTTTCCGTTGTGTGTGTGTTTGTTGTGAAACTTAAAAAGCGAGGTGGGGGGAGGGAGGAGGAGTTTTACTGTGTAAGACGAGGCAAGGGAAGGGGCTAATTCCACACACACACACACACACACACACACACACACACACACACACACACACACACACACACAGCGCCTGCGCGCACAAATGGACACACTTATCTGTCGGGATTTATTTTTATTTATTTTTTTAAGGTAAAGTGCAGGTTAATTTGGTTTTATTTTTACTTCATATATTGTATCAGTTATTTTTATGTATTTATTTTTTTGGGCTGAGGAACGAATAATTTGAGTTTTCATTATTTCTTATGGGAAAATTAGACTTGTTTTACAAGTGTTTTGTAATACGAGCCTGCTTTCGGAACGAATTATGCTCGTAATCCAAGGTTCCACTGTATACTGTATAATAGTTTAGAGTGCGCCACCTGTAGGATTGTGGGAGAATAGCAACATTTTACCACCTCAAATGCAAATACTGTATATATACATAGAAATTTGTATCTAAAAAACATCTACATAATATATATATTGGAGTCAATATGGCGATACATGAATTGCCACACAAAAGAATTGCGATACATCACAGAAATGTTTTTACCCCCAATATTGTATATTGTGCAAAGCCTGTTGTGAAAGCAAACTTACTTCTTAGCTAACAGGACATTAATGTGTAATAAGAAACTTCTAACTCCAACAACTTTTCTAATTCCTGAGCACACAATCCGTCATGTCTGACATAAATTCCCAAACACATTGTCTTTCTGGCAAACCACGCTCATTCTCTAGGGTTTCACAGCCATATGATTTCTCAGTTGGGTGTGGGTGGACAGGTTTCCAAGAAATCCAGCCGATAGTTTGCTCAAGGTTCTAAGCCTGAGCCAGTAAGTCTCTGAGGAAAGTTGGAGATGAATATAGAGATTCAGAATCTTTACCAGACCAGCTGTTCCTTTTCTTTTCCCTTTACCATGGCCATCATGATAATTTAAACAAATCCTGCTTAGGGTTGAGTCATCGTCTCTTAAACTTTAAAGGCCTGTACTGTATGTGTTACTTTTAATGACTAATTATCATCGACCTAGAGATGAACCTCTGCTGGTTGATTTTTTTCAATTCACACAGTACTCCATAAATGTAAGCATGGCACCTAAGAGGAAGCAGACGCACCAGTTCACTAAAGTCAGGGACAGACGTAATCCGTCTGGTTTACGTCTTCTGTCTCTTTATAAACAACAAGAGCTCCTCAGTTTCCGTTGTACACTGCTGACCTCATTGGAGCCCAGAGCACAATACCCCAGTTCCTAATACGGTCACGTTTATGTGCAGTCGGTGCAAGACTTCAATCCAGGACTACCTACAATATTAACATGATAAACTGAATGTAAATTCTGAAAGCGCTTGCATCTGCCGGCCATCTGTTGTTGGACCGGGTAGAAGATTTACCATTTAGTTTTACAGGACCGCCTTCCAGCGGTGAAAATCCTTGTGGCAGAGTGTACGTGTCTGCCTGGCATCAATCCATGTACGGAGATCTAATTTCAAATAAGATTATAAAACTGCTGTTTTGGCAAGAACGCATAAGATCCGTTCTATCAGGTTGTTAAGTCTCTGTCAGGCAATCCAATTTAATACAGAACTACAATATCATCATAGACAGTAAAAAATGTGGATTTGTACCCAGGAACTGCTGCTATAATCATAAAAACTGACCTCTGCTCATCCTATGAGTCGCGGATCAGACTTTTATACTGTACTGATTTATAATCCCACTATCTGGTGTCACTTAGAAGAGGGCTGCTCCATTTGTAATCTGGTTATGGTTCATCTATAAATGAGTTCTGTGGCTGTTTAATACATTTCGAATTGGATCAGAAATCATGTATTGTCATGTTCCAGCTGTTTAAAATAAATAAATAAATAAATAAATAAATAAATAAATAAGCTAATTTATGATATTCAGTTACATATTTTACACATTTTCACAAACATTGTATAGTTGTAATCATTGGTATACAGAATATACCGTATTTATATAAAATATCTATTTATATAACAATATACTGTACGTATATTTTACCAAATAACAAGTGGATGTGCTAAGTGACTGGAGCAGCGATATACTACAGCAGCTGGATAGTTTGAGTGATACCAGCATTAAAAAAAAAAAATCGAATCCCTCCATAGCCTTATTTTTTTTTTAAGCTTTATTAGTTTGAAGAATGGTAAAGTAGGTAGTTGTAAGTCATTGGCTTGCTGTAGCTATCTGTAAACTGGTGGCGCTAATAAGTTTAGCTAGCCAAAAATACTCAACTGGCCACTTCATTAGATGCATCTGTTTAAATGGTTGAGAAATCAAATATCTAATCAGCCAGTCACATGGGTGACTCAATGCATTTAAGAAGATCGGCTGAAGTTCAGTCTAAGCATCAGAATGGGGAAGAAAACCTTGAAACTTTCAACTAAGAACAGGAAACTGAGGCTACAATAAAAAAAAAAAATCTTAAACTGCTTTCTTGAATATGACCATGAGGTCACTGTACTCAAATGGCCTGGACAGTCACCAGATCGCAATCCAATTGAACACTTTTGGGATGGGGTGGAACGTGACAATCACTTCATGGATGTGCAGCCGACAAATCTGCAGCGACTATTTGATGCTATCATGTTAATATGGAACAAAATCTTTAAGGCAGAAGGGCAAAAGGTTCCAACCAGGACGAGCAAGGTGTACCTAATAAAGTGTGCAAATGTGTAAAACATTTGTGTAAAACAGCAGTACAGTAGATATTTAAGTCCATGATCTTTTAGAAAATAAAGGGTCCTGTATGTAGCCATAAATGATAAACAATGTCATTCTATGTGACCGGTGAATTATTTTCAGAACAGCATGGTCTACCCTGGTTGCTGAATAATTGTTGTGTTGGAAATGTGCATCATAGTATCCAAAAATGTCCCGGCATTCTTTAAAATGTTCCTGAACCAGAAATGTGCCGAACAATAAATCCGATACAATTTGACACAGATCTTGGCAGATTCTTCTCAAATTTTTTCCCAAAAATGAGCTTTGCCTCTGGATTTTAAAGGTCTCATAGTGTGCTAGTCCTTTAACACAAATTACTTTAACGCTGGTCTCAAAGCTCCCCCAAAGTGTGTGTGTGGTATTACAGCTGAAATACACCACTGTTTTCATGTCTCACTCCATTTATTTCACTTCTTCTCTAAATGTGCGATTTTACCGTCTATAGAAAATGAGCTACTCCTAAGATACGCTCTGCCAGAGAATAACAGAACTGGACACCAAGTCTGGGCGAGGGGTATCTTCCTTTAAGATGTCACTATGTGGGAAATATCTAATTGGCTTGTTTAAGCCCCAGCCAACATAAAAATGGAAAAATGACAAAACTTTATGGATTTTCCTCCTCCTTATGGATTATGTTTGTACACACACGAACTGGAATCCCATATGGATGCGTAACAGGTGCTATAGTGTGGATTGAGGCAGAACCGGAGATGCTGGTAGATAAATTATGGGCAAAGGAATGACTTCAGTCCTAATCTGTATATTATCGAGTCTTTTTATGGTCTTTGGTATGTAGTTTATTCAGTAAACCATTTTAGTATTGTAATCTGGAAGTTGATTTATAGTCATGTCATCTTTCTATATGTTTCTATATGTCTGAATACTTTCTTCCCTAACAAAAAGCCATTGTATCCCAGTCTACACATGTATTACATTAGCACCAGATTATCACCATAAAATCCAGTGAAAGAGTCAGAAATGATATTTGTAATAACATCTGTCCCTTATGTAGATACTGTTTCAGTATTTGGCAAGGGTCGTATTTATCTAGGCTAAACTAAGTACTTACACAACTCTACATTTGTATTTTTTTTATTTTTTAGATTTATTTGAACTACTTGGCTAATTACGTCCCAAATGTCTGGACCTACGAGCGAGGCTGTACCACCTGTGACCAAGGAATGTTGGATTTGTCTCAACTCTCAGTAAGTAAACCATGAAGTCAGATTTCCTTGAAAACATTCTTATCATTTGATGGATTTACTGGACTCTCATGTGTGTGAGTGTGTATGTTAGATTAGGAGTAATCCAGGAACTTGAGACTTTCTTGAGACTAACCAGAGCTGTCATCGAATCCAACAACAACAACAACAAAAACAGTGTCTGGAGAATTGAGTCTACAGTAGGAACAGGAAATTCCGTGTTACTGTGTGGTACAGGAAATGGCTTTCTGGTTTTTACAGAAGGTTTACTTAGTCGGGTGTCTCCCAGCACTAGGCCCCTTTTTAGTGGCCTAAGCATTATGGGCTTCGTGCACAGGGCAAGTTTCTGTGGTTGAGCAGCAGGGTTCAGCCAAGGCTGGCAGTTTCTAAAGGAGGTGTTCGGGCTTATCAGTGGACCAGCTGTCTGTTGCTTAGTATCTGTCTCCCCTTATTTAACCTCTGAGTTGCTCACCATGCATAATTACTGCCACATGGCACTGGCTGGATGGTGGAGTAATGTGGGAAAGTTACACTCCGTCTTGTGTCAGAGATATTCAGAGTAAAAATAAACAAATAAATAAATAAATGTCTAAATGAAGCTGCCATGATTATATTCATTCAGTTTTCTCTCTTTTAAAAAAAATAAATAAAAAATAAATAAATATTGGGAAATAAATATGAGGTCTACCGTTCATAGTCTGATTTCCCTCAAATCTTGCAGGTGTGGTCTTTAAATGCATTTATCCATCTATTCATTTCATTCTTTCTTTTTTTTTTTCAATCATCTGAGACCATACATAGAATTCTCACTTTTACCCAACACTGACCATGTCAAGGTGAAACGTACAGTACAGTATACAAAGATTTCAGTAGATGATCTTTCACAGTGCAATGTGAATATGTGAAATAATTTCCATAATACGCGAGTTTCATCATAAATCGCATTTAGGTCATTTGTGCAAAAAACTTTCTGGTGTCCGTTTTTTTCCATCGAACAAGCCCAGTCACTTGACCTTTTGCAAGTGTGCGGACCCAATGTTAGAACTATATACTGTATACTATACAGAAATGAGGAGAAATGTACAGCACTCAGTTTTAACATGTGGACACATCTGGATGAATCTACAGGCTGTGTACGTCTTTTGGTTCGGTGGTGTTTCTTTATTGCTGAGATTGTCTCATGTTTCTCCTTTAAAAGAATGCATTATTTTATTTTATGTTCATTGTTGAAAAAGTGAAGGTGGGATGGTGGTGTATTGGTAAGCGCTGTCGCCTTGCACCTCCAGGGTCTGGGCTCACCCGTCTGGGATCCCTGTGACCCTGAATACAGGATAAAGTGGTAGAGACAATGAGTGAGAGTAAGATTATAGTCTTAGGTACTTCAGTACATATTTCACATACTTTTACTTGTATAGGTTTATTAACTTATACTCTTTACTTTTACTTAACTACTTCCTATAGGATATATTTGTACTTTTACTCAAGGAGGAATGTAAATAGAGGACTTCTACATTTATTTGAATAATTTTGTGTACTTTGTCCACCACGGATTATAATCAGCTACATTAATTAAGATGAATCAGCTAAGCTGCTCTAGTGGATTCTTGGTTGTGAGCAATATTATGCATTGAAATAAATTATTTAGCTGATTACAGTTCAACTGGCGAGAAACCAACTTCTGAGATGGCGACATTGAGTCAGAAAGTGGAGCGGGTTTTTATAGACTTTCATAGATTTGTCATTTCATTTACCATATCCAGAATTTTACACTAATTCTCACTTTTTGGTTGCATCTGTTCTTGCGTGTGGCTCATGAACTTGCAGTACTGTACGTCTCTTTCTCCCATTCACTCAATCTTGCATTGTTAGTAACACAAAGTATTTGGAGTGATATCTTGAAGTTCTCCTACTCCCTCTATCCGAGGAATGCGCACATTTTATCCTGGCTGAATGCCATCGACACAGAGGTTGGAAGAGTGCATTAGGTTGTCTTTAGATAAATGTCATGGGAAAGTATGTTTGAAACCCTAACCTAAGATAGACTCCAACTGGTCAACTGCTTGACCCCAGTGTCTGGCAGATTATGTTTAACGCACTTAAGTCCCTGGCTGGATTGTTCCCAAGATACAGTAATATACATTTCAATCATAATTTAAACACATGTATTTCAATAGAAGTCTCTGTATCCATACAAAAAAGACATGAAAATAAATGATCTGATTCATACATTGGAGACTCCTTACAAAAAAACAAAAAAAAATGTAAATAAACATATACATTACGAAGGGCTAAACTAAAACCTAGCATGAAATTCTGGTGAAAGACGGCATAAAAACTGATGGACATTAACAGAGGACTTAAAGCACAGTATGGTGATGATAATGTGAAACATTTGAACGGTGCAAATGTTTTAAAAAAGGCTGTACATCGTGAATGGTGATCCCGGTCGAGGTGGTTCAGAGCCCAATGTAGTTATTCCTATGATTATTCATTGACTGGAACACCTGATTCTTGAAAATTGGCGGATACCTTGTCCATTCACCATTAACCAACACCACTGGCACATTACTGGAACTATAATGGGACTGGGAGTTCTTGCCATATTCCCTGTACAGTCCTGACTTTGATCCAAGCCATTTCCACATGTTTGGGCCATTAAAAATTCTACTTTGGTGGTACCCAAACATTAGTGACTAGCTGGGGTAAGTACGTTAGTGTAACAGGGGATTATATACTGTAGAGAATAAATATAATATGTTTTACTCTCATAACTGTGTTCTGTTATTCTGTACAACAGTAACAACTATTAGCTTTAAAATATTTTGTATAACACCATGTATTAAAAGAAATGCACGAATACAGCGGTTTCAGAGGATCAAGGAGGCAAGTCATCAACCCCTTCATATGTGGAGAAATGTGGAGAGCATGGACAGCCTAAAGTTCCTTGCAGTCGTTGTGTTTTAACAGCTGCAAAATTGACTTACTTACTTACACTTCACACCTGGTGAAAAAATCCCAACATAGACTTTTCTTCCTGAGAAAACTGAAACAGCCACAGCTGCAACAGAAACATCTGGCAAATTTCTACCATAGAGAGCATCCTGAAAAACTGCATGAGTGTGTGGTGTGTCAGCTGCCCAGCCACTGATCGGAAGGTCCTGAATCGTGTGATGATGATGGCATGGGGCATTCTTATGACAGAGGTCCTGAGCTTGGACAGTATTTATGTTAGCCATCAAAGGAACAATACTATCAGCATTGTCTGAGACAGCACAAACTCTGGTCACTTGCTGTTTTAATTGTTGCCTTTTAGGTAAAATGGTAAGGCCAATATAATCCTGCACAAATAGGCTAATTAACAGCTTTCTCTATTTTCTTATTTTTATTAGAGAGATGCCATGAACGGCCATTGGTGCCTCAGTGGTAGTCTCACACACTATGTGGAAAACCTGGTTTGATCCCCAGCTAATGCTCATCTCAAGCAACTGGACATAGTGCCAGTCCCAACCCTTGATAAAATCAATACAAATCCGATCATTTCAAATCCGACGTAAAAACCCTTGTTGGGAGCAGCTAAAAAATATTAGAAAGATGACATTTCTTGTCTTATAATTAGAGCTGCTTTTGTAGAAAACTCTAGAGAGAACACCATTTTAACCAGTTTTGTAATGCTGATAAAAGATAAATGCTGAATGTTTCTTGGCTGTTTAATTGTTAATTGTCAAATAGCACAACTAAACAGCTCCTTTTCTCCCTAAACAGGATTATCCAAGAGTAAGGATCGGAGTGTTTATCGAGCAGCCGACCCCATTTCTTCCTGAGTTTCTGCAGCGGATCGTGACTCTGGATTATCCCAAAGATAAACTGGATGTCTTCATCCATAATAGTGTAGGAGTGAAGTTACATTCCATTCTAGGAAGAAAAAAAACCTTAAGCTACAAGCTAGTGTTTATGATCCAGCTGACAGTATCCTTATTCCACCCTCTCTGCTCTGCTAGGAGGTTTACCATGAGAAGCACTTAGAGACGTTCTGGAAGGAGAACAAAAATGTCTTCCATAGTTTTAAAGTTGTTGGCCCTGAGGAGATCTTGAGCCAAGGAGAAGCAAGGAACCTGGGCATGTAAGCGTTTTCATGTACAGTACACAGCACTATTGGAAAAAATTATGTTGAATAAGAAGGATAAAATATAATATGAATAGAAATGTGTTGAAAAAGGGTACAATACAAATGTAAACAACCCCCAAGCTCATGAACAAATTATATTTCTTCTTTATTTTTATGCATTACACTACAAATCTGTCTACGAATCTTAATATATTTAAGGCTAAAAGATGGCCAGAGGATGAATCATAGAAGTTTGTATGATGTCAGCTAGCTCAACTAGTCTATATGATCATCCAGCTAGCTAACATTTTTGAGGTCAGGAAGATAGCTTTTGATTGGCTAATAACTCTGATAAAAGCTAATTGAATCCTAATAGCTAGTTATCAGAATAAATCGCACCTTAAAATCTCACCTTAATGAATACAAAAAAAAAAAAAAAAAAGTATAAAACTTGGCTTGGCTGTTGAACTTGGCTAGTAATTCTGATGCTACAAATTACCTGAATACTTATAGCTACAGTAGCAGCACTGGAATATTTGGATATTGGAACATGTCTTATTAGCATAAAGCTATTTGTAGCAGAATTATTATCATGCTACCAAACATTAGGAATTTTAAATAAATCTGTGTTAATGAATAAATACTGTATGATAATACAAACTAACTGAACGCTAATAGCTAGCTATCTCAGTGCAAACTTTCTAACTGGCAGCACACTGGCTTAGTATTTAGCATTAAATTCGCCTCGCACCTCTAGGGTTTTTATTATTATTCGATTCCCACCTTGGGGTCTGTGTGCATGGAGTTTGCTTAGAGGATACACCCCCCCCCCCCCAAAGTCCCCCCCCCCCCACAGTCCAAAGACAAGCAGATTAGGCTAATTTGCGTTGCCAAACTGCCCGTAGTGTGAGTGTGTAAGAGTGTGTGCCCTGCAATGGTTTGGCACCCCATCCAGGGTGTATCCTGCCTTGTGCCCTAAGTCTCCTGGGATAGGCTCCAGGCCCCCTGTGACACTGTATACAGGATAAAGTGGTATAGACGATGAGTGAGTGAGTGAGTGAGTGAATGAGTGAGTGAGTGAGTGAGTGAGTGAGTGAGTGAGTGAATGAGCATGCTGCCCCTGTTGGTCTTTGGTGAAAGGTGCTACTGTATCATCAGTTACAAGAGAATGTTAATATTTCTTATCCTTTTAATTTCATTCTTAATCTAAATAGATTATACTTTTCTATGTTTTCAATGTTACATTGAATGAAGAATTTGAGATTTTATTATTATTATTATTATTATTATTATTGCTATTATCAATATAAATAATAATCTGTGCATGAAGCAAGACTAAGCCCCACTTTCTGGATGCTTGCTATTACATTTGGTGTGTAACCGCACACGTTTACATGTGGTATAACATATACATTTGGTTGTCCAAGTGCAGGTGCTTTGAACATATAACATTCTGGTTATGGAAGCCATATGGAGAGTGTTTAACAGATGATTCTGAAAAAAGTGACCAGGCAGGCTTATAAGCCTTCAAGGCAATTTTGTCCAGCAATGGTGTTTTTTCTAGTCCAGACCTTGAGCATAACATGTATATGTTAGTACAAATCAAAACCACAGATTCAGACATGAGGAATATTAAACTAACTAATTTGTGTTTCTGAGCAGGGACTTGTGTCGAAGAGATCCTGAGTGTGACTACTACTTCAGCATTGACGCCGATGTCATGCTCACAAACCGTCAGACACTGAAGCTACTCATGGAGCAAAACAGGTAATCCTCCTGGTTTGCCGTTTCCTTTCATAGACGTAAAGGTGTCAGACAGTTGGAACGGAAGGAACAACAGGAACGGAAGGAATTCTTCCTTCCAAAATGAACCCTGCTCGCTTCTTAAGGAAATAAGTAGACATTACACAGAATACACGTTTTCCTAAACCCACTGTCCTGAGGATAGCATCCTGACCATGGTGCAATATTTAGCAGTGTCTATACAGTAACCTATACTCAAATATTTAAAGAAGCACTGGGGCATTCCTTCAGAATTATGGGGCGAATTTAGAAACGGCAATGTTGGAAGCCATTTGTCCTGCTTGGGAAATTTTAAGATGCACTATAATTTGCTGTAATGCATTTTTTTTTTTTTTAAATGTATTATTTTCCTAACAAAAACAACATATGAACATGTCAAGCTGTTGCAGCAGATGAAATGTTTGAATGATGAGTTGCAAAAGTAGTTGACTACTATTCATTCCGTAGCTAAAATACAAACGATTTTGGATATAACTCAATTAAATGCCATAATTGCATTTCCTTCACAATTAATGCTTTTATAGACTTTCCTGTAACAATGGAAGAAAAAAAATCAGTGTAATAAATGTGCAAAGTAGTATATCTGTGTGTCATATTAGGGATAGGGTCCATCCACATGCCACCCGGCACAATGGGTAATGGATACTCCTCATGGAGATACTGATTTCTGTGGCAGTTACCTACTGGGTTGGGGTGCCAGCCGACGCCCGATTGTATCTAACCACTTGGGGGTGCAAGACCTTGCTCAGGGGTCCAACAAGCTCAGCCTGGCGGCTTCGGAGCTCAAACTGTGGACCTTATCCACTGAGCTACCCCTGTCTGTCCTGTCCGTGTATCGTATTGCACTAATTAACTCATAAAACAGACCTCTGGTACAATTTTTTTATTCTGTAACCTGCATCATGGAGGTCACCTTTGGTTGTCTCTGTCTCTCTCTCTCTCTCTCTCTCTCTCTCTCTCTCTTCTTCTTCTTTTTGCTAAGAAAAATTATTGGCCCTCTTGTCACCCGTCACGGCAAACTGTGGTCCAACTTCTGGGGAGCTCTGAGTTTGGACGGCTATTACGCTCGCTCTGAGGATTACATCGACATCGTGCAGGGGAAGCGAGTGTAAGAGAACTCTTGAGTTGTTTTTGGAAAAGCATAATAGAACCTACATGTATATCACTGAATTTATACCAGATTGCTGTGGTCTCGCTGGGCTTTCTCTGATTAGTACATACATACTGTAAGCAGTGACATATTTCCTGATAGACTCGATTCAATCACAGTGCCTGAGCAAATTTGGCAAGCGGCTCACGCACGAGTTTTATAGATGCAAGTTGGGAAGACGGTAATTGTTGATTATGTCATGCAATCTCACCACAAACCGAATTGGTAAAATGGAGAACATGTGTTTTTTTTTTTGTTTTTTTTTTGTTTTTTTTTGCTACCAACACAGAACCATGGACTTTGTCCATAGAACACAAATAACACGTTGAGAAGTTTCAAATGAAAAGCCGGCCTGCAATCAAACTAATCAAACAATGCGATTGACAGCGGTATTAAAATCTCCATTTCTGTCTGTGTTCCAGTGGCGTGTGGAACATTCCATACATGGCCCATGTTTACCTCGTCAAAGGTGAGGCTTTAAGGAACGAGCTGAAGGAGAGGAACATTTTCGTCCTGGAGAAACTCGATCCCGACATGGCTTTGTGTAGGAACGCCAGGGAGTTGGTGAGAACGGTGGCACAAGAGATTACATTACAAAACGTAGACTTAACTTAGGGGATTTTAAGCACAGATCATGGGCTATATAGTTATATAATAATATCAAGCATGCATTAAGATTATTATCTTGTAAGGTAAAGTTACATATGATTTTTGGAGGTAAGCTGTAATCCTTCTTAGTGTCAATTGGCCTCATTTATCAATCTTTTACACAAATCCAAGTTGGGTTGAAAGTAGTGCTGTCGATCGATTCAGATTTTTTATCTAGTTAATCACAGTCATAGTTTGTGATTACTCATGATTAATCCAATTTGAAACTACTCAGATTCTCTTGTATTATAAACAAGCAAAATTTGAATCAAGAAATGCATGAAAAAATGGCAGTTAAAATCTCGCGCACTGTGGACCAGCACTGTATGCAGTAGCTGCGCGGTGTGGCTCGAACCCGGATCCTCAGATCAACATCCAAAACAACAACCTAGAGCTTTAGCTACCTGAGGCGCCACTCCCACATCATACTGTACTGTACATCTAACATATTCTTGAAGGTAGCTCGAAGACACAATGTTAGTTTTATCCAAACTTCCATCTGCAAGCTTTTTATAATGAAACATGAAGTTCAGTGCGCATGGGTGATTATGGAAAGCCATTGGGGTCAAATTTGGTTGTATGAATAATTTGCATAAAAACATTCATTGGGTTTCGCAGAATTTCTCCACAGTTACTGAGTAATTAAATTAAACAAGTGATTTTTCAGTGACTAATTGACAATTATATGATATAAACCCGACCAATCAAGGACTCTTTGTACATAAATTTGCAGGAAATTATTTGCAACCAGGTTTATTCATTTACAGCCAGCGAAATGAGATAAATGATTTGTTTAAGATAAATGAGGCCCAAAACCTCCATCATTCAGACAGAATTCATTTACAAATGTGATGTTTCTTAATGCCTTCAAACATCTGCTGCAGCCCCGCTGCAAAGACATAACTGGCAAGTAAGCTGTGTGTATCAGTGGGCTGTTTGTGTCCAAGGCATGCCCTTTACTGTATGTGTTTATGTTGCCATCTGTGGTGCGTTCAAAGTCTCTTCCTTTCAGTTTGTGTCCAGTCATCCTTTCCACTTCCATGCTTCACATGTGACTTTTAACACCAGAGAATGAGAATGTCTGGCTGGCATTCTTAGCCCGCAGTGTCTCTCTCTCTCTCTCTCTCTCTCTCCTAATACATTAACCCCATTAACAGTTTCAGTTCTGAAGGATTTAAAGAGACCGATATTTTTTTTTTATACAACAAGAATTAGGAAATGTGGAGGAGAAACAGAATCAACACAAACCAGGCACTCTCTCGGGAGGTTTTGGAAACTGTCTTAGAGAAACCTCCAAAAGGAAGTCCCAAGGAAATGCTCAGAACTAACTTATATGTAACAGTACACTTTTAAACCTTTAAACATTTTTCGAAAGTTAAATCCATTGAGCATTCAAATGGGGGTTAAATTCAAGAAGCATTCAATTCAAACTGGGACTTTTGATTGTGCAGCAAAATACTCATCCCAGGGTTTCACTAGTGCTTGGATACCAAGGATGCTGAAGCCATGATCAGATGCCTGCTTTATGTCTGAAACACCGGCCTCCCAGCAACACTCCAAACATGTGGATATTCGAAATTTTATCACAAGTCCCAGTTTGGCTTGTATTTAACTCCAGGAATAAAATTAAAAAAAACTTAATAGATCTGTAATAATGACCAAGGCTAGAAGAGCAGAAAACTTGAGATCCTCCAGAACTGATATAGAAACTAAACCTCTGTCAGTCAGCATGAACATGAAGCCTATCCCTCTCAGCTTGGAACTCAGGTGCTGTGGTGTACAGGCAGCGCTGGCTTTTTACACGTGCAGGGGCCTCCTCTCTGCTGAAAGTGGCCTCACGCCCGTGACGTCTTCATCGTGTGCTTTCTGTGTAACTCTGTTGTGTTCAGAATGGACGTTACAGATTTTACATGGTGCTTTTCCTTCATTCTAGACAATACACAGAGAAAAAGACTCTCCTTCTCCGGAATCATTCCATATGCTCAGATCCCCAAAGGTTTTATGATACTTTTTGATTACTCTGCATTATATCCACATCAACACAAACATGTTATTTGCTGTTAGAAACAGTAGCATAATTTTTTTTCCGAAAAGTTTGAGTGGCTGAATATTCAGTACCGAGAGTAGAGCAGCATTACAAAATCGGTACAGTGCGTGTGTGCGGTGGCCTGGGAAAACTTCTGTACAGTATATGGGTAGAAATGTTTAATGTTTTATACTATGCACAGTTCTGAAAACTTAATACTTTCCCCCAAAGTTTTTTTTTTTTTTTTATCATTGTAAAATCTCTGAAACTATAATAATAATAATAATAATAATAATAATAATAATAATAATAATTAAAAACACACCACTAATTGCATATAGCCAACTGCAATACATGCTTATTACTTAATCTAGCAAGTAATACTCACAGTATAAATAATTAACGCTCTCGCTTTATCAAAAAAAAAAGAAAATCTTTGTGCAGAGGTGAACACTCCGGCTTTAGAAACTTCAAGTCCTGCGCTACATGTTTGTTCCATCCTTTAACTAAACCAGGTGATTCTAATTAGTGCAACTCTTCAGCCAGACAGTCTCAAACGAATTAGTGACATCACCTGTTGTGCACACAGGGAGAAGTACAGTATAATACACGGCATATGTGTTATCTTCGAAAATCAAGAATTGTCTAGATTAAATTCAATAATCAAATAGACTGGAGTCTCATAATAAGAAATACGGCCCACTTTTATCACCTTGCCGGAATTGTGCAAAAAAAGTGGGTTAGGGTTAGGGTTAGGGTTAGGACACCTGATGGCTTTTCCCAGTCCACAGTACATATTATACTGTATAACCTCTATGTAGATTTACAGTATGAAATCTTACACTGTACATAAAACTACAGATACTTAAATAAGTTAGATATAAACAAGCATGTCCATGAGGATTGATTTCTATATTTAAATGCCAATTGATTGCAATAGATTATGCTACTATATATATATATCCGACTAGATTAAGTTCTACAGTAGTATATTCTAGTTCTAGACGATTATGCTGTATATTTTAGTAGCCAAATCTCCGCAGTCGAACCAACTGGTTCATTTAACACTAAGAGCATTTGGAAAGCAGTCTGATCCCTATCTGCCAAATCCTTTGTGAAAGTGACGCTGAAAGGCAACGAGTTTCATCTGTTATTTTGGAGAGAAAGCACCTGGGTTTTAGTCTTAGATGACCTTTAGTTGTAGACAAAATCAGAGATT
This sequence comes from Clarias fuscus, assembly GCA_030347435.1. Taxonomy (NCBI): domain Eukaryota; kingdom Metazoa; phylum Chordata; class Actinopteri; order Siluriformes; family Clariidae; genus Clarias; species Clarias fuscus. The sequence continues at coordinate 35,046,113 of CM059207.1, forward strand.
TAATTTCCCGTATCCTAACATGATGAGAGGAATCATAAGGAAGCAGGAATAGTTACCTGCTTCAAGGAATTCCCTTGATCCCCCAAACCCCCCCCCCCCCCCCCCCCCCGATTCCCTATGACCCTCAATAACATAAACTCCAGATAAACTCCTTGACTTATCTCAGACTAGGCGGTAACACCTGCTCAAACAGTAATGTAATAGTAGGGGCGCTTTTTTTTTATTGAGATAGTTGATAGAATAAGTGACTTGTTTTGTCTGTAGGAGAGCAGGTGAAGCGTAGACTGAGGGAGTCTTGGAGACTCACATACTTCAGTGTAAAATCCCTTCATCCCCGTCCTCTTTGGGTGCTTTCATAGCTGATACAATTGATTTGTTTGTTATTTGGTTTGATTTGGTTTCACGCTTCATATAATTAAAGGACCAAGAAGAAAACAAGAAACCAAATGTTAGGTCATGAACAAAACTTTGTCTAGTGCAGTGTTGGTTTAAGGTTTTTTTTGTTTGTTTGTTTGTTTTTTTCTTAGAAGGTGTGGATAGCTTTATTTTATTTAATTCAATAATTTAATTGTATTTATTTTAATAAGTTTTTTTTTTTATTGTTGTCTATGTATTTATTATTATTATTATTATTTATTTATTTGTTTATGTATTTATTTATTTATTTATTTATCAGGAATGCATATCTTTTGCACTTTATATTCATGAGTGGCTCAAAAAATTAGTTATCATTCAGGATTATTGTTATTATTATTATTATTATTTTTTTTTAATGACACTATTCAGAAATGCATCACACTTTTTGCAGTGCTACAGCTCTGTCCTTCGTCTCAGTTTAGCAACTCGCATCTACTGTGCAACATAAAACCACAATATCCCGACCGTCATGATGTTATAGCATCATGTGGTGAATAAGGTTTATCTCATTAGAGTGATATATGAAGCAGCAAGTAAACACTGCCACCTAAATATTGTTACAGACCAGGTCCAGCCCTTCGTGTCAGCCATGTAGGGGCCATGTTTCCATCTCAGTGTGTTTAATGCTCTGAGTTACTAACCTGAAGGGTGGCGGTTCATGTCCCAGCTGTGGAACTTAATTCTGCTCTTGTAAAATATTGATCGGGAATGGTTTAAGGAACATGGTGTTGACTTGGCCTCTCGATCTGATCGAGTACCTCTGGATCGTGCTGGAGGAACAAGTAATGCTATGGCTGATCAGTGCATGTTCGATTCACTTCCTGAAGTTATGTTGATCGCGTCGACTCATTTCCTCACCAAGTTTAAGGTCAGCTGGGAGACGGCCGAGGCCGCATTGGCGTAGTTATTCCTAAATCAATTGTTGTTGTTGTTGAGAGTGATTATTGTGTTCCACCTACCTAAAGAAAATGCACATTCAAACAGACGAACATGAAAGCACCCTTAGTGGAAGAGATTCACTATTGCTGAAGTTGTCCCTTCCCTTCCTTAATCCTTACCTCACCTTCCTCGCTCCTCCCTTCTACCATTAAAATAAAGCACAGATTGACAAATATCCATAAGTTAATTCTCATGTAATCTTTAGCAGCTGAACATTAGGGACTTAACCACATTTGGATATTTGTGTAATGTCAGGCATCTTTTTTTTCAGCTGAAATGTAACAGGATATCTTTCTATGCTACAGGGAGTTTTCATGTACATTACAAACCGTCATGAGTTTGGAAGGCTTATTTCTACAGCCAACTACAACACATCCCACTTGAACAATGATTTATGGCAAATATTTGAGAACCCTGTGGTAAGTGTCCAGATGTTCCTCCTCTTTCTAAACTGTTTCTATGGGAGGGGAAAAAAAAAAAGTCTAAAAAAAATGAGAGAAGATAAACTTCTGTTAATATTTTCATTTCTTTGCATCATTGGTTGGGAATGTGTGCTTTAATGTGCTTGGGAATAATCATGGTTCTTCAATAAAACAGACACAGCTGAAGACCATTTGCTGACTAATAACTTGTGTGTTTAGCCAGTATGACAGCTATATACAGTACCTTGTTCTTCTGTAAGGGCGTTTAACAAAACATATAGTGATTATCTGTATTTTCCATTTTAGGACTGGAGGGAGAAGTACATCCATCCAAACTACTCCCAGATCTTCACGGAGAACCGTCTGGAACAGGTAGAGAGGCAGAAAGAGATTACTATATAACATTATGGTCAGATTAAATGCATGTATGTGACTGGAGTTGTGCCAGGCATCAGTATGTTCTGTATCTGCGTGTAATGGGTGTATGTGTGTGTTTGTGTGTGTGTGTGTGTGTGTGTGTGTGTGTGTAGCCATGTCCAGATGTGTTCTGGTTCCCTGTACTATCTGAACAAGGCTGTGATGAGATGGTGGAAGAGATGGAGAACTTCGGCACTTGGTCTGGTGGCAAACACGAGGTCAGTGGTACACACGGTTAGGGAAAATAAAGAAAAATAGAAACATCCCAACAATGTTTGACTTATGGGAGTCAGTAGCCCAGTGAACCAATGTAATACCAATGGAATGATTTATTTATTAATGCAAACGTCAAAGCACTTGTGTAAATCACTCTGGATGAGAGCGTTTGCCAAATGTAATGTTTCACAGAGTTGTCTGTTCAGCATTATCCGTTCAGGTTTTATAATGTGATGAAGGGTCCTTAACCCATTTCCAGTAATTTCAAATTTCCTTAGTTGTTTTCTTTGCTTGATGCAGCCCAATAATTGTACCCTCCTGTGTATAAAGTGTGTAAATCTGTCATTCGGAGCTTGGAGCATGTCTGAGTTGCTGTTGTACGGTAGAAAACGAGCACTTTTAAATCAAGCTGTGGTCTAAATGATTTTGTTCACACAACCATATTATGTGACTTGCACATTAGAACAATTGATGACCAGCATGTTCCTGGAACAGGCACATTGTTTCCAGTCCAGTCCTGCAATAAGCATATTTATCACTCCACAGGACAAGCGCATTTCTGGGGGATATGAGAGCGTCCCTACTGACGACATCCACATGACACAGATCGGGTACGAGAAGGAGTGGCTGCACTTCATCCGAGAGTTCATCTCACCAGTCACACTGAAGGTCTTCTCCGGGTATTACACCAAGGTGCTGAGACATGGTTTTACCGTGCAGTGTTAGATTCTTGCTGGCCTGTGGAGAGTATTGTTGGATGAAATCATGTCTACACCCATAAGACAGATTTAAAAGGTGGATTTATCCAGGCGTAACCTCTGCAGTCTTTGCAGTCTGTCCGTTTGCCTTTTAAGCGCTCTTCTCGGTTTGTTGCAAGGAATGTTGGCTATAGTTAATTTAGGAAAAAAAAAGGCAAACAATGGAGCTTATTCTTCCTTTATGTTTGGAATAGAAACTGTTTTTTTTTTTTTATCTTTGTGGAATGCGTGTGTTTTGATTCGACAAGACTTTGAATGAAATGCTTTCTATTAACCTAGTGCATTTGTTGTGTCTCATACAGGGCTATGCTGTCATGAATTTTGTTGTGAAATACACCCCTACCAGACAGGCCTATCTGAGGCCTCACCATGACTCCTCTACCTTCACCATCAACATCGCACTCAACCATAAGGGCCTAGATTTCGAGGTATTTATTATTATTTTTTTACAAAATCTTTCCAGTAGTCGGACAGACTACACTATCGTCCATTGCCCTGGCGCGCATGTTGCCCGACTTAACTCGAGAGACTTGCACACATGACTTATGCCATAGGCTACTTTGTAGTTAATTCTACATCGAGTTACCTCTTAATCAGCTGTGGAGAGTCAACAACATACACTGGTGGCCAAAATATATGCCATATGTTAGTTCTATCAATGACACGGTGTTGTAGTGTTTAACACTGTTCCCACGCACCCGGGTTCCTGATTCACTTTCGCCTCTGGGTTTCCTCCGGTTACTCTGGTTTCCTACCACAGTCCCTAGGCATGCAGATTAGGCTAATTGACATTAGTCAATTAATTGAGCGTGAGTGTGTGCATGTGTGTGCGCCCTACGATGGATTGGCACCCCATCCAGGGTGTACCCCCTCATGCCCTAAGTCTCCCGGGATAGGCTCCAACCCCCTTGTGACCCTGTATACAGGATAAAGCGGTATAGATGGTGCGTGAGTGAGACAATGAATCTAACATGCATCATGTATGGAGTAAATGAGGACTGTAAGAACATTAGGTTTTATCTGCTGCTGTGTTATGTGTTGGGGGCACGGTGGCTTAGCGGTTATCACCATGGCCTTGCACCTCCAGGTTTTGGGTTCGATTCGAGCGTCAGGGTCTTGTGTGTATGCATCTTCTCCCTCCGCTTGGTGGGTTTCCTCTGGGTACTCTGGTTTTCTTCCCACAGTCTAAGGACTCTACTCTAAACCTAATCTGACCTCACCCAAATGAGGTTGGGTTCCCTGTTGAGTCTGGTTCCTCTCAAGGTTTCTTTCTATTGCCAACCTCCATAATTTTCTTTTGACTGTGTAAAGCTGCTTTGTGACATTGAATAGAATTGAATTGAATGATGCTAATTGGTGTTCTCAAATTGGCCGTAGGGTGTACCCTGCTTTGTGCCCTAAGTCTCCTGGGATAGGCTCCGGGCCCCGCGTGACCCTGAATACAGGATAAAGTGGTATAAATGACGAGTGAGTGAGTGATTGAGTGAGTGAATTATGCTAATTGGTGTTCCCAAATTGCCTGTAGGGTGTGAATGGGTGTGTGAATGTTGATTGGAGGTCCTACCATGGTTGTAAATACAATGGTCACCATTGGCCTCCACGGTCCTGAGGTTCCCAGATGGATGGATGGATGTGCTACTGTTTGTGATATCCACCCCGCCCAATCAATATAACTCCCAATGTCCTACTTAGATTCCTATTAAAACTGATGTTATGTTTTTGCAGAGTTAAAGTTAACAAAATCATGTTTTAGTCATAAAACATAATTTAAATGCTCCTTTACATGTTTTTCAACCCTTTTTTTTTTTTACCTCCTCCAGGGTGGAGGCTGCAGGTTCCACAGATATAACTGCTCAATAGAGTCTCCAAGAAAAGGCTGGAGCTTCATGCACCCAGGCAGACTAACGCATCTTCACGAAGGACTTCCCACCACCAGAGGCACACGCTACATCGCAGTGTCCTTCGTCGACCCTTAACTTTGCTCTCTCAGGGGCGAGTTTTTAAATTGATGTGTGATTTGACTTTTTGTTCTTATTGTACGAAAGTTTTTGGTTTCAAATAGTTTGTCTTTTACTGCTGTGCAAAGATCAAAACCAATTCAGAGAGTCATCAAAGATGCACACAGACGGTTATTATATTTAGGATATTCTGTATTATTTTTTTATTTTTTATACAGTAGTGCTTGGAAAATAATTGGAGATCATTTCTTCCCTTTGTTACCAAATAATCAGTGAAAACCTTCTTTTTAATATAATTCTTCAGGAATGATAAAGCTGCTGATGTAGTTAATGGGGTGCTGTTATCTATTTTTATTCATCTCCAGACTTGTTTTTTTTTATTTTTTATTATTATTATTTGTTTAAATCCACAAGCAAAGAAATGACAACCGGATTTGGTTTGAATCAGGTTGAACGGAAGTTTTTTATAAAAATGAAATTTTACTTGAAGTGCTAAGTTTCCTGGACGCAGCATGAGCTTAGTTTAAATTAAATTATATTCTTGTTTGATATACGCCATTGAAAATGGTTGGTCTAGGACTAGGACTAAGCTTAGTACTGTATGTACCTAGAAACTGGTACTGTTAACCCAAAGCAAAAACGTCTGTCATGTCCTTAATCCTTGAATCGAATCTTTTGGAGATATTGATCAGATATTTTACTTTCACTGAAAGATGTTGTTGTTTTAACTGAACTTTGAGCCTCTGCCTCATCCATTTCTTTTAACTTATTTTGAAAATATAAAAAATAAATGCAATAAATGAAGATGTTGTTTAAAAAAAAATAATAATAAAAGCTTCATTTTCAATCATCACTCACACTTTATTTTAAGAGACAAGAAACCTGTGCCCTCTGCTAAATGACAGAATTCAAACAAACCCACACTAAAGCAGAATCCACACCTCAGACTCTGGGACAGTGATCCAAAATGCAACATGCAAGTTGATCAGGCAAGTGTGTACGGTAAATTCTGATTATACCACAGCACAGACAAATCCTTAAATCCGATTGGTCAGAATGTGTGCATAATCTTTATATACCATTCATTTATTCTTTTTTCTAAATGAGTGCAAGCATTAGTTAGCACTGTGGTACCTCCAGGTTCCGGGTTCGATTCCCACCTCGGGTCTGTGTGCATGGAGTTTGCGTGTTCTCCCCATGCTTGGTGGGTTTCCTTTAGGTATTCCAATTTTGGCCTAATTGGCATTCCAAAATTGCCTGTAGTGTGGGAATGTAACTATTAACTATTCACATGTGATGCATCATTTATTGTCCACATTTGAATCATTTTCAAATCACAGTGAAATCAGAATAACACGCTCATACAGTGCAGACTACAGGATGAATAATTTCACGTAACCTTATGGTTTACTCTGTTTATATCTTTATATATATATATATATATATATATATATATATATATATATATATATATATATATATATATATATATATATATATCAGTGTCGGTAGTGATTTAACTGAATAAGAATATATAAGTTAAGTATAGGAATTATAGGAATTGTGGTGTGCTCCAGAAGCCAGACTTAATGCTCCCCTACAGAGCTACAAAGTAAACCCATAATTTTACAAAATTTCTGTACAAACTGACCTAGAATTGACCAAAAAGAATTTAGCCAATGCAAGACCACATGCTGTGGACAGGACAGTACATTTCTGCTGCCTCTTCAAGAAATAATGACTCATTAACAGTATGAGCTTGTAAAAGTAATCATAAAGAAATGCGGCTTATTCAACAGTTAGTTTTGACATAATCTGATTGAACAAGAGGCATTCCACAGGTGGTGATATTAGAGAGTAACATCACTTGGATATTCACCCATATGTATCACTCTGTGTCTCAGGTATTCTAACAAATGGTCACCAATTCTAACTGTCAGTCACCAGCATGGATGAACGTAGGTCCGTACGGTCCGCAGTACTGTAAGAGGGGAGAGCAGCTGCCTGCCAAAACCTGCATTCAAAACCAGTGACAGATGCACTTTGACCAATAACGCTATGTCATCTTAAACAATACTATGTTTCCTTAAAAATTGCTTCGAAATCATTCTGAATCACCTCCTAACCAGCCGTGTTGCTACAACGCTAAGCTAACATGAGCCAGAACCCTAAATCACTGCTCTAACCCTTAATTAAGGGGCCTACTTGGTATGTGGAACAAGGTATTGCACACTCCAGCTCACTAGCTTTCCATTTTACGTTTATGGGGATTTAACGTCGATTTAACCTCGAAAGTTATCTGATATTCCAAATAGGAAGAAGTGAAATATAAAGAAAGTCTAGCAAAATCCTCAGGATTGTCCACCACCTCCATGATTTAATCTCCTCATCCTTTGGCTACATAAGAACTTAAAACTACTTTCTCCCCTGTTTTATATACAGTACTATCTGTCGCCTGCTCTGCCAGTTGCGGTTAGGATGTGTGTTTGTAGAGGCAGAAAAAAAAAATTATCAGGTCTGTGCCCTTATGCTTATTTGCTGACATTCAGTACAACTGCACTCCCTTTCATGTGACATGTTTAACTCACAGCAGCACTGCATCCAGCATCAGCAATTGCACTGAAAATTTTCTAAATCTCAACTGAAAAACTGGGGTAAATCTGGAACTCACTCGTTGTCTATACTGCTTAATCCTGTATACAGGGTTGTAGGGGTTCTGGAGTCTATCCAAGGAGACTTTTCGGGCACAAGGTGGAGTACACCCTGGATAGAGTCCCAATCCATCACAGAACATGCAAACTCCATGCACACAGAGGCTGGAATCGAACCTGGAACCTGGAGGTGCAAGATGACACTGCTAACCACTAAGCCACCTGAATCCACCTGAAATTTTTTTTAAATGGGTGGTGATGTCAACTGCAAACCAAAATTCCCCAATTTTTAAATGATATGATTACTATGATTACTCAAAGTATTTTACTTTTGAAAAAATGAATAAATAAATAAAACAGCACCATTCACATCATCATCAAAAACAGAGAAGAGCCCATACCACAAGGAACTTCTATCCAGAAATTGACATTGGTGATGCTGATAATCGAAGTGAGGACTTACAGTGGAACCTTGGATTAAGAGCCTAATTCGTTCCGGAAGCGGGCTCGTATTCCAAAACACTCGTAAACCAAATAGAATTTTCCCACAAGAAATAATGAAAACTCAAATTATTCGTTCTTTGCTCGGTTGGCGGAACACTCGTAAACCATGTGACTCGCAATCCGAAGTTCCACTGTACTTTCAATTATAAGCTTTTAATTCCTTGACAATTATGTTTGTCCGCCAGTAAATTAGGTTATAAATATAGAGGAGATGTGATGAGGGATGCAAGTGCACTTAGAAATCAATTTTATATCAATATCAATAGTGTACAAGCAAGCAGAAGAAGAACGGATAATCAAAACCCAGCGTCAGTACACCCGTATGGGTCAGGTGATTTGTGAAGGATGTAGTAAACTGGGAGCTGAACTCGGGAAACGAAGCATACAAAACTGGGTATAAATACACAGGGAGGCAAACACAATAATAAGGCTTGGTAAAGAACAAGAACGAGTCACAGGCAGAGTTTACTTCACAACGCCGGTGTGTTTCTGACTGTGTAATTGGTTGCAGGTGTGTTAGAACTCTGGAGACTGGGATCTGTGATTTGTAGTTCCTTGCAGCCATATCGGTTGAGCATGGTGTAATAAAATCTTATAATGTGTCTTTTTTTGTTCTTTTTCATATTTAAGTTGATTCTTAAAGCCAAAGAAATTGAAATTTTACGAAAAAAAAAAAAAAAGAATCATTTTGATTCAGGAAAATCTGAAATTTTGAGGACTTTTCAAACCAAATAGTAGGAAATGGCAGGATTTCAAAAATGTGATGTTCTCTCCCAGTACAGTACAGTAGTGACCTAGATTTTCCGCTGCATTTTACTGTAACTGCAACTGTTTAGCGTCCAGCACACTGCTCAGTTTTATATCCGTCTATAAGATTAACACACTGGTCGGTTTGGAGCTCACTTGAAAAAGGAATTTGAGATGCTTCAGGGAAATAAAGCTTAAATTTCCTATGAAGCTCCAGTGCATCTGGGGCCATTTTACCAGAAACAGGGATGAAGTCATGCTCTACAATTTTATCAAATCATCATGGAGGTGTAATTTGTGAAGGCGAGTCAAAGACTCCCCCCGAGCTCTGTGGGATGTGGGAGGAGATGTCTGGTGTTACTCCCCCCCCCCATTTCTTTTCCTTTTTTTTTTTTTTTTTACTAAAAACGCTGCGTGACTGGGTGCACATATTCTGAATTTCAACGTCCGTGTGTGTTAGGAGGAGAAATGGGAAATGAGAGAAGGGAGGGGTCAGAGTCATGAGAGGGCACGTAGAAACAGGCTGGAGAATAACGTGTCTTTGTGGACAAGAGAACCATATGTATGCAGGCTAGGCTACTGAAAGGTAACATTGATGCTGTACAGCAGTAGAGAAAACCTGCCAAACTAATCAGCTAAAAGATTCCCAGAACACCAGTGCCGTCACAGAGAGGTGGGAGGATCTGACCGAAGTGTGAGTGGGTTAGAATGAATGAGTTGTGGGCAGTTGATATCACCTGCAAAGTATGGGGGAGGAAATGTTTAAATGAACCTTGAATTCGTCTTACATGGGATTGTATGAGGACAATGTGCGAAGATACATTTTAAAAAACTTATGTAATGAAACTGTGGACGTGAACTCATTTAAGAATCACATAAATAATTCGATTAATAGGATAAAATGAATTAAAACAAAAATAATAAATAACTGGATAAATAAAGACAATAAAATTAAGAAACGTTTATAAATAGCTAGTGTAAGTACCCATCTTTGAGTTTGTAGAAATAGTTAAAACTGATGAGTTTTAATGTAATCAGTGATATTATTATTATTATTATTATTATTATTATTATTATTTCAGATTGAAGTCCACGTACATGTCTGTCTGTCTTTCTGTACAGCAGAACTCTCTGTCTAACTTATTAATACACATAAATCACATTCTGTAAGGTTGAGTATCTGACGCCTTGTTTACACTAAATTGTACTTCTTTCGTCATCAGACAAATACACTCCCTGTTCGGTAATTGGAGAGTGAATCACAGATGAGAAATGGAAAAAGGAGATCGGGCAAAGATGAAGTTTTGTCTTAAAAAGTAATCTAGTCCCAGTAAAAATATTCAGTTTATCTTTTCTAATTAATATCTATTGGTGGAAGTGTTTGTTTACATTGAGACAGTAGCGCATTAGTAGCTTATTTTAAAATACAGTAGATTATTAAATCCGCCACATAACTGTTCATAACATCGCTTTTACTCAACATTTTGATTCCACTTATGGTGCAGGTTAAACTTCAGGCAAATATCAGGCAAATAAGTACTGCAAAAGTTTAATTTAATTCTGTTCAGCAGTCAATTTACACCCCACAGCATGCTCAGTACAGTGTAAAAACTTGAGGTTTCTAACCTGGCACACAACTGCACATAACTTCACTCTACTAAATATTTTCTTTCTTTTTTTTTTTCTCAAATTTTGTCTCCCTAATTTAGTCGTGTCCAATTCCTCCCCGTCACTAGGGGGCTCCACATTAAGGCTACTACTACCACTCAGCCGGGAGGGCCGAAGACTATCACACGTTTCCTCCGAACCACGTGACACCAGCCGACCGCATCTTTTCGAACTGCTCGCTCGCGCACCGTTGGGGGCGGAGTAACACACTCGGAGGACTGCGCTATCCGCTCCTTCCGCTCGTGTAAGCTCACAGACGCCCCTGATTGGCTGTAGAGTCATATTAATGTGGGAGCACTAAGTATGTCTCATCCCTCCACTCTGAGAGAGCTCGGCCAATCAGCTCTCTCTAGACCTCCAGCTGCGAGAAGTTACAGCATCACCCGGGAGTCGAACTCGCAATCTCCAGATGATAGGGCGAGCGCTTTTCCACTGCGCCATTCGGAGGCACTCTACTAAACATTTTGATTTGAAATGTATGAAACATAATAATATCATATATATATATATATATATATATATATATATATATATATGGGTGAAACCTGTATGTCAAAATCAATTAATTAATAGTTAGGAAAATCACCTGTAAAATAATCTCGGGGCAAGGTACACCCTTGACACCATGCCAGTCCATAGAAGGGCACACAAGCAAGCATGTACAATCACTAACACACTAAACGCAACAATTTGGAAACACCAGTTAATCTAATCTCCAAGTCTTTGGGCTATGGGAGGAAACCAGAGTACTCAGAGGAAAGCCACTGAGCACAGGAAGAGCAACTCATTGCCCACAGACCCATGGCAGTACTTGAAACCTCAACCCTGTCAGGGTGAGGCGACAGTGCTAAAGACTATGCCATCATGCCACGTATTTGTAAAATCATGTTGGAAAACCAAGTAGTGTAAAAAAGAAACCAGAAAATAATTGAATCATTCATAGAATTACATTTGAAGCTAAAGTTTGGGACATCTCTCTCTCTCTCACTTAGTTTCTCTTTCTCATACACTCATCCTAAATTGAGCAAAAGATGTAAAAGCACTCTCAGAATCCGGGTGTGGCTGTGGAAACCGACCTAACGAAACCGCACCATGTGTGAAAGCAATTCAGGGCTGGGGCTTGACCTGAAATAATGCCATCGGTCACTTTACTTCCTTCTCCGGGTTTAACAATGGTGAGGAGAGATATACGGTGGTCTGCAAAGGAGACACAATCCCTCCGACATGTTTGCTTGCTTCATTTAGACCCTGACCTGCATTAATCATAAATACAAAAACCCAATATATTCATGACAGAAATGCAATGATCCCAAGATAGGGATCATCTTGAGGGAGCGGACAAAGGGGTATACAGATAGTTAAAGGATTAAAGTTTTCTTTATGTGTTCAGCATGTAACCTTTACTGAGACGAAACCCTTCTGTTTTAGTAATCAACAAAGAACCTTGAAGGAGATTCCCTGAAAAGTGTGCTACCTAGATTGCACAGGGAGGTACATGACCCCCGACTGACTGGACTTGAATTTTTACACTTGTACAAAAAAAAAATAATAATAAAAAAAATCCCAGAATCTGATGATAGACTGCAGGCTGAGAATGTTAGCAGAGCCTAGCTTCTGGCCTCTGGCTGTGCCTACATAGTGCTTTATATGCCATGAGAGTTTAGGTTCAAACGGTAAAAGCCGCATTGGCAAGAAAAAGAATTTCCACTGGTTTGGAGAGCGGAAATGTGTCTAACTGCAGGGTATGGTGTATCGCATAATCATCACTCGCTGTATGACACACTGTGGCTGTGACCACACCGATGATTGGGCCTCCGAACAGTTTCGAGATTACAGCACAGAGCACCACTCACAAAACACACATCATACACAGGCACACATTTGCCTAAAGCTGTTTGTTTATGTGTCAACACAGACGTTTCTTACGTGAAGTCATGCTAGGACAAGTACAATATACCCAAACACATACATGCAGTCTATGCAGTGGCGGATAAATGGCACATTTACTCTATTAGCTAGCTCACTGGGTAAGTTAAAGCTCCGGTGTGCTAGTCAGTGCCTTTTCATCTTGCCTGGAAATGAGCTTGCAACTATTTATTTATTTATTTTTTTCACAAAGGTGGGCATACATAATAAATGAACCCAAAATAGTAAATGTGTAAAAGTTTGCAGCCTTGCATTTGTAAAACCTCAACTTTCTTAAAACAAAATTCTCATTCCACCTTAACTGACTCATCAGGGCTTGTTATTGACGTCAAAAACAGTTATAAATCCTGTGTCTCTTTAAACGTTTCTCCAATACTCCCCTCTAAGCAGCTTACCGGGTATAATAAAATGAAGATACCTAGGAATCAGAAAAAGGCTATAGAAACATATCATAGTTTTAGTTTGTAATTAACACCAGGTGTGTTCGTATGAATCCAAATATTCCACCAATGATCAGAACAGTAGCCCAATCTGGAAGGAAATGCATCATGAAAATAAACACCTCAGCTGGAACAGTCTAACTCAATCATGCTAAATTTCCAATCAGAATGAGAGAGGTGGCATAAATAAACCTCGATAAACAAGTTTAAGTGATAAATGCTGATAACTCACTTCACCTAGCCGCACACTTAAATGATCTCAACAATGTTCTCAACCGTCTAACCAAAATTCTTGTAACTAATCATGACACGGAAAGTGAGATTCATTGAAAACGATGGGAACTCTTTTTCTTCTTCTACATCTTCTCTTGTCCCTCCAGCAAATTCAACACTTCACAACAGGGCAGAATCTGTCTGAAAAATTCAATTATGATTAAAGGCTTTGTGCATGCACTGTAAATGCACATCTAATCAGAGCAATATGGAAAATGTAAGTAAGTACATCTAAGTAAGTAAATCTCTAATTGCCAAAAGGAACACTGCACCATCGCGTGCACAAGCATAGTCTGCATGAAAGAATAATCAGAAGAAACCTCATTATCAAATCAGCCTGTTGAAGCAGAAACATAGGGTTTGTGTGCAGTACAGTATGTACAAATTGTGCCCACATACACATCTGTTTGGTTTACTATCTTTTTGAGGACCTTCCACTGGAACTCATTAATGCATTTATTTACTGCTATTCTACTCCTAACCCTAATAACAAACTTGAAGTGCCATTACATTTCATGTAAGTAAAAGGAAAACGTATTTAGCAGAAAGCTGCAGAGAGAGGAAAAAATAAAAAAAACAGATAACCCAGGTCAAAACTGTAATAATCCGGTCCCCACTAGGATATAAAGTCATAACCACACACAGAGTTCAATCATGTGGAAAATAGCCTAGCACACTGCTGTTCTGCCATGCTACTGCATACTACCACATAATCTTAGTTAATTTCATCCATAGTTATTTTATCCAAGTACAAGGTTATATAATCGGTGGTAGGTCAGGCGGGTACACACTGCCACAGTGTTAGCGTAGCTATCTCAGCTACCAGCAGTGCAAACACTGCACACATTACAGCAGTCTTACTCATTTGGCACATAGAAGCAGGATTTATTTTTAAGACCACAAGACTATTCTTGGGTGTTCTGCATGTTTCAGTCACTTACACAGTATATCTATGCACTGTGTGAACTTTTTAAATCTTACGAGTCTCACTGGTCACAGTTTCATGAGGTTTCACTCTAGATTGAAAACAGCTGGACTGCTGTGTGTGACACAGGACTGTAGGGCTCAGGCGCAGCTGTTTCTTAAAGGGATCGTTCAAGGTTTTTTTTTGTTTTTTCAAGTCTGTCTCAAACCAAAATTGAGGTGCATATAAATACATTACAATAGGTCTTGGTCATTGTAAGTTTTCTTGCTCTGCACAATGTGGGGATAATGGTAGTAACCGGGACAAAATTCCACAACCCTTGTCCAGTGCAAAAATGCATTTCTAAGTTGCAGTGTATTTAGTACAAATTTAACTTTTGTCTTTCCCTGGAACTACACATATGATTAACCTGAACTAACCACATGGCTAACAACCTGAGACTGCAAGCGACTCCAGCAAGGTGATTGTTCCCCCAACTGATAGGGAGGTCACACAGACAAAACAAGCCAGCGTTTTTCAATAACAAGGTCTCAAATCGGTAAACAAGTTCCTCTGAAAATTCCAAGTGGTTTTTATTTTATCAGCATTTCTCAAATTAGATTTCATATTCATAATATATTGATCAGTCAAAACACTAAAACCCAAAACATTATGCCCAGTATTGTGTAGGTTCCCCTTGGACTGCTATGGCAGCACTGCCTCCTTAGGGCATGACTCAGGTTAGGACTTCTGGGGAACCATGGAGTTAGCAGTGGATCTTATTGGTGATGTGGATTGCGAAGTAGAGCCTACACAGATCAGATTGGGATTTGGGGAATTAGCAGACAGAATCAATGTGCTACATTGACTTTTCTGTGAGGTCGGATCGGACGTGATGTCACCACAGGCATGGATGAGATTTAGATGGGAGGAGCCCAGGAGCCTGTCACCAGTTTTACTAGTTATACTGTGTAATTAATATACAATGATATTCAATTCACCTGGCAGTGATATTAATATTGTGGCTGATTGATTTATATTCATCCTTGTAAGAGTAGGAGACGCTTTTTGCGGCACTCAGACTCTGAAAAACTTTCTTTCTTTACTTTATTCTTTTTTTATTTTTATTTTTTGCAGGTCTCACAGACACAGTGACGGGTGTGTGCCCAAATCTTTACACCGCTCCACGTTCAGTCATGGAAGCTCACTTAACAGACGACCTCCCCTTCAGCAGGTGTGTGAAGGGGTGAGGCCACTAAATCTGACACAGCTTGCAGGAGATGATCGTCAATGGACTTTGTACCTACTTGCTCCACTATTGAAAAGCAAGGTCGTGGAGCTTGAGGTCCAAAAGTTCAGGTGCGAGGAAAAGGGCGTGGTGGATGTTAATCAGACAGGCAGACAGGCGGGATAAGGATAAAGGACTGTGTGAGCTGCCACTTTTTCCAGTTGCAGAAGAGGAAAAGGCTGCTGCA
This sequence comes from Clarias fuscus, assembly GCA_030347435.1. NCBI lineage: Eukaryota > Metazoa > Chordata > Actinopteri > Siluriformes > Clariidae > Clarias > Clarias fuscus. The sequence continues at coordinate 35,061,828 of CM059207.1, forward strand.
ACAACATTAAGAGCCCCTCCACTAGCTGCTGCAGCTGACGTTGGCTGTATAGCATTCTACTCCTGTTTGTGACTGCCCCTAAGAAAGACTGGGTGTGGCCGGCTGTCCGTGACTGCGAAATCCGTGTTGAGGAGCCAGTGGGAGCTAACCACACGGGTTCACTACTCGCCAGCTGAGTATATATGAGCCTATATGCCAGCTGGGCACTGCTCCTGGACCTGCAAGTGCACATCCTCACATCTCTTCTCCCCTTCTTTCCTTCCTTCCTCCTTAAAATCCTTTCATCTCTTTTCCTGTAGGACCTCACCTCATGTCTGTAGTTTGCCCCGAGTTAAGATCTTACAGGCAATCCTTGCAATGCCATACAAAGTACATAATGAATACCAATATTCTTTCACAAGAACACAATATATAACAGATCAGCTTTCACTGAGTAGTACCGGTTCTAAATTCACCCTCTGAGCAAATGCATGTGAACTGCATTCATGTTTTGCTTTGAGTTTCTGCCATGTGGTTATGTCTGTGCATTTGTTTTTAGTCTAGTCTGAGCACCACTCCTGTTGTGTCATTGGTATTTTTCCCAATTGTGTCCACCTGTTTCTTTGTTTAGCTCTTGATTACTTGGAGTATTTATATCCTGTGGTTTCTGCCTTTTGTTACGGAGTGTTATCATCCATTGTCTGTTATTAAACCTGAGCAATGTTCTGCGTTTTCTGGAATTGACCGTTACGTATTTCCCTGATGTTCCATGATTACGGTTGTCTACTTGTTCTCTGAACGCTGTCTGGAATATTGATAATGGTCTATACACTTGCATACAGCTTTGCAGCGCAAACATCTTTCCCACTTTCCTGACGGTTTTGAGGTGTTTCTGATGATTATACAGTGCAAAAGGGTACTACTGTGAATTTGCAATTACATAGTTGAACATTAATGGCACTTTAATGCCTCAAAACCCATTATAATTTGAATACTTAGAATTTAATATAACTTCCAATTATAGTAATTTATGTATAACACTGTTAGGATTTCTGCCTATATTCTTATAAATGCCATAGTATACAGTTTAAGAAACATATCTGTAAAAAACTGACAGCCTAAAGTCTATGCTACAGTAGCTATGAGTGATATGCTTATTGTATATGTCGGATGTCATGCTTTAATCAGGTTTTTGAATTAGTCTGTGCATTTGGTACCAATGATGAAAAACATTGATGGGAGCTACCACTGCTACCACGCTGGGTAGAACAGTGGGCGGAAATGAGAATAAACTGCAGAGACGCTGATTTTGCTGTCCATGAAAGGCTAAAGAGTTCAACTCTCAAGGAGAACCTTCTGGAAGAGCTACAAAACCAGATGCGACTTTAAAACCTAACAAGTCCCAACAATGTCCCATTGTGTGCTCCCAGTTGAAGTCTGTAAGGCGCATCCTACTGGGTGGAGACCTCAGGGGAGACACAGGATCCGCTGAAGATTTCAAGAGGAAATTGGAATTCTTTGAATGGGGATAGAGAAGCCTGGACTGACTTTCTCAGTGGAAATTAAACGGAGGGAAAATGAATGAACAAATAAATGTTTGAAGATCGAATTATTATTGCTAATGACATAAACATCAAAGACCAATTGTATGCAAAAAAAAAAAACTTTGTATGTCTACAACGCATGCTCCTTTGGTGAAATCAGATACAATTATAAATTATAAATGCTGTTCTGGACTGTAAAATTACTTTATGCTGCTTCATGTGGAATCTTCATCACTCTAACAGACTAAGGGTGTAACATCTCACATCACACCACTTGCAGATGGCTTAAAATGTGTACAGCTTCTGAGTACAGCTGCCTGAATTTATACTCTGTCTAAACACCAAACTAGATGCCTAGAGAGCAGGATGCCTATAAACACAGTCCTGGTCAAAAGTGGACTTTTTTTCAGGTGTGTGAAAAGCTCATTCTCCTAAATACGAGTTAGGGTTAATTGGATGCTGTAATGTATATTCAGAAGGACTGTTTACTAGAGCAGCTAAGCTCTATTTAGACAAGTTATACAACAACACCCTGGAAAAACAATCAAAGCCCTCAGCACTCCCAAACAGAGTTTTACTGAGTTGTGAAGGAAAAAAAAAAAATCCATTAAAGAGATGATTAAAAGTAATATATTTTTTCTTTTATATATTTTTTAAAATTTATTCTTTTTTTTATCTTTCTTTTAATGTCTGCTTGCTCAGAAGGAAACAAATGTTTTCTTCTTGTTGTTCTTATGTAAACAATGGACTTAATTTAACTTTTGTTGCTTTTCTTAAATTATAATTTGTTAACAAAGGTCAGTGGTGGTAATTGATATTATAGGTGTCAAGACCGGGGTGCACGAAAAAGTTTTTTTTTTTTTTCTTACTTCAGAGATTTTTCATTCCTGATTTGCTACATCATGGATATAAATGTGCATTCTGCTTCCCGCCCTAATCTCATATGTAGTCATATGTCATAATGTAGTCAATTCCTGCTTCGGTCTGTGTGTGTGGAGTTTGCATGTTCTCCTCAAGCTTGGTGGGTTTCCTCCAGGTAGTCTGGTTTTCCTTCTAAGATATGCAAGATGCGGATAATAGATGTTCCCAATATTGCCCAGAGAGTGTGTGTGTGTGTGTGTGTGTGTGTGCGCGCGCATGTGTGCGTTTGTGTACCCTGCAATAGATTGGCTCTCTTAAGGTTGAAGGTTGTACCCCTCTTCATGCCCTAAGTCCCTTTACACAGGATAAGTGATATAAATGATAAATTAATAAAATATATATATTAATAATTTGTTTAATTTGGAATGCCATGGTGTTGTAGTGGGCCTCAGGTCTGTGTGCATGGAGTTTGCATGTTTTTTCCGTGCTTGGTGGATTTCCTTCCGAAACTCTGGTTTCGTCCAACAGTCCAAAGACATGCAGAATAGGCTAACTCGCGTTTCCAAATTGCGTGTAATGTGTCCTATCATGGTTGAACAAATGGAAATAAATACAATAGTCACCATGGGCCTCTATGGTCCATATTTGCACTAGTGAAGTTCCTGGATGGATGGATGGATGGCTTTTTTAATAAACCTTTTTTTCTTTTAAAAGTACCAAAACATTATTATTATTATTATTATTATTATTATTATTATTATTATTATTAATTTTTTTTTTTTCAGTGAGTCTTTCTTTACTTGGGACACAAGCAGGTTTGAGTCTGTTCCTACCTCTGCTGAAGAAAAAATATTTGACTTGCTGTACAAAGCTGAGAGTTTGGCTTGTTGATTTTCCATAAGGAGGATTGTTTAAGATTTATGGAAACTGGCTGCTTTTAATTGAAAGAGATCAGTGGAGACAATAATGATTTAGTCTTGGACCGAACAGAGGTGCTCTAAGGGGACATGCTTTTTTGTCTGTTTACTTTAAAAGTCATAAAACATTAGGTTTTATAACCTCAGGTTAAGCGCAGTGTCCTATTTTGAGGCCAGAAATGAAGATGATATCACCAACCTGCCATACTTGTATGTTAAATAGTCTATACATGCAGATTCGTAAATGTTAAATGGAATTGTTTTGTTTTGCTCGGCATGTTTTTGGCTGTTCTTTCCTGCAGAACTACAGACACTAGTATACAACGATTTTGAAAAAAAAAATTATATAAAATGAGTCATTTGTCAACTTGATGAGTGTCAAGTGCTTCCTTAATGCATGACTCCTACATAGGGCTCTAGTGGCTCTGCTAGGCTGTGGTTCGCATATGATTTAAGGGCTCCATCTTCCAGATTGACAGTTCTCTTCACCACCATCAAAAAACAAACAAACAACCAAAAAAAACTTGATGTTAAAGCAGGTTTTGACAAAACTGACCATGCTACTCAGAAAATGTTGTACTGTATGAACTGCCATTTCTTGGCTTATTTGACAGACCATTAGTTTGTAAATTTAAAGGGTAACTTCTCTATGCAAACTTAAGTAAAGTTTGGTGTTCCACAAGATACCATTTTAGGCCCATTTATTTTGTCTTTTATATACGTTTTCTTTAGGTATTGTAATTCCTGGGCATGCTATTTGTTTCTGCAAAGTTATATGTCTCAGCAAATCCTAATTAGAGACACCTTTAACCCTAAGTTAAATTAAGCCTTTATTTGTCATATATACATTACAGCAGAGTGAAATTCCTTCTCATATCCCAGTGTAGCTGGGGTCAGAGAACAGGGGCAGCCATGATACAGCGCCACTGGAGCAGATATGGTTAAGGACCTTGCTCATGGCCCAACAGTGGCAACCTGGTGGAGCTGGGACTCAAACTGCCGATCTTCCAATCAGTAACTCAGTGCCTTAGCCCTCTGAGCCACCACTGCCTATGCATATGTAAAGGACATTCGACGTTGGATGCTTGCTAACTTTTTCTATTTAATAAAAAAATACAGATGTGGCCATTAAGAATGAACGCTTTTTCCCGCGAAATGCCGCAATTCGTTGCGCACCATGTCGCGGAATCCCACAAGCAACATTCGGGAATTTAAATAAATGTGTTGTGCTTCACTGAATATCCGCCAGATGCCGCATGGAAGGAGTTTATCTAAAATCCAGACCAAGTCCAATGAAGAATTGTGTATAATTAGGTAGCCTAAAACAATATTGTTTTCAATGCCGAAGCAAACATGAATTTTATTTTGTTTTACAATAGATCTTTCATGATGAATGTGCATATATGTGCTTCATATTATATTCATAATGATGAAATGAGATGCCCTAAATCATGCTTTAAAATTCATAATAAAAAGTTTCATATATAGTTTTTGTAATGTCTTAGCAGAGACAAAACAATGAAAGACATGGCAATGCCTCAGTTTAAATGGTCTTGAAATTAATTTAATTTCCTTATAGTAGGCTATCTGAAAGTCTTAACTATGCAAATGTCCTGAAATATTCTTATATGCACATGAAGTGCTTCGGGCTTTTTATAATAATAATCATCATGTGTTTTTGCTGTTTGTGTCCAGCTTTGAATAATTATTTCATCCATTATTTGACCATTGCTGGAAATAATAGCTGGAATGTGATTGTGAATTTATGACTGAAATAAAGCTGTTCTTCGCCGTGTGTGAACCCGTGGCTCGTACTTTCACTTTACAAAAGGCAGCGTTTTTATCAAAGGCGATTTATCGATAAAAATGCAGACATACTCCCCCAGAAAGTAATCGCGCCTTGCAATAATGTAGATCAAACATAATACACCGGTCCATACATAAAAAGGAATGTTTAAGCATATACGCAAAATGTATTTCACTTAAATATTACAGATTCAAACAAGGAAAGAAGACGTGCTGAGCTTCAGTTCATTGTGATCTGGACAAAAAGTCTAGGAAGGAAACGGGTTTCGTTATTTTACTAAATCTGAATATATTCAGTAAATTTATAAATTACACTCACAGTATCAAATCCAACTATGAAGTCTGATTTAATTGGTACCATTAAACCTTTTATTTAGATTTATGTTCATGTTTTGCTGGCGAAATACATTTTAGGCAGAGATGTATTTGCTCTGTCTTGATAATTCATTTGATACTGGTACTAGGATCACCTGCAACTAGAAGTAGAAGTTCCTGGTCACACATCAACTATGGATAACATTTCTGTTTCATTAGCAGTAAAAGACCTTAACGTGATTATTAATTGCAGTCTTCCATTTAAAGCTCATTTATATAGCATAGTGGTTAGCACTGTCACCTTAAGGGTTGCCTGCCTGGAGTCTGTGTGCATGGAGTTTGTATGCCCTCCCCATGCTTGGTGGGTTTCCTCCAGGTAATCAAGTTTCCTCCCACAGTCTAAAGACATGGCTAATTGGCATTTACAAATTGCCTGTAGTGTTTCAATTAATGTTTGTGTTTGTGTGTCCTGCTATGGATTGGCACTTTGTCCCCATCTAGTGACCCGCTTCCCCTGGGATAGGTTACAGACACCCCATGAACCTGTATGAGTAGGATGAGTAGATAATGCAATGCCTGGCCAAATGTTTTTTCCATTATTTTATTTATTTGTTTATTTATTTTGTGGGGTGGGGTGTGTGTACAGTATGTGTTTTGTTACAATTTTGTGCATGGTTGAACTAGTATAACAGAGATGTGATTCCAACAGTCGAGAATGAGGCAGGGTGCAACCTCGTAAAGATTGTGAATTTTGGTGAAAACTTGGTATAAAATGTTTATTTCATGGGTCATTAAATGAACATGCTGGTAGAATCTTGGCAGCACTGATTTCAGTTCAACATGGGCCTAAAAGTCCCTGCTGACAATGAACGATGTATTAAGGAACACTTTCTATAGGTTGCTGGTTGCTTTGTAGAGTTCACTTTGCAATTCCCTTGGGTAAGTGCGAGGCAGAATGTTAACCAGTCTGAAGAGCATGTTTGTGAATTGGTAGAGCAAGTAGCATGTCTTTCACTTCACAGTCTCAAACTCCACCAATGACCAAGGGTCCCGAACGACCACAACAACATCCTTGTACCATTTGTTGCTTACCATAAAGTCCTCCGATCGTGTTTGTGTGTGCGGTTAGCATGGCTAGCTGAATGGCTGTGTTGAGTTCACGCTGGATAGTAATGCACTGCAGTCTGAAGATGTCCTTTCATTGCCAAGAGAATAAATATTATTGAGGAAAATGGATGGTAGAGATTGGTGGCTAGCGTTAACCTTTAGGGTTAAATGATGTGAGGGCAGAACAGGTGGCCAGGAGTCTAGGGTGCAAAATTACCCATGCTTCCAGCAGGGGAGGGTTGCATTGTGGCTATATCAATTGCAGTGATCTGGGGCATCTGCGAGCTCGTGAAAGTGGGTGGCACTTGTCTCTGAGGTTGTTATGTTGCCCTCATAACCTGTTCTTGATAGGGGAAACCCATGTGAATTGGTGATGAGCAGATTAGGGAGAAAATCAGTGCAAAGAAAGCTCAGACCATATTTCCGGACCTCTGTTTTTGTTAACTGTCTCAGTTTTCCACTTTGGTACAGATCTAGGTACATTACAGATGTTCTGGCCGTGGTCCAAAACATAATGCTGTGTGTTGTATTTTAATGAAGTGTCCATATGTACATCGTCTTCTTACTTCAGATCAAAGTGAATTTTAAGACTCTGAAATTACAAAGTCGATGGCAGATTCTTCCCCTCACTGTGATATATCAGCGAAACTTTCACAGTGCTCTTCGTGCCTGAAAGTGATTTAGACACATCAGTGTGCTCTTATCCTCTCACATACAATATGCCACAATTTCATGCTTTCCTAGCACAACCCTTGCTGAATTTGTACTTTGAAGGTCTGTCATGAGAAGGCCAGGGACAAAGCAGTATATTTGGGTTGGTTATGTGAACCGAATGCTCTGCAGTAGCTCTGAAAGGGAAGCCCGTCTCTCCTGCCTGACCACAGAGAAACAAAGATAAAATTAGCCGGCTCTTCCATCCTAGCGTGCCTTGGCTGTGTATATGATCGAGCTTGCCACATTTTCCCTCTCTCTGATATTTTTGTGAGGGAGCAGTGCCTGCATGGGTGCGCCATTTTGAAATCTATGCTTTTTAGTCAATAACGCTGTTCTGAAAGTTACGGTACAGTACTTGAAGCAAGTCAGTTTATATAATCCAACTGAGCATTTTTCCTAATAGATTACATTTATTTGGCAAAATTACAATCCAAGCTCTGCCGTTATGATATATTTTTAAATATATTGCCATTATGTGTTCTTAGTCCAAGAACATTCCTGTTCTTCCGCCATCTGCTTGTGGATTGTCTGTATTCTCCTCTCTCTACATCGTATTCAGCCCACAGCCTTTACGACAGTATAACATCTACTTTGTACTTCTTTGGGATTGGTTAAGCTGTTTAGTATTGCTTGAAACAATAAAGGCAGTCATTGTCATTGTCACCTTCTTATATTTTTCTCTTTTTACTAGATTCTCGCTGTCATTTCTGGAACAGAAATAGCAATTTTTCCCCCAGCTATTACACAAGGACTGAAGACAGACATATCGGGCTGGTTCTGTCCTCTTTCCAGGATCTATAAACAGAACACAAGAGCTGGTGGAACCAAAAACCTTGTCTAACCTTCCAGGAACCCAAGTGCACAGAGGACAAAGAGAAATAAAATCCATCCAAATGAGCTCAAGGTTCCACAACAATAACAACAGAAACTTGAATGTGATGACGGGAGCAAATTTTTGGAGTATTCAAATGAATACCTTATGCTAGATCCGGCCAGAATATTACACTGTATAGTAAAGACATGCAATCTCTACCTGTCCCAGCATTCCCAACATTCGTAACTTTTTTCATGGACCAATGTGTGAGTGGTAATATGGAAGGCAGACAGGGTTGATGTCATGGGAACTCTTTGGCTGGGAATACATAAAAAAGGCAAACTTAAAGCCAATTCACAATTGGTGCCTCATGTCCAGCATAGCATCACATTAAGCAGAATCAAAAAGCCCATCAATCCACTCTGGCTGCATCAGAGACATGTTAGAGACAAGGTATTGCAAGAAGGTTTTTGGCTTTTTTCCCCTCAGGCACACAAGGATGTCTAAAAAATAGATATTGATAATAATAATAATAATAATAATAATAATAATAATAATAATAATAATCTCCCTTTGAAGGCTTTGAACTATAACAAGTATTGGTTTGGGGATTATTATGCACTTTACTGCAACATTTATGAAAAAAAATAAGCAAGAGAGATAATGATAAGGATAAGGTGCTGGCATCATCTACTGAAATAAAACTGAAACGAGCAGAGGAGGATGCTGACTGAATGACTGATTGGTTGGTAATGATTAAATTATTGATTGATAGATACTAAATTACATATTTACTATTTGGACTACAGAGGTTGATGAATGGATTGCTTTTTGTAACATTTTTTTTTTCTTTTAAAACTGCCAAAATGAAAAACTAAATTTTCAGTCAAAGTGTTCAAATGTAATTGCTTTGTTATGGTAGCAGTGGCTCCTTGTTTACTGGTATTCGTTTGCTTTTTGCTTTTTTTTTCCATAAAAAAAAAAGGTTTTTTCTGTAGTTAAGTGTTCGAACCAGGGGAAAATGGGAGAAGGCAATAGATTTGTCAACACCCTCTGACAAACAGAATTGCACATCTGATCTGTTTGGAAAGAAGTATTCAGTGTGAACACAAACCTGTGGTTATGAGCTTCTCTCCCAAACAGGCTGAGAGTCTGTCCTGATTGGATTCTAAGCTTCAAGCCAAGATACATAGGAAAATATGAAATCTAGCAGTATTGCTTTGTTCAGATGTGCAAATTCCAGCCACAGTCATTAAATGCAAGTTCTAATTAGATTCAATCTTCTTAAAGATCGGTTAGTTCATTCCTTTCCTATTTTTAATATTTGTCTATTTATTTATTACTTTTAAAGAATCTAACACATTTTAATTCATCATCTCGGCATAGTACCTTTAACAAATAAAATACATTGAGGAATATGGGTTACATGATTAGACCTTAAGGTTCATGAGGACGTTAGCTAACATGACTGGAATTTCTACATCTGGGTGAAACTAAGCTCTTCCTGCTATGCTGTACAATTGTTTCTTCTGAGTAGACATTTCCATATTTAACACATTAAGGTGGGTGCATCGAGTAATTATGTTCATTGTGTTATTACAGGCAGGTAATGAGGCACGTCTGGCAGCTGTCTGGAAGGAGTTAGCATGACTGCAGGTTAGCATCTGATTCTCTGTACTTTATGCAAACACAGAAATAGCATTCAGAGCTTTGGCATGCAGTTTTGTGTACACAAAGACTAAATCCTGCCCGTCTCACAGTGGCCAGACTAGACCAGAAGACAAACATCCCGACATAGAAAATGAGAGGGGGAAAGGAAAAGACAAGGTTTGAACAAGGATCAGAATGAGAAACTAGTGTTCTACTGGTACTCTGCTACAGACCAGATCACAAGGTCAACAATGTCCACACAACCACATGTACATACACTCAGAGGAGGCTGAAACTGACAGGACACTGGCTAGGATTAGCTAGACTAAATAAACCTAAACATGGGCAGGGGTAGTGGGCCGGTAGCAGTAGTAAGGAGCACTTACTAATTTATTTCTGCCTACAGCAAAATGATATAAGCTAAAATATCAAATTTGATATAAATTTATACTGTGGGAAAGCATATCTATCTCAGATTATTTTATTTTTTTTTCCCAAACAAATTCATATTTAAAATTGTAAATCATCTGTGCAATCGTATGTGTTTATGTCCAGAAAGAAAATAAATATACACACAAAAATGTCTTGTGGTTTGATTATATTTCATAGTCCAGTGCTGCAAATGAACTAATAATGTCAGAGTGTTATCATATTCTTGTGATGTTTATTGCATTGATGTTCACAGCAGTTCCTTTTCTTTCTTTATGGTTTGTTTGTTTGTTTATTTTTTTGACTTCCAAATAATTCAACAAAGAGAGCCAGTATTCCTTACATCAGAACGACACCGATCTTTGTTTCATCTTTATAATCTGGGTAACCTACAGTATACAAGCTAAGAGCTTTGTCAAGGTTTCATTGTACACATGGTGTGAAACACCAATAATAAAAGCACAAACTACACAAAATAGCATAAAACATAACCTCAGCTGCACACAGTAAAATATCTCCATAGTGTGTCATATATGTGAGCATATCATTTTTGTTCTGTGGTTCTTTTTACAAGTTCTTTTAAAATGCACAGTTTATACATATAAGCTTTGGGTTAGGCCTGCAAAAACTAAAAATGATCCCATAAAGAGTGACTGAGGTTATACATAAAATAGAAGTGGGTGTGTGAAGTGAATGCTTGAAGGCCAGGTATTTCCCATGACTACAGCCAGAAGAAGACGGAACAATGGTATAAATATGTCCTGTATGAAAGCAGGCAGGCCGGGGTGCATATTGCCAAAAGAGACAGACCCTCTAAATATGAAAAAAATGTCTGTAATTAACTCCAGTTTCCATGAGGATGGAAATGCTTACCTGAAAATGCAGAAAACAAAATTGAACACATTTTTACAAAATTGAGGTCATTTAAATATATCTGATGAATTACAAATGATGCATAGGCCTACATTTTTTTTTTTACATTTTTGGACAGTCAATACAGCAATAGATTTTAAATGCTATGAGAAATTGTTTGCTTTGCTATTGTTCTTTGTGTGTAAGTACATATGGCAGTACTTTCTTTTCCTATGGTTTATGGTTTAAAATGACCTACAATCCATTTTCATGGAATCGTAGAAGTGAGAAATGTGCTGTATCTGTACAAATTCGCTGTAATTTGTACAAATCTCACTCACTTACCCTCTGTACTGCTTATCCTGCACAGGGTCACAGGAGGCCTGGATCCTATCTCAGGGGACTTGGGGCACTAGGTGTAATTCACCCTGGACAAATACCCATTCTCTCACACACTACAGGCAATTTCATCCATCCATCTACTGTAGGAACCTCTGTAGACTAACTAGGGACCATGGAGGCCTTTGGTGACCATTGCATTTATTCCCATATGTACAACCATGGTAGGATCTCACACTAGGAACATTCACACACTACAGGCAATTTGGAAACACCAGTTAGCCTAATCTGCATGTTTTTTGGACTGTGGAAGGAAACCCACCAAGACAAAGAGAATATGCAAACTCCATGCACACAGGCCCGACACGCAAATCGAACCCAGGACCTGAAGATGCAAGGCGACAATGCTAACCACTAAGCCACTGTGCTGCCACGGGAAATTTAGAAGTGGCAGTGACCCTAATCTGCTGTGGGATGAAACCAGAGAACACGGAGGAAACCACCAAGCACAGGAAGAACATGCACACTCACACACAGACCTGGAGATTGGAGGACACAATGCTAACCACTATGCCACCATGCTGCCACTGTACAACTTTGTAATATAAGAATGGCCCTGATAGACATTCATTAGGCTAATGAAATTATTGATCCTGATTGGTCATTAGATGCTGGTTAAGTTTCCATAACTGCAGATTTTAGTGTAACAACTTACACCTTAACACCATATCTTACGGTCCAGGTAATGTTTTTTTGGCTGAAGGAGTCGGGACCAATATGCCTAGAATAAGACTGGGAAGATCTTACATTGTGTTTGCAAAGGCCATTTCTCTCCACATGATGCCATCAGGCAGAAAAATAGCAGGCTGTACGCTTAAACCTTATTATTATTATTATTATTATTATTATTATTATATCAATCCATAGCCTAGCATGCAGACTGGGCAGCAAAAACGAATTCATATACAGTACAGGGGAAAGAAAATAGTTAAAGACTTAACCATGAACCCATCTCCGCAAATGAGATCATCATACGCAATCCAGTGATGCATTACACTGATCTCAGTCCCAAACCTCTTTCTAAGTAAAAATGACTGTTCAACTGACTGAGAAAAAAAAAAAAAAAGTCATTACGCCAAAACTGTGAGTTCCCTTTAATGAAGTACAGATTTTATTACTTGAGAAGAGACTGAAACCATCCATCCAACACCATTTCTCCATAATGAGCCAGTTTTATTGGCACTCAGTACCAGTGGAGCCGTGTTAGAGCAGGGGACAATGTGAAACAAGTTGTCACTTTAATTTTCAGCATCGTTTTTACCTCATCAGTCCCATCAACAGAGGTCAGAATCATTCATGGTGTTTAAACCACAGCCTCCGTGCTGTCTCTGCTCATGCTATCGCCGGTGGGAAAACAATCACAAGACAGTCATTCACGCAGCTCTCTTCTGTAGGATTTATTTTTCTTTTTATTAGGTCATTTAAGCATTCTAAAGCTTTAACTCTGTTTAGATTATGATGTGATTGCACAGAAGCAAGTCAGACATTTTATAGCCTGTATCTGATTACAAAAGGAATGAATTAGGCTCCAGTCTACAGCACATAGTGGTCTCTCACTCTCACTCATTCTCTATACCACGTATCCTGTACATGGTCTTGGGGCATACAAGCAGGCCACACAGGCACACACACACACACACACACACACACACACACACACACACACACACACACACACACACACACACACACACACACACACACACACACACTCTGGGGCATTAGTCTATCCTGCACGTCTTATGACTGTGGGAGGAATCCGGAGTACTCAGAGGAAACCGTCCAAGTGTGGAGAGAACATGCAAACTCCACACTTAAACAGATCCATAGTAAAAACTGAAGTTTCAATCCTGGTGGTTTGAGGTCACAGGGTTTTGTTTCTCCGGATTGTAGCTGTGACTGGAGCCCCATTTCATTGTTTATTGGAAATAATGAGAATCAAATGGCAAGTCAAATCAAGTCTGCTTTTAGCTAATTAGAATGAATGTTTTCTGCAAATTATAAAATAAATAAGATGTGTCGTGTATGAAAAATACAAATTTGGTTGTCACACCCCTCATGGACCCCATTTGACAAATCTGGATGATCTCCTGATACAGTAGCTTTCTTTCATCTAAGGCGGCCAAATTTCACAGTTTACAACATTCGATTTACAGTGTAAATATTTTTAAGTTAAAATAAAATAAAAACTTTTTTTTTTTTAACTTAATGCTATTTTGAATGTGTTGAAAACTTAAACCAACATCTGCATCTGCATGAGCTCTTATCATTCCAAAGTCAAACATTTAATTTAAATCTTTAGCTCACAGCATTCATGACCTGTGCGGCATGTAGAATGAAAATTCTGAACATGGTTCAACATGGTAAAAATTATATTATGCATGTACAGTACAGACCAAAAGTTTGGGCACACCTTTGAATTTGTATTATGGCAAGAAAAAAGCAGCTAAGTAAAAAAAAAAAAAATGAAGGTTACTTTAAGAAATGAAGGTCAGTCAGTCCGAAAAATTGGGAAAACTTGGAAAGTGTCCCCAAGTGCAGTCACAAAACCCATCAAGCGCTACAAAGAAACTGGCTCACATGCGGACCGCCCCAGGAAAGGAAGACCGAGAGTCACCTCTGCTGCGGAGGATAAGTTCATCCGAGTCACCAGCCTCAGAAATCGCAGGTTAACAGCAGCTCAGATCAGAGAGCAGGTCAATGCCACACAGAGTTCTAGCAGCAGACACATCTCTAGAACAACTGTTAAGAGGAGACTGTGTGAATCAGGCCTTCATGCTAGAATATCTGCTAGGAAACCACTGCTAAGGACAGACAACAAGCAGAAGAGACGCGTTTGGGCTAAAGAACACAATAAAGAACACAATAAAGAAAACCCGCTGAATGAGAAGGGGTGTCCAAACCTTTGGTCTGTACTGTATGTTGAATAAAATTTTGAAACCAGTGAGCAAATACTGTACAATCAACTTTGCATTTAGATGATTAAGCTCATTTAATGAATATTAGCCGTGTGGTTTGTTGGCTAATAAATGGCAAACACTTCAACTTTCTTTTGATAACTTTGTGATAGGCGGATCTGACTGTTCGCTCCAAAGCTCGTCAAACTAGGAAGGACAATAGGAAGAGTTTGTTTGAGTAGGTAAGGAAAGAGAAAATTCTAAATGGTGGGACATTTTTGTTAGGCTGAAATGGGAAATGGGTGGCCCTAATGGGGCACTTGATCTGTCTTAAACCAAGAAATATTCTAACAATAAGTTTCCTTCTCAGTCTAGATCTAAATCTTAACACAATACAATTGGGCCACCATTCAGGGGCCATTTTCCTTTTCTAAATAGTGTACGGCAAAGGGAATCTGTGTGCCAAATTTTAACTCTCTAAGTATTGATGGTGTCTTCTGCCTGTCTACGTTTATGGCAAAACATTTGTAGTAATAGTAAGGATAATTCTAGCAAACTCTCCTTCAGATTCCTGCAGCTTCAGTGCTAGGCCCCTATTCAAATGTTAAATATCCATGAAAATAATAATGGCACAAATACAAAGCATGAGCTGGGATATATTCCCTTCTAATTCTGTATGAAAAAAGCTCTAATGAGTGGTCTAAAGGTTTTTTTTTTTTTTTTTTTTTTTTTTTAATGCAGTAGGCTCTGGAGATCCTCAGAGGAGTTGTAACGTCTGATTGAGAAGAAGAAGAAGAGCGGGAGGAGCAGAGACAGACTGGTTCATGAAAACCAGCACTGCGTTTGCAAGACTTCCAGGAATACTGTTATTTTATAATGCTATTATTTTGTTAGGCTGGCTGAAAAGAAAATATAAAGGAAAGCTCTTCTCTCTATTTGTATTTCCTGAGGTCTGTTTCATTCTGTCCTGCTGAGTCACACGCACAGTGGAGTGTGTTTAGTTAGCGTTAGTTATAAAGAAGCGAGTCTTGCTTAGTTTTTGTTAATCTGGTGTTGACATGGGGCAGCGGTCTCCGAGCTGGTGGAGCACAAGGCCAGATAAACCACACGCCGAATGAAATATAACAGAGACCGTGTCTGTGCGTTCGCTCTGCTTCAATGGCACTTTGTTTCGGACGGAATCGTTTTCCAGACATGGATAATCAATGCCATGTTTTTAGTCTTTTAATCAAATGAAAATGTTAACTGTTAACAAAATGAAAGAGACAAATAAGCAGTAAGAAAGTGAATAATATTCAATAAGAATAGATTTTTCTTTTTTTTTTCATGAATTCCAGATTGTTTCTATGGTAACATGTTACAAATGGCTTTTTGTGGTGGACTCGCGTAATGTGTATGATTGTTGAAATGGTAGCTTTCTAAAAGGTTGTGTTAAATAAATAAAAAACAATGGTCTGCTCAGTAAAAGAACTGTAGACAAAAAAAAATAAAAAATGGGCCAAGGCACTCCGTCATGTTCAACAAGTTAAAAAGCCTTGATTAATTCATGATTTGGCGAGGATAAACACTCATAGACCGACACGTTTCAGCTCACACGAGCCTTCACCAGGGTGTTATGTATTTGTGGAAGGAGTCTCCAGTGTCACTGACCAAGTTTTCTGTCTCTAGGACATGTGTGTCCAGTTTCTCAGGAACAAACTGCAATTGTGAAAGAAACCGAGCATGGTGAGAACAGGAACTAACTTGTTTCACATAACTAGAGAGGTTGAAAAGTATGATGTCATTCTTTAGGTATAAATAAACAAATAAACAAATGAATGAATGATTGAATGAATGAATGTGGGAAAATCTTGATTTCATGAATAAAATAATTCAAGATATGCTCATGTTGGAAAATAATCGACAAAGTGGTGACCGAGTAACCCTAACCCTAACCCTAACCCTAACCTTAGTTTAAGTCCCCAGTCATGTGTTCCACAGCTGCAGAAGTTCAGGTTACACTTGGCTTTTTTAACGTTATCATAGTCTCAGTCAGATGTCGAGACGAAACTCTTAAATCACAGTCTTCATTTGTATGTTGTTCAAAGAGAAAGCTCTTTTTGCGCCTGAGGAACAGTGCATTGGCTCGAGACATGCCGATGCTCTTCACAATACACACATTATGCGTATCTACAACGTGCCAGAGGTAGTGCCATGTTTTAGTGTAGTGTTCATTCTACTGCAGGCATCTGTACAGTACACATTGGGAATTTCATTCAAATAGCCACATCACACATTTAATTTCTTCTCATGCAGCTTTTGAAATGTACTTTGTTTTAATAACACACACGCACACACGCACGCACGCACGCGCACACACACACGCAATGAGTTAGTCTCAGTGACAGACAAGTAAATGGAGCTTCTTGTTATTTTTGTTCATAAAATTAAACCAATAAAAGCAATTGTGGCTGGGAGGAAAACTGTTCCTGGCACACACAGTTGCTTATTAACCACATACACACACACACACACACACTTTACTCTGAGGGCCTACGATTTGTTTGTGTGTTACTGTAGCTACGCCTGCGATGCATAAACCATGACCATAGTGACCCTGAAGGGAGAAAAAGAACAACTCAAATCATGCTTGTTGTTGGGTGAAAAGAAAAAAGAAAAGCCGCCACCAGCTTAATTCTCTAATTCACATTCCCTGAAAACACACCATCCTCCCTATTTAATTTAATCACCCATGAACGTATTTATAGTAATCATTAATTAAGGGATAAACCACTCAGGTGTGTGTTGTTATAGGAAAATAATCAATCTCCAGATCTGTGATGAAATGGGTGGATGATAAAAATACCCTCACATTACGCCGCAGTGATTTCCTGCCGATTACTTTGGTTCAATGTGTTGTACTACTTCCCGTTTCAATCAAACTGTGGATGTGTGCATATTCCACATCTTGTGTGAAAGCTGTCGTGCTTAGTGTCGCAAGCTGAATGGCATGACTAGATCACTGTTCACGTTAGGTACTGTTTCCACATGAGTTTCTGCATCATGCACTGGTGTTCCTGCACGCTGACATGCTGCTTATCTCAAGTGTTTTTCACTGCAGCTTGAGTGTATTTATTACAGGGAAATAATGGTTTTCACTAACAAAGGTCAAGTCATAATAATTAAATAATTCTGAGTTATCAATTGATTAAAGCCATTTGTTTGGTTGTTTTAATTAATTATACAAGAAACCACATACAGTACATATGAACATTTATACAATTGAACATCCACGTGTGAACGTGGACATTTTCAGGAACAAACAAAGGTAGATAGATAGATAGATAGATAGATAGATAGATAGATAGATAGATAGATAGATAGATAGATAGATAAAAAATACTACTAGAAATAATAATAATAATAATAATAATAATAATAATAATAATTTGTTTGTTTGTTTGTTTTACAATAATTCAATTATTGTTACATTTTATTATTATTATTATTATTATTATTATTATTACTGTTATTGGACGTCTCTCCCAATGGACTTGAGGTACGAGGGAGTGTACACACAGTACGGGCAATTTTGAAAATCCAATTAGTCTAATCTGCAGGTCTTTGGACAGTGGGAGAACACCAGATTACCCAGTGGAAACCCATCAAGCATGGGGAGAAACTCCGGAGATGCAAGGGCATCGCGCTAACCAGTTACAATGCACTTTCTATACAGTTTTATGTACATATTTGTTTTCTATTTTCAAATTCAACATTTTTGTGTTAAAGACTACATCTTTAGCTTTCAGACCTCAGTTTTGTTGAATCTCTCTAAACACATGCACTCAGGGGCTGCATCCACTAGATGGCGATGTGGGACAGTTTAAAGATTGAGTGACCGAAGATTGATATAAAATCCTGTATTGAATGAATTAAGAAACTATCATGCAGTTCAATATGGTTGTTATTAAACAGTTAGTGACTTCATTCAAAGGGCTTGTTTAAAGGGTTAAGGCACGAATGCAGAAACTGTAAATACATATTTAAAAGAAAAAAAAAGGAAGTAAATGCTTCAATTAACCGTCAAGTCCTGACCTAGAGTTTTTTTTTTTTTTTTTTTTTAAAGGAAATGGCTACTGGTTTACACTGGTTTGGATAAATTCCAAAAACCAAATCCAAAAATCCAAATTAAATGATTCATGTTTTGTATATAAAATGTAAAGAATACAATACAGTTCTGATCTCTATCTAACCTGTACTGTATTATAAACTTACAGATTAAATTTATTTGTCTTTATTAGATCATGGCAGAGTCACTCCATTATATAGAGAGCAATCATTCCACTCAGTACCTTATATTCATTTTTCACTTACTTTCATTTAAAACATGCAGGCTAATATTTCTTTTTTTTTTGCATTTAATAGGAAGTGACAAAAAAAATCAATGCTAAAAAACTTTACCGCTAGGAAACCAGCAGGCATGAAAAGTCAAGGGGGAAAAAAAGAATATTAAATTAATTTCAGGGCATTCTATAATCTAAATAATTTATCAAAGGTTCACGTCAAACCCAGGAACTCCTTTAATGGTCCAAACATGCGGCAATGGCTTAGAGTGAGGTCAGGACTTTGCCGGGGGGATGTGGCAATAAATTCCTGCAGTGTGCAAGTGGTGTTAGTGAACGATTGTGTATACAGTTCACACGGATAGATTTCTCTCTTTCACAAGATAGCAACAGTTATTCATCGATTTTTAAGGATCAGGAGCTCATGGGCATGACAGCCGTGGACTTCGAGCTACCTCAGCCAGGAATTCACTGGCCTCCAGCCTTCTTTAAAACATTTGCACCATTCAAATGTTTTGCTGCGGTGAAGAGCCTCATCACTGTACTGTGCTTGAAGTCTTGTGTAAATGTCAATCAGTTGTAAACCAAGATAATTATTCTTTGATTTATTTATCAGGACATATGAAATTTGTAAAAGCAAAGAATAAAATGCATGCTGTCCTAGAAACTTAACCAACCAGAGTGAATTACTCTAGAACAACCCTGTTTTTTCTTCTTCAAAAGACGAACAAACAAACAAACAAACAAACAAACAAACAAAACCTGTCATATTACAGATAAAACCGTAAGCACAATGGCGTCTGAACCAAAGACTTTCTTGTTATGGATACCTTACTGCTACCACCTACACTACCATTGGAGACTCCTTACTAAATGGTAAATCTTCTTACGGAAATCATCACATTTGTCCTTATAATGTAACAACGCATCATAACTGATTAAAGCCGGTATTAGAACATCAATACTAACCATTAATTTGAAACTACATCCCTATCAGAGCACCTTCTGTCCAATCAGATTTGAGAATTTAACAGCGCATCAGTATAACAGGTTTGCTGCAAGATTCTGAAACATCTGCTGGTTTTCTTCACAAGGTTTCTTGCACACAGATTTTTTATTTATATTTATTTATTTTTGAGATTTGAAAACATGAAAACATTTCTGCAACTAATGTGTTCACACGATGTGATGTTATCAATAATTACTCACTCACTCACTCATCATCTATACCGCTTAATCCTGTATTCAGCGTCACGGGGGCCTGGAGCCTATCCCAGGAGACTTACGGCACATGGCAGGGTACACCCTGGACAGGGTGCCAATCCATCGCAGGGCACAGACACACACACATACACTCACTCATTCACACACTACGGGCAATTTTTTTTTTTGGGGGGGGGAACGCCAATTAGCCTAACGTACATGTCTTTGGACTGTGGGAGGAAACCGGAGTACCCGGAGGAAACCCACCAAGCACGGGGAGAACATGCAAACTCCATGCACACAGAGACGGGAATCGAGCCTGGCCGGGGATCGAACCCGGACCCTGGCGGTGCAAGGCGACAGTGCTAACCACTACACCACCGTGCCGCCTATCAATAATTAGTTTTTTAGTAGTGTAGGTAGGTAGTGCTAACCATATCCATTATGGAACTTGACAAATTGAAATCTTTTGTATATTCATAACTGCAAGGCCATTCACTTTCTATTGAATATTTTCTGATTATTCGTTCATTCATTCATACATTTTCTATGCCGCTTATCCCGTACAGGGTCGCGGAAGCCTGGAGCCCATCATACTTCACAAACACAGAGACGAAGAGGGAATTGAACACTCTGCCTGGGAGGTGCAAGGCCACATTACACCATTGTTTGGCTTAAATTGTCTGATTAATCTTTAAGATCCAGCATACTTGTATTGCATCATCTGAAAGCAACCTTTTGGGGAAGAGAGACTTTAAATAACAAATCATCTCTCTCTCTCTCTACTTTTATTATCTACCGTTATTATCTAGCACTCCTCTTCGTAACTACATTTTACACAAATGCCAGTCATCACACTTTCCCACTCAAAGAATCTGATTAATTGTGACCTTTACAATCTAATTGTAAACGCTGCACCATAAATGCAAGTGGACATGCAGCGGTTCTCCACAACAAAGCAATTAATTATGTATGTCAAAGACGCAGAACAAATACAACCCCTTAATTTAACACCCGCAGAGTGTAAACTTGCGAAATCTTTTAACACATGATAATATAATTCGTGAAGTACTTCTGTACTGCAAGTCATTTAAATTCCATCCTTTGCCACACTGGGTCAGCGGAGAGCTACAAACCACAACACAGACACAAGAGCTGTGCCTGGACAAACTGCAGCCGAAGAGACAGATCTTTGTAGACATAATTCAATTAATGCTTTTACATTGGAAATAAACTAGGTCATAATTTGCAGGCATCATTTAATCATAATGCTGATCCATGAGGAGGAGTAGTTGCTCGGTTCCCTGGCTCTTTCATCAGCCAGAGAGATGCCGTCTCAAGGCTCCAGGAGAGAGTGGTGTAGGAGCCGGCGCAGCTTCGACTGAGCTTTTAGCCGAGTGTTGGAGTGTATGAGATGGAACACATCTCAGCGAATGGAGTTATTACTTGCTTAGGTTAGCATTGAGAAAACAGACTGAGGAAGCACATTTGCTGGATATACTCTGTAGGTTTCATACATCTTGTTTTTTTGTTCTTAATGGTGGTTCTAGTGATGATGGATAACAAGCAAGATATTAGATAGATAGATAGATAGATAGATAGATAGATAGATAGATAGATAGATAGATAGAACCTGGTGCCCTGTGTGTCTTTGGAGTCCTCGTCACAGGGACACCACAAGCTCTCTGCTTAACATAGCCTCATAGGTCTGCTTGGGATGTGTGTGGTGACTGAGCACGGTTCCACTTGACTATGAAGATCGTCTTGGACTCAGACAGCTGTTGTGTGATGTCTTGTGACTGCAGTCGCTCCATAGTTCATGACTGAAAGTGCCACACACATGGCAATATCTGGATCTGGATCTCCAACAACGAAAGTGAACTTTTTATTAAACACCTTTCCTGTTCTACTGAATATTCACCCTCCTAGCACACACATATATCCTGTAGCAGGGACGGATTTATGGCCATGCTATGGTCATGATATCACCTAAATGAGGATGTGTTCTCTGTTTTATCTCAAGGATTCTTCCTATTGTCATCTCAGGGAGTTTTTTCTCCCAACAGTCACCTTCAGCTTGCTCATCATGGATAAACTGATAATAATAAGTTATAAGTTCAAATTTTTTCCATATGTTTTTTTTTTTAATTCATTTCCTTCATTTTAAAATTGAAAATTGAAAAACTGCTTTGCAACAGTAATCATTTGTTAAAAGTGCTATACAAAAAATTTTTTTTTTAATCATAATAATGTAAAAAATGGAATTTAATTAAATAGTTAACAGCTACAAATACAGTTTATATCTCAGAGATGAAAATATGATTTGAAGCTGTGAACTTTTCCAGCTCCAGGATCTCTGGTTTGACCGTAAACTTTCATGTTTATCCTGTGTAAAGTAGTGGTAGTAGTAGCAGGAATGGAAAGCTTTAGTGATTTACTGATATAAACACAGGCTCAGTGGTTTATCAGAGCGCAGGTTGAATTCGAGGAAAACACTCCGGTGAAGTGATGAGATCATCCTGGATAACAGAGAATGACAGCCTTACAAATGGTGTCTAAACATTATCATTATTCAGTGACAGAGAAAGAACTCGAAAAAAAAATCGACCATTAAACAATGTATATACTCACGGACAAAAAGAAACATTTCATCTCTGTCAAAAAAAAAAAATGAGAAAGATAAATTTCATACAAAAATCTGTTTCCATCAGCAACAGGAATTCAAAATTCAGACGTGGATGACAATAATGTCGAGTCAACATCAGCCTCCTTGAACATCCAGCAAGTCCAGGTGCAGCTAAACATCATTTAATAGCATTTAAGAGCATTTCCTGTACGATTTCTCAAACACTTCTGCCGTCAAATTAGCCTGTCTTGCCTTGGTGTTGTCACTCTAGACCGAGAGCGATCAGCAACGGAACCAGTTATTCTGAATCTGTGTCATAACTTGGAAATGGTGTTCCTAACAACTGCAAAACATCTGCCGATGCCTTTTTTGTGTTGCACCAAGTTGAAGCATTCCGATGGCCCTCTCCTCTCTGATTAAATGGGGCATGATAGTGTAAAGACAAGATGCGCAATCAGAATGTTTTCTTTACTTTTAACACCAGTAAATGTCGGCTAGACAAGTTACATTGCCTTGTACCTCTTTTCCATGGCAGTGTAACAAGGTAAACAAAATGATCAATATCATGATAAAATACACATTTTGGTAGAGTGACATTTCTTTCGTTCTCAGGTATAACAGGATAGAAGTGTAAAAGAATTTTAAAAAGTATGATATAGCCTCAGGATCACACGCTCAGTGGTTAAGGATTTGGACTACGTTTGGGAAGGTCCCAGGTTCACCAAGTTGTCCCTGTTGCACCCGTCAGCAAGGCCCTCAAACGCTCAGATGTACAGTATAATGAGATAAAACTGTAAGTCTCTCTGGATAAGAAGCGTCTGCCAAATGCCTAAATGCAAATGCCGAGATGCAGGCACATGGATGTATTTTCTAAATGTCACCAATCTCATAATGACCCCTGTGTGATGTGCTTGCTTTTGATCTAGTATATACACTGTATGGATGTCTTTTCTTTTTCATTCCGTTCCTACTTTTCTTTACTTTTTACATTTGTAATCGTTATATTATGAACACTACACGAGGATAACTGCAACAGACATTATATTTGACCCGGATTGTTTAAGAAGTCTGTTATTACCCTATGAAGAAGTCCATTCAGAGTTTTTTTTTTTTTTTCTAATGTAAGCCATGAGACATGAATCCGTAATCTACTTGACTCTTTTGTGATCGTTCTCTTAATTACGCCTGAGGAAAGGTCAGATCTGAAGAGAAAAATGACACAGTTGGCGAGTTCATTTAAAGTTCAGTTGTACACCCAGCAGTGCTTTGCTCCTCGGATATTAATGTGTTGTCATTAGAGCTTCTAAGTTAACACCACAGTAACATCATCATTAAACCCGGGAGAAGTTCGAACCCAGAGAGATTCTACTGTATATACGGCGATGGCCAAATAGGTGTTGTCACTGATGAGTTATAGCCTGTGACAACGGTATTCAGCCTCTGGAGACATACAGTAGCCTGGGTCATCTTCAGATTTAAACTCAATAGAAAGCTGTTGGAGAATGATGAAGAAGGCTGTAGCAGTCAAGAAACCATCTTCTCTACATGATCTCCAGGAAGCCATCAAGCAGGCGTGGACTAACCGGGCGACACCAGAGCCGCCTGCAGACGTCTTTTTGCCTCTATGCCCAGCCGGGTCCAGCAAGCGAGGCATAACGTGCATGAAGTGAGGATTTAATACCACTGGTACAAATAAACTCCAGATGTCATTATTTTAAACAGTACTCAGTCATTTTCAGAGCGATTCTGCCCTAAAATATAAGCATATGTTCTTGTGTGATATTGGCTTGAATGCTGTTGAATGTGCAGTTGGAATGGAATTTCATTCTATGCCAACATTAAACACGGCATTATTCATTAATTAGTATTATTGTCACTTTGAAGTCCACATTATGGTGCTTTTCCACACAGAAGACATCTTAGACGATGCATCCTAATCAGAGATGCTGCTTATATTTTTTTTTTACGCATAAAATTATGAACGCTTAATGTGAGCTCTGAGTGTTGTAGATCAGTGCCTGGTCAGATTATCCTTCAGAAACAGTTGGTGCTGTTTCTTTACAGGAGAGTGCACTGAATTAACAAAAAGAACACATTAGCATTATCCTATTCATTTGGCTCAAAATTGGCAATTAAAAGTGTGAATAAATATCCTACATCATGTGCACGCATTACCGTTTCTTGACTGATTTAATATTGGGCTGCTTCATTAAGCTGAACATGGAGTAATTGTCAGCCCACGCACACGCACACACACACACACACACACACACACACAAGCAAAATCTAAAAATGCTTAATAATTTGATGTCCTGGATCAATGCTGTTTTATAAACTGCTGAAAGATGAGAAGGAATTCATATTGCTATATAAAATCAGTGATAAATATGATAAACTATCAATATTTATGCATAATGTTACAGCCAAAATACCAACTAAGCACCTGTTTATTTCAATCCTTTTTCCATCTTTTCAGTCATATTCTGTATCATAGTATCGATCTATTTCATTTCGGATTTTTAAACTATTGCTTTTATTACATTTGACAGCAAAGAGCAATAACATGCCCTTTCCCTGGTCAGTCTACATCCTATCCCTGCTTTTGAGGTTTGAAGGTCAAAATCAAAATCAGATTTATTGGCAAACTACGTTAACACACACACACACACAAACATGCGCAAGGTATTTGGTTCTGACTGTGGGTGAGTCTCTTATGAGGTTTAGCTATAAATGCATACAATATATATATATACACACAGTGATATATATATATATATATATATATATATATATATATATATATATATATATATATATATATATATATATAATACACAGGAAATACACAAGATACAAGGACTATACTATATTCATGTGTGTGCAAACAGCTATCATATGCATCACTTATGAAAATGAAGATGTGATGTATGACTGTGTAGACAATATGATATATAGTACAAGAAGTATGGGTGGGTTGGCATTGCACTACAATATGTGTCACATATGGAAAGAAGTGAATGTAGACAATATCTCAGACTATTTCACTCAAGAAATTCTAAATTCTCACGCACTCACTCACTCATTGTCAATTCCGTTTCATCCTGTATACAGGGTCACGGGGGCTTGGAGCCTATCCCAGGAGACTTAGGGCATGAGGTACACTCTGGATGGGGTGCCAATCCATCTAACACAATCGCACACACTACAGGCAATTCTGGAATGCCAGTTAGCCTAATCTGCATGTCTTTGGACCACTATGCCACAGAGCCGCCATTTTAAATTCTGTCTTTGCTTATTCACGTAATTCAACGGAAGGAGGTTTATAAAACTTATGCAATGTATAAATACAGGCAACATCAGTGTAAATATCTATGAATTAATGTATATATATATATATATATATATATATATATATATATATATATATATATATATATATATATATATATATATAATTAGATAGATAGATAGATAGATGGATATTTGATATTCTTAATTAGGTAGACCTGTTCAACTTCAACTGCTCGTTACAGCAAACATCTAATCAGCCAATCACACTGCAGCAACTTAATGCATGTAGGCATGTAGACATGGTCGAGCTCAAGCTGAGCATAAGAATGGACATGGAATGTGATTTTAGTAACTTCGAATGTAGCATGGGTTTTGGTGCCAGTACTGAGTATTTCCAAAACTGTAGATCTAATGTGATTTTCACACACAACCATTTCTAGGATTTCCAGATAAGCACAGTATGGTTGCTGACAATGTCCGTCTCCTTTATGTTGTTAATATATTTTAACATGCCATGTCACAAAGCTAAAATCATCTCAAACTGCTTCTGGAACATGACAATGAGGTCACTGTACTCAAATGGCCTGCACAGTCACAAGGTCCAACAGAGCACCTCCGGGATGTGGTGGAACATGAAGTCTCATCATGGATGTGCAGCCGATAGATCTGCAGTAACTGTGTGACACCATCAAACCAATATGGACCAAAATCGCTAAGGAATGTTGAATCTAAGGAACGAAAAATAAGGTAGTTCAGAAGCAAAAGACGTCTGTGTGTGTGTGTGTGTGTGTGTGTGTGTGTGTGTGTGTGTGTGTGTGTGTCAAATTCAAATTTTATTTGTCACATACACAATCATACACAGTACGATATGCAGTGAAATGCATAGTGTGTGTGTGTGTTTGTTTCTTTGTTTGTCTTGGAAGATATCACACAAAGAGAACGTCAGTGCACGTAGGAAACATTTTGACGTATGGATGATTATATATTCCATGTGAGGTACTAAACTTTAGGTAATTAGCAGCAAGTAATTTGCACAACATTTTGTCTTCCTTCTAAACCAAGTGTAAATTAGGGCCTCTCGTGTTACACAAAGCATCACAGCCAGGCTCGCCAGGTGTACACTTCCCCTAAAAAAAATGGACGTCTTTGGAAATGTTCATATCAGCCACTTTTTTCTTATTCTGTAACACATTGTACTAATCCTTTTGCATAATTTGTTAATCAAACATTTAGCCACATACTGTAATATTATTAAATGTTTGCATTTCTTTCCTCTGAAAGGTAGTTTAGCATCCAACAATAAAAAAGTCACATTCTGAACTACAGGGTGATATCAAAAGGTTTTGAGATTAGCCCTGTTAGCAAGACAGTACTTTATTACTTACTTATTAATACTTTATTATTATCTAGCGAGAAAGGTAATCATGCACAAGTTGGTTGCGACATTTCCGGTGGTTGAGCTTGTTGATATCTTGTCGTCTTCTAGTAATGTTCTTCTGCTCTTGAAGCATGTGCCACTCAATTTTCACATTCGCTCTTACTCTACTTCTAACTAGCTGTCCATGATGAAATAGCAGACGTGGTAAATCACATGGTCAGATTAGCACCAGTTGCACAGCTCCCAGTGTACACAGGGCATGTCTTTTGGCACACTGACTTATGAAAATCGGTGCTCCCTGTGACTTTGCTGCCATCTGTTGGCATGTTACAAAACTAGTCTTAAATATTTTTTGATATACCACTTCGTACAAATATTTAAAATGGGAATAATTCAGCCCATCGCCATAGAGGTCATTTGAATATAATTCATTAAAGATATAATAGAGAATTTTGGGTTTAGGAAGCACCTGCTCCATAAAGGTCATTTTATTTTACAGTGACAAAAAAATTGCTGAAAAAGAAATATAAAATAGAAAAATAATAATAATTCCTTTTTTTGCAATTTAGATTTTTTTTTCCCCCACCAAATTAAGGGAGATGTACAGAGATGTATTGCACATTGGCAGAAAATATTTTGTGCATATTTTCTTTGAGTCACATTTTTGACAAAATTGTTCGGATAAGTTGAAATTGAAGTAAATTTGAAGTAAAGTAAATTTGTAAGAATTTTTTAAAAAAGGGTGGGTTTTTTTATTCTTTTTTTTTTTTTTAATAGAGCTCCATCTCTAGCAGTTTTGTCACAGTTTGCAATTGTGCTTGTGGACAAATTCGAATGCATTGTAGTATCAATAATATGTTGGTAAAGAAAAAAAAAACTGATGGTAAAAAAAACTCATGGTTTAATTGTGATTTTGTATTGAATCCAACAGAATGTAGTGGCTTTGCTCAAAATGCTGAACTTTAAAACTTCTAAAATAAGGTTATACGAGTGTCCAAAATTTAGTCAAAATCTGAAAATGCCACTTATCACGTTTGACTGTCAAACCTCTCATGTGTTTGTCATCGATTCTTCTGTCTTCACATCTTTAGATGCAGGAGCTAAGAAGCAAAGAAAGAAGATGAAGTGCAATAAAAAACAGGCAGGTCAGACAGTGTGTGAACATTTGCACAGGCAGGTGTCAGTTTTGTAATCGGTTAGTGTCTATTGTACACACCTTGAGGGGGGGAAAAGTGTCAAGGAGAAAATAAAAGAAATTGTGTGGGTGTGTTTGCGCATGTGTGCTTGTGCATGTGTGTTTGTGGGTGCATGAGAGAGATGCAGGTATCTGAAAAACTGATATTCTGTTCTCGCCACTCCTCTTGTTCATGAATGCTGGTGTCAGGCAGCACCGTAAGGGCAATTAATCTCAGCAAGGAAATGGGACAACAAAGAGAGAGAGAGAGAGAGAGAGAGAGTCTGAACACAAAAGCGCAAAAGCTATCATGATGACATGACGAGACAATGCAATTTGCCTGGTCTTCATTGCCGTCAAGGAAGCATACGCCAATGATAAACTTGTTGTTTCTCAGTGCTAACGGATTGCTATTGTGCAGGCTTTGTTAAACTTTCTCTAATTGAGATCCTCAATTAAGGAAGATGAACGGTATTGTGCTTGCATTATTCAGAATAATGTAGTTACACTAAGACCATGCATACAATTACAGCAACTACGGGATGTGCATGAAACTTTCATAGACGGTTCTTCATTAGAACAAAGTAACAGGAAGAAAAGGGCAAATAACGCATGACAACCACAACAGTGTGGAATTCTTGTGCCATTCTGACTGAAGAGGAGGTGCTGATTCATTTTCTAAAACAATAAGAGATAATAGTTCTGGCTGTAAATTACAGGTTTATATTACGGCACTTGATTGAATATATTGTTTCTATAGTAACAACTTGTTCACAAGGACCTTTATGGTGGCTGTTCTACATAATCCAAGAATACTAAACAGATAAAATCTTTTTTAAAATCTTTTTTTTTAAATCTCCAAAGTTTAAAAAAGGAGATATGTGATTATTGTTCCTGGAAGTATGGGAACGTTTATTTTCTGTTGAGAAAAACAATTGTGTTTATGAACGTTCCACAATATTGTAACCATAATGGCAAATTTAACATAACCATAAAAGGATATCAACTATAGCATGCTTTTGTTCAATTAATAATTTTCCCCATAACAGCACCTTCTGAAGTTGTTTTATGTCTTACTTGGCCTATTCATTTTACTAATGGCTTATTACACCTCATGATTATTTAATGATCATTAATAATTTTAGTTAAAGGAATTGTAATGCTTTTGTTTTAAACATGCTTTTAACATTAAAGATTAAACTTTTTAACTTGTTTATTTTATTTTATAGGAATTTAGTTAACATGAAAGTTTAACAGAAATTTTTTTACACATTCTCAAATTTTATGATTTCGGGATCTCGGGACAACCCTAGGGAGATCAACAAGAAGTCTGTCAAACTTTGATGTGCATTGTTTCTTGAAAATTCTACTGTATATGTAGTCATCAACTACAAAAACAGGACACTCTTAACAGATCTGTTTATCTTAACATGGGTTTAAATATTTTTTTTATTAATACACAGATGGGATTTTATCCTAAAGGATTATTAGGAACAACATACCAATACGGTGTTTGACCCCCTTTCGCCTTCAAAACTGCCTTAATTCTACATGGTATTGATTCAACAAGGTGCTGAAAGCATTCTTTAGAACTGTTGGCCCATATTGATAGGAGAGCATCTTGCAATTGATGGAGATTTGTGGGATGCACATCCAGGGCCCGAAGCTCCCGTTCCACCACAACCCAAAGATTCTCTATTGGGTTGAGATCTGGTGACTGTGGGGGCCATTTTAGTACAGTGAACTCATTGTCATGTTCAAGAAACCAATTTGAAATGATTCGAGCTTTGTGACATGGTGCATTGTCCTGCTGGAAGTAGCCATGAATGTCTCAGAGGATGGGTACATGGTGGTCATAAAGGGATGGACATGGTCAGAAACAATGCTCAGGTAGGCCGTGGCATTTAAACGATGCCCAATTGTCACTAAGGGGCCTAAAGTGTGCCAAGAAAAGATCCCCCCCACACCATTACACCACCACCAGCAGCCTGCACAGTGGTAACAAGGCATGATGGATCCATGTTCTCATTCTGTTTACACCAAATTCTGACTCTACCATTTGACTGTCTCAACAGAAATCGAGACTCATCAGACCAGGCAACATTTTTCTAGTCTTCAACTGTCCAATTTTGGTGAGCTCGTGCAAATTGTAGCCTCTTTTTCCTATTTGTAGTGGAGATGAGTGGTACCCGGTGAGGTCTTCTGCTGTTGTAGCCCATCCGCCTCAAGGTTGTGCGTGTTGTGGCTTCACAAATGCTTTGCTTCATACCTCGGTTGTAACGAGTGGTTATTTCAGTCAAAGTTGCTCTTGAATCAGCTTGAATCAGTCGGCCCATTCTCCTCTGACCTCTAGCATCAACAAGGCATTTTCGCTCACAGGACTGCCGCATACTGGATGTTTTTCCCTTTTCACACCGTTCTTTGTAAAACCCTAGAAATGGTTGTGCATGAAAATCCCAGTAACTGAACAGATTGTGAAATACTCAGACCGGCCCGTCTGGCACCAACAACCATGCCACGCTCAAAATTGCTTAAATCACCTTTCTTTCCCATTCTGACATTCAGTTTGGAGTTCAGGAGATTGTCTTGACCAGGTTATTACTACTATTCATGAAATATCATAAAAATGTATTTTTAGGTCTTTTATAGGAATAATATTGTGTTCATGGTGAAGTAGCCCGAAGACAAGGTCGGATCACAGACCTGAGGAAGTTTGCAGTGTAAAATAAAGTGGCCTTGACAAGTGCACTTGCAAAAAAAAAAAAAAAAATTAAATAAATAAATAAAATAAAATAAAAAAAATCATTCATTCCTTTCTCAGCTTGTATTCTCTTTCAGATCCTCCCTCATGCACCCAGTCACAGCGCCTCGAGCTCATGGTTCTTAAATCTCACATCAAATTTCTTACACCAGCAGACAATTTTTTCTCTGCCATACAAGAGTAAATTAATAAAATATAAATATATCAGGATCCTGACTTCTGTATTGAGATTTGTGCATGTATCAAAGGCTCTGATGCAATTGTTTTATCTATTACAGGTTCTACCACAAAGCTGTTAAATCCTCAAGGCTGATTGGTCAGACTGCAATAGTTAATTTATTTTATAACAGCAGCTTTGCAGTAAGAATGGATGGATGATTTCGTCTACGTGATGCCTGGCACATCAGGCAATGGATATACATCTGCTGTTTCTGTGGCAATTATTTACAGGGTCGAGTTGCCAACTCCATGCCCAATTGTATCCAAGTACTAGGGGGAATATCTCAGCTTTATTACACCATTTCTATAACAGCACAACAGTGGGTGTTTTATTTGCTGCATAACGGAGTTTGAATACTAAGATGAATTCAATTTGCCAAAAGGAAAATGGTTTCCATTAACCCTTTACTGCTCCGTTTGGGAGAATACATTTTGAGTCAATATGTCTTATTGAAAAATGTGATGAACCGATTGAACCATCTCTACCACTTGGTTGAGGCATGCTATGGTAAAAATATCCATTAGATGTCTTTATAAAGTATGCCTTTTAATTGTTTCATAGCATACCAAAAGAACGAAAGAGGATACAATCTCAAAATACTTTTGGTCAGTTGCGCCACCATAAAAAAAAAATAGCATGGGAAAAGCAATATACATATAAGTAAAACAAAACAAAAAACAAAACAAAAAAAAAACAGAAAAAAAAATGTTATATATATATATATATATATATATATAACATTTTTTTTTCTGTTTTTTTTTTTGTTTTGTTTTACTTATATGTATATTGCTTTTCCCATGAAGCAATTAATCAGTTTCAACATCTTAGAATAAGATTTTACCATGATCTGTTAATTTTTTTAAATAATCTTTCCTATTGTTGTTAATAGGAAAGGAATAGGAAAAACAATGCTTTTTGTGTGTGTGTGTGTGTGTGTGTGTGTGTGTGTGTGTGTGTGTGTGTGTGTGTGTGTGTGTGTGTGTGAGGATGTTAAAGGGTTAATATTTAGGACTTTACTGATTGGCCTAAGCCCATGTCCACACGTAGCCGGGTCTTTTTAAAAACAGATATTTTTTCTTCTTCGTTTTTAAAAATAATTCTGTCCACACGACCTAGGGTTTAAAAATATCTTTGTCCACATAAAAACGCCCTGTTAAGCGCTGTTAGGAGCCTCCTTAATCAAAAGGGGGCCAATCAGAAGCCTAGACAAAACGTCATTACGTTGTAGAAGTCCGACCGGGTCTCGTCCCAAACCACCGTCGCTGGCTGCGGGGTCTGTGTAGTCAGAGTTTTGTACAGTATGGAGCAGCAGTGAGCTTAGTAGGACATTCAGGCACCTCTGTTCATTAACGTAATGTGTGGCTTAAGAAACAAACAAAAAAAAACATTTCTCTGAAACTGCTCAGGTACTGGGACTGGACTGAAAAAGAGAGACAATAAAGTCCTTCAGGAAGCCTGATTTTACATAGTCCTATATGTTCAAATTAGGCTTTAGCAAGATTACAAAATTATAATTAAATCAATCTAAAAGTTACAATTTCCCAAAGTATGTTCAAATAAATATTAACATTCAATTAAATTCAATCCATTATTTTTTTAGATTCATCTTCAACACCATGCTTTTCCTGTACAGGGTAATGGAGGGTGATGGAGCTTATCCCAGGGAACTTGGGTACCAGTCCATAGCAAGGCACACACACACACACACACACACACGCGCACACACACACACACACACACACACACACACACACACACACACACACACACACACACACACACACACACACACACACGTACACTACATATTATTTTGGGAATGCCAATTAACCTAATCTGAATGTCTTTTGGACTGTGAGATGAAATCAGAGTACCCGCAGGAAACCCACTGAGCACGGGGAGAACATTTTCAATTACAATTACATTTTATTTGTATAACAGTCATCATTGTTGCAAAGCAGAAGAAAAATATATATGGAGATAAATTCGATTTTCTTTTATTTATTTATTTTTTTTTTTAGGAAGGGCACCATTATGTATGCATTATACTTATAAGATAATGAATAATAGATTGATGGGCAAGCCAGCGAAGATGGTGGCAAGGGAAAACGCCCTGAGATGACAATAAGAAGAAATGTTAATAGCAACCAGACAAGAAAACCCATCCTCATTTGGGTGATAATGGATAGATATAGCAGGAATCGTCCTGGGTGGTATGTATGGGGCTGAAAGTTCAGTATGACAGGAGTGGTGTTTACGTTAATGTAAAGTCCATTTTTGTTGCTGGAAACTCGGATGCAAAACCGTTCATGGGAATTTTAGTCCTAAACTATTGAATGGCTGCAGTCACAGGACATCACAAAAAAACTGCCTGCATCAGCCGAGTCCAAAGTTATCTTCATGGTTATCGAGTGAAACCGTCCTCATCCTCAGCAGCGAGCCAGCGACGTGGACTCCAACCAGAAGAAAGAACACTGGGATGTGTCAAACTGGTATGGAGGGCAGAAGGGGTCAAGATCGCTGGCAACTGAGGAGTGCCATGTGTAGCAAAAGAGAGAG
The DNA here is from genome assembly GCA_030347435.1 of Clarias fuscus. Classification (NCBI taxonomy): domain Eukaryota; kingdom Metazoa; phylum Chordata; class Actinopteri; order Siluriformes; family Clariidae; genus Clarias; species Clarias fuscus. Next base: position 35,095,646 of record CM059207.1, read on the forward strand.
AGAGAGAGAGAGAGCATTCGATTCTGCACCTTTTCACACTAGGATTAAATGTATTTTAGAGATATATTAAAGTTTAAGGAGCATTAGTAATATTTGTTTAGTCTGAGATGTTGCATACTAATATTTACTGGAATACAGTCGGCTCAGGGGTGCTTTTGTTTACTTGTTTTTGCTCCCGTGTGAATTTGAAAATCATGCACAGGTCAAAGCCAGACATGGAAAGGTCAGAGATAATTGGACACTTTCTATGCGGTAAAGAAGGTTATTATAAACATCGAGCACTCTGGACTTTCTTCCAGAAGCCAAATTACGATTTATTTCCAGGATATCTGGCTCATATACCCTTGCCATTTATTTTCCGTAACAATGAAGAAGCATCGCAGCAGAGCGACCTAATTACTCACCTGCTATTTACTGCTGTAGCCTTTTGTTTTCACATCTCATTCCGCAGCTCATTCCCTTATTTCCATTTCTTACAAAGTATGCAAAATACTTTTTTTTTTTTTTCCTACTTTTTTTTTTTATAGGCCTCAAAGCCTCTGTCTAGAGCTGACGAGAGGAGAGAAATGCATAGCAAATCAGAATTCATTAATTTTGTCCTTCAGAGAGATATGAAAGAAAAATGATCATCAAGCTTGCTAAGGGAGAGATGGAATTTTACTCCACCATGAATCAATCAAAAACCCACAGTGGTGATTTTATTTATTTTTAAAGGATACTTTCTTTTAACCCACAGTGGATGGAAATGAGTTTGTGTGAGGGTGACGCTGTGGGTACTTCTCTCCCCAGCTCAATTAATGTGCTGTGCGTTCTGGGATACAACCACAGTTGCATGAGGTGCTAATTTGAGTTCCTGTCAGTTTGATCCACTCTACTTATTCCCCTCTGACCTCTCTCATGAACTAGAATGTTCAACCTGCAGAACCATATGCTTTGATTTTATTTTTTGACACTCACTCTGTGCAAACTCATATCATATCACACAAAATCATAATGCAAAAATCAGTTCAATGAATTTCCAGAAAAAAACAAAAAACAATAAAAAAAAAAAAAAAAACGATTTGAACCAATAACCATGCCACAGGTAAAGAGTCTCTGAGATTCAAGGGCGTAACTTTGGATTTAACATCGTGGGGGTTGGGATCTCGACTGTTGTTGTCGGGTTGACGGTTGTCCAATGACATGCAACATTGTGTATGCGCTCTTATTGCTCGCACCTGCAGTTACTGCTGTATGCTTGAGAAGATGCAGAGGATGGGTTGGATGCAACCAAATCTCACACAGGGGAAGGAGGAATGCAAATTATTATTATTATTATTATTATTATTATTATTATTATTATTATTATTATATGATTTTGTGGGGCTTGTACTAGACAGTTTTGATTATTGTGAGGATTACAACCAGCACCACACCCACAAATGACAACTATGAATGTAAAAATAAATAAATAAATAAATAAATAAATAAATAAAATCGAACTATTCCGAGATCACATTTTCCCATTCTAATGTTTAGCAGGTAAATATGATGTACCAGAGGCTCAGAAACAGCCCTGCTGAAAGATTTACTTTATATTTTGTGCCATATTTATGTTTTCCAAACCACTATTTAACTACCTCAGTGTGAGACTGCAAGTTGAAAGTTGAGTTCTTTACAGTACATAGTGCTTTTGAAATTAGCCATGCAGTATGACTTGGTATCAAACTTAAGGCTATAATCTTCACCCTGTGTGCATATGCCTGCTTCACATCATGTAACCCTAACTGTCATAGGAGGAGACTTTTCTCAAAGGGTTACTAGTGGTGACTAGGGATATGAAAAAGAGTTCATAATATGAACTGAGACCCCACATATCTCATATGATGTTAAAGCATGCTTGAGCACACCACACATTCTCCTCAAAGAGTAAACAATAAATATAAAGTACAGCAAAGTTTATTGTATTGGTAGCATATACTGTACGGCAAAACTCAGCATGCTTACCCAGTAGCTAACACAGTCAGGGTGCCAATACTTTAATGATTACTGAGAATTCATGGAGGTTCAGTTACAAATTTTATTAGAGAAAGTCAGCTTGATACAAAACATCAGTGATAGTTTTATGAGTCATAGATTTTCTGTGACAAAATCCCAAATGGTGTTGCATCTGCACTTTTTCATTTATGGCACTAGGTAGAAAAAGCATAAAAAGCAAATAAAGATCATAAAAAAAAAAAGTAGCCATTATTCTTTTACAACAACGAATAAAGGAAAACATGAAATTAACCCTTTAGTATATGTGTTAAATAATGCAAATGATCTCCCAGTTTTTCCTCATAAATCAGTTGAAAACTTATACTTATACAAAAACTTTTTCTTTCATGACTTAACCTCAGGTCTCACGTCTCCCAGTGCGTGTCTGTTAATACTCAGCGGACTTCAAACAATGCCTCAAAGTCTTTTTATCTTTATTTTCCACCTTTGCACCCTTTCTATGCAAATGAGATACTGCATGGTTGAGCCACACCCTGCCTACAACCTAGGACATACACACAATGCTGAACAGATTACAGTATAATATAATGTACCAAATGTAGCAAAATTGCATCCATAGTATATACACAGATCAGCCCGATCATAACATTAAAACTGAGAGCATTATGCCCAGCATTGTGTAGGTGTCACCTGGGCAGCTCTGGCCCTTCAAGTCATAACTCCATACTGTAAGTCTTCTGGGGGTATGCTGTGGTGTCGCACAGTTGGCAGCAGAACCTTTGGGTGCTATTGGGTGAGACATGGTGCGTCTGTGGAATGGACGTGTTAGTCTGGTGCATCCCACGGGATGATGAAAGAAATGTTTTGACACAGAAGGCCAGGATGTCTGTTTATCAGGGCACGTTGAGAAAACTTTCCAACTGGTATGAAATGCTGGGATAAGTGAAGCAGAAGATTAAATAGAGAAATAAAAGGAGTATATACACACAGTATGTCATAAAAGTGAGTACACCCCTCACATCTCTGCAAATATTTAGTTATATCTTTTCATAGGACAACACTGCATAAATGACTCTTTGACACAATGGAAAGTAGTCAGTGTACAGTTTGTATAGCAGTGTAAATTTATTGTCCCCTCAAAATAACTAAAAATACAGCCAATAATAGCTGAACCCCTGGCAACAAAAGTAAGTACACCCCTAAGTGAAAATGTACAAACGGAGCACAATTAGTTATTTTCCTTCCCCTTTGTCATGTGACTCATTAGTGTTACACTGTCTCAGGTGTCACCAGATAGCAGGTGAGTTAAATTTGGTTTAAAAGCTCTTCCACTCTCTCAACCTGGCCACTGAAAGTTCAACGTGGCACCTCATGGCAAACAACTCTCCAAAGACCTTAAAAAAACGAATTGTTGCTTTACATAAAGATGGCCTCGGCTATAAGAAGATCGCCGACACTCTGCAACTGTGCTGCAGCACAGAGGCCAAGACCATCCAGCGCTTTCAGAGGACAGGTTCTTCTCAGAACAGGCCTCGCCATGTTCGGCCAAAGAAGCTGAGTGCACGTTCTCAGCGTCAGATCCAAAGACTGGCTTTGCAAAACAGACGGATGAGTTTTAGCGTCCAGCATTGCTGCAGAGATTGAAGGGATGGGAGGTCAGTGCCTGTCAGTGCTCAGACCGTACGCCGCACACTGCATCAAATTGCTCTGCATGGTTGTCGTCCTAGAAGGAAGCCTCTCCTAAAGGTGATGCACAAGAAAGCTCGCAAACAATTTGCTGCAGACATGCAAACTAAGGGCCAGGATTACTGGAACCATGTCCTGTGGTCTGATGAGACCACGATAAATCTATTTGGTTCAGATGGTATCAAGCAGTGTGGCGGCAACCAGGTGAGGAGTACAAAGACAAGTGTGTCTTGCCTACCGTCAAACATGGTGGTGGGAGTGTCATGATCTGGGGCTGCATGAGTGCTTCTGGCATTGGGGAGCTACAGTTCATTGAGGGAAACATGAATTCTAACATGTACTGTGACATACTGAAGCAGAGCATGATCCCCTCTCTCTGGAAACTGGGTGCAGAGCTGCGTTCCAGCATCATACTGACCCCAAACAGACCTCCAAGATGACCACTGGCTTGCTAAAGAGGCTGAGGGTAAAGGTGATGGACTAGCCAAGCATGTCTCCAGACCTTAAACCCCATAGAACACCTCTGGGGCATCCTGAAAAGGAAGGTGGAGGAGCACAAGGTGTCAAATGTCCACCACCTCAGTGATGTTGTGATGGAGGAGTGGAAGAGGATTCCAGTGGCAACCTGTGAAGCTCTGGTGAACTCGAACTCCATGGGCAAGAGAATTCAAGCCGTGCTGGAAAATGATGGTGGCCACACAAAATACTGACATTTCACATTTTCACTTAAGGGTGTACTCACTTTTGTTGCCAGGGGTTCAGCTATTATTGGCTGTATTTTTAGTTATTTTGAGGGGACAATACATTTATACTGCTATACAAACCTTACACTGACTACTTTTCATTGTGTCAAAGAGTCATTTATGCAGTGTTGTCCTATGAAAAGATATAACTAAATATTTGTAGAGATGTGAGGGGTGTACTCACTTTTGTGACATACTGTATATGTGTGTATATATATATATATATATATATATACCTCGTGTCCATATTGATTACTGGCAAAATCAGGAAATCATTTAAATAGGACCTTTCTGACAAAGTGGAGCATGATAAAAGGTCTAACAAAGCAACACATCATTCCGCAATCTAACGAAATTCTACAACAGTTGAGAAACAAAGTAACTGACATGTATCAGTGTGGGGCGGTTACAAAGTAATTTAAAAAAATTGCATTGATTTTAAAATACTACGTTTGATATATAAAGCATTAAACTGTCTCGCTCCGCAGTATCTGAGTGAACTGCTAGTGTCTTACAATCTGCCACGCCTACTTCAATCAAAGGATGCAGGCTGCTTGTCAGTATTATGAAAGCTACAGAAGAGGCCAGAATTTTTTCTTACAAAGCCCCAAAGTTATGGAATAGCCTTCCAAATAGTGTTCGTGGCTCAGACATTGTCTCGGTGTTTAAGTCTAGGCTTAAAACCTATTTATTTAACCAAGCATTTTTGTAAATAGATTTGCCTTAGATAAATCTGGGGGATATGGGGGACTCATGTACTGTACGTAGAGTATTATGGTGAACTGGTATGTTTAGATGCTGTCTTCCCCCTCTCTCATTGATCATTCATTTGTTGATGGTGAGGTAATTGGTTGCTTTGCGTCTCATGTCTGTGTTTCCTGCTGGCTCTCCCTTTTAGTTATGCTGTCGTACATACAGTAGTCCTGCCAGAGTCCCTGCTTGCACTCTACACTAAATATACATTCACCTTATATATTATGTGACTGTAACCATACCTACCTGTTATCTCTCCTCTTCTGTTCTCTCGCTCTCTCTCTGTTGAGCTACACATGTTGTTCCTGAGCTGCCAGTGATCCAGACCCCCTCTGCCCTCTGGACCTGTCTGACTCGTCCGGGTGCCCCGCTTCTGGTTGGAGATCTCGTCACATGGATGCCCCGTTTGGTCTCTTTGGGATGCGTGTGATATCTGGGGACGGTATCACTCTACCATGAAGACGCTTCTGGCCTCAACTGATGGTGACAGCTGTTTCTCTGAGGACTTGACTTGGTTGCAGTCACTCAATAGTTCAGGACTGGAATTCCCTACAAGTCTACCTGAGACTACCTGGACTCCATATTAACATCAATTAACATCTACTGTTAAACTGAACTGCCTGCCAGCTAACACACAGTATGAATGCAGATCAATTCCTGCTTTCCGTTTCACCCAAATGAGGATGGGTTCCCTGTTGAGTCCGGTTCCTCTCAAGGTTTCTTCCTATTGCCATCTCAGGGAGTTTTTCCTTGCTACTCTCGCCCTTGGCTTGCTCATCAGGGACTAAGGGACTATCTGACTATTTTGATTCATACGCATTCAAATTTCATACACACTTAAGTAATTATTTGGATTGTGGAAAGCTACTTTGCGACAATGACAATGAAAAACAATACAAATAAAATTGAATTGAATTGAATTTCAAGGAATTGGGACTCCAGCAAACCATAGTGAGACATTATCCACAAATGAAGAAAACAGCTTGAGGACCTGGACAACTAGCCATAATTGATGGAACCATGAATACAGCTCTCTACCAGAAAATTCTGAAGGAGAATGTACAGCAAGCAGTTTGTAATTTTAAAGTCCAGTGCATTGTGTTATAAAGCAGGACAATGATCCAAAACACACCAGCAATTCCACCTCTGAAATTATGGTTTTGGGGTGACCTAGTCAAAATCCAGACTTAAATCCAACCGAGAGATCATAACATGACCTTAAACAAGTAATTCATGCTCAAAAATGTGCATGTAATTCCACCCTCCAATGTGGATGAATTAAAACATTTCTGCGTAGAAGAGTGGGCCAAAATTCCTCCATGACGATGTGAAAGACTTATTGGCAGTTATCGGGAATGCTTGATAGCAGCTGTTGCAGCCAAAGGGTTGGACAAACAGTTAGCAGGTTTAAGGGACAGATGGTTATTCACATTCACTTTTTATCTTCTCTATCTTTCTATCATCAGCAAAAAATGTGCTAAAGTCTTAGACTTGCTTATTTATTCATTCATCTATTTTCTAATCCGAATCTAAAAGAGGCATACAAGGCAAAAAAAAAATCTACAAAAAAAATAATAGTGAATACTGTACTGTATATTTTTGTACCTTTTAAAAGAGCTTTTTAAAAGGTATATGCAGTTTGTTGACGCAGACCAAAATATTCTCCCATGCTTATTTAGTGCAGAGCAAAAAAATGTCAGATTTAGAAATACAATTTTAATGAAGAGAACTCAGTTTGAATGACCAGTAAATAAATAAATAAATAAATAAATAAGAAAGGCCAGGCTGGAGTGAAAAAGGACATTTAGCATTTCTGTTTTTCTTACTGAGCAGCTCTGTAAATCAATCTTTAAAAAAATCGGCTCTTTAGAACTAATCCTAGTAACTTGTTTACACTTTTTGGTACTTGTCCTCTAAAAGTGAAATAAAAGCCACTCATGTGCCGCACACTCAGTTACAAAGATTAGTGCATTATATAAACAAAAAGCCACAATTTATCTTCCTCCTCCAGATCTCTCCTTTTAGTTGACTCTCTGAAATAAAGGCAAACATAAATAGATTGAATGAAAAAAACAAAACAACAAAAAAAGAACAACTGTTAACTGCCCACGAGAGTGCGAGATACACTATGAATCAGGTTATATTAATATCCACATAAGTCACATGATATTTGTGGTGGGAATCGATTTGTCCATGGGGATGTGTTCAAAATATTTATCTTCATACAAGATCTTAAAAAAAATGTACAAAAGTAAAGATGAAGTTACAAAGTTTCTCAATCTCCAGTGACTCTACTTATATGTTCAAGGAAGTAGACAACTGGGGTTGTAGGGTTTGGGGAAAATAACCAACAACAAGCCTGGAGTTACTGTAACCATGGCGATGTTATTCGTGTTCCAATATCAGCACATCCTGATGTGGTTTAATCCTTTTATATGACAGCAACTTTGAAGCCCTTACATTTTATACTAATTCAACAGCATTATATGTTAAAGATTCATAATAACATTTAATTGTTTTTTAAAATCCCAACACGTTCTTGTTGCCAATCTCTACATAGCGTAAAGGTAATAAGACTCAAAAAATTCCGCGTTACTAAAAAACTGCTCAGTTCATTTCGAATAACATCACTTTGGACTTCTGTTGCTGCAAAATGTTTTTTTTTTTTCTTTCTTTCTTCATACCCTGAGTTCATACCTTTAGTTGGGCGCAGAATTAAGATTATACAATCCACAAAATTCTCTGCATATCACAGCATGGCACAACATGAAGGTCCACTGAGACACGAGAATGCTGAGTGTGTAAATTCATAGGACCTTTGAATGCTCTTATCAGGAGTGGAGAGAGGCCAGGCTAAACACTTTTCTGCTGTACAACACTGAAAAAAAAACAAACATCCCCACTAAATCAAGTGAAATTTATTTATACAACACAGTGAGAATCATGTCAATAATGTCATGTTACAGAGCAATTCCATTACACAAATTTAACATTTCTTTTTTTCACTTACAAAATATTTAACAAGAAGTCAAGCATGCTCACTAAGCCTAATTAACCGACTGAAATTGACCGGCATTTCTCTCGAGTACACTTAGTTTCATTCTGTTGTACTTCTAACATGTCTAATTATACAGTACTTTGTTTTCTGAACTTATTGTGTTTGTAGTAAGCTTCGCTAAAACATAATCATTGATAAGGTGGTATAATTCTTTTTCTATCACAGTACATTCTGAAGTGGTTCATTCTTCCAACCACACATTGTTTACTATTATAATATACACTGCCAAGCCAAGCCAAAAAAAAAAGAAAGAAAGAAAAATACAGCTGTGGCATTGTTTCAATAAGCTTATGCAATGGCACAACATTTATTTACATCCAGAGTCACGTTAATGTATTAATGCATTCCTACTGTATATTGATGATGGGAGAATTGGATCTCTGTCTAAAGCCTTCTTCTGCACATGCCAAAGATTCTCAATCGGGTTAAGGTCTGGACTCCGTGGTCACCAGTGCATGAGTGAAAATGATGTCTCATGCTTCCTAAACCACTCTTTCAAAATTTAAGCCTGGTGAATCCTGGCATTATCATCTTTAAATATGCCTGCGCCATAAGGGAAGAAAAATCTATTGATAGAAAAACCTGTGCATTCAGTACATTCAGGTCATCAGCTGACCTAATTTTTTGGCACATAATGTTGCCAAACCTAGACTTGACCAACAGAAGCAACACCAGATTATGACACTGTTCACACAGGCTTGTACGGTAGGCACTAGGCATAAAGGGTGCATCACTTCTGTTGGTCAAGTTTGACTTCGCTAATCGTTTAAGTGTCACACCATCACACTCATTCAGGATGTTTTCTGACCACATTTCTTCACTATCCTTCCAGGTTTTACTAATGTGTTTTCAGTTCTTAACCCAGTTAAGAGTTTTTAAATAGCAGTTCCAGCAATCTCCTTAGTTGCTTTCTTTGCTTGACGCAGGACAATAATTCAACAGTCCTGAAACAGATTATTATCTTTGCCCCGACCACAGGATATGTCTTCTGACAAGTGACCCAGTGCATCAATTAGGGTTGTATAACGTGTTGCCAGTTGAAACATATTAATCACTGCAGTAATTATCTAATTACTATTTGCTTAGTTGAATCCAGGTGGTGTTTTTTTGGCCAGGCAGTTTATTTTTTTCATTATGAAGAATGCATCATATGATGAATTACTTATGAAGGTATAAAAAAAAATATCTCTTCCATTACAGCAGCTAGACACAGGAGACTTGTGCCAAGAATGTAAAATTATACTTTAAATTGGACAACTTTGGTGGTAAAAGCTTAAACCATCTACAGGCATATTCAAAAGTTAGTATACCCTCTTTTGTGTAAAACAGTAAAAATCAACTAATTATAGTGGGCTTGAGTATTGGGTATAACCTCAGATGAACAACAACATATAACTTTTTTCACTGTAAAATCATTCATTTGGTACACATGGACAATAGTAAATACCCCCATACTGCTTTCACAGGATTTAAGAGGGTAAGTTGTAGTCAGGTGCTGCTAATCATCAACCCTTGTTAACTGATCATCAGAAGGTGTGCAGACCTCTATAAAAGCAGCAATTCCAAGAGGGAAAGACAAAGACAAGTAATAGTGTTAGAGAAGCAACTGGTGCTGCACATCGATCTGTAATGGGTTAGATCCCATTTACAAACAGTTCAATGTTTTACAGTGAGAAAGATTATTCAGAAGTGGAAAGCATTCAAGACAGTTGCCAATCTTTCCATGAGTGGATGTCTCAGCACATTTACCCCAAGATAAGACCTTGCAGGGCTCAGAGAAATACAAAAATCCCAAGAGCTACATTTCAGACCCTACAGGCCTTGCTGAGCATGTTAAATGTTAAGGTCTAAGAGGTGGCCAGGAGAAAGCCTCTTCTTTCTAATAATAAAAAAAAACACATACACATGTGAGGTTCAAATGGAGTTGTTGGGCCTTGATTTCCAGCAACATGTCTGACCAAAACCAAACAGCATTTGAGCAGAAATACCCCTGCCCCACTGACAAGCATGAAGTGAAGAGGGGATGATTTGGGCTTGTTTTGCAGCCACAGGATCTGGGTATCTCGCAGACATTAAATCCACCATAAACTTCTCTGTAGACCACACTATTTTAGAGGCAAACGTGAAGCCATCTGTCCGACAAGTAAACTTTGGTCAAAATTGGGTCATGTAACAGGATGATGATGATTAGAACCATACCAGTAAATCTACATCAGAATGGCTGAAAAAAGAGAAGAATAAAGGTTTTAAAATGGCCTATTCAAAGTTCAGACTTCAGCCCAACTGAAATGCTGTGGCAAGATCTTAACAATAAGTGAATGCCAAAAAACTTCAATGAAGTTAAGCAATGTCATATAGAAGAATGGGTCAAAATTCCTTCACAAAGATGTGAGAGACATGAGAGACATAAAGCCTTTAAGTTATTGCTGCTATAAGTGGATATCCAAACTATTAAATCATGGGAATATTTAGTATTGCCCACATTTTTTTTTCCATTTCGACTGAATTTTTGTTAAATAAATAATGGCACACTGAAAAAACTGAAAGTTACATGGTGTTATTTGTATTTGGTTGTATTTGCCTAAGACCCCCTATGATCAGATGTTTTTTTTTTTAATTGTTTTTACACAAAAGCATAGAATTGAAAGAGGAGGTACTAACTTTTAAATATGCCTGTATATTATCCAAATTAAAAATTACGGATACTTGTACATAGTCTGTCACGTAACCAACTTCTCTAAATAGCAACTTTTTCCACATGGTCCATTATATGGAAGTCTGGAAGGTACGGTCACATACTGAGAAGGTAAAGGTAGTGAAGAGAGACGTTATTAATCAATGGTCCATTTTTTTAGGCACGTCATGCTCTCGCTGTGAATCTGTGTCCACACCATTTTCCAGCGCTGAGAATGATGCACAGGTTATCGTTTATGTTTTATGTCCAATACATAAAGTGAACAGATGTGTCAGTTTGAGGTCAGGCTTTGATAATGAACTGTTTGGATGTGCTTCATGTCCAGTTCATGGTGTGGCTATAAATGGTTGATCTGGTGTTTGCTATTTATCAGCAAACACAAAATGAATCAATCCATACTTTAGGTTTATTTAAATTAGGAACCTGGTGGTCAGAGTGAAGAAGAGGTAATAAAACTTGGACTTTTCGTCTCTTGTATGGAGAATAAAAAAATCTCCCAGCTCATCTAATGGTAACGCTTACAAAATGTATAAAAATCATTAATCAAATTTGGTACAGTAAATCTATTCATGTAAAAAAAAAAAAAACACTTAAAAGGAACCTACTATGCAACATTTACTTTTTAGTCAATTTGTATCACATTGTATTAGCCAGTGCTAATACAATGTGACCTAATGCTAATGTGACCTCATATAAGATTAGCCCCTCCCCTGGGTTGTTGCTCAGCTCTGTTGTTCTCTGACAGGGTGTAGCTCAGCAGTAGGTCATTTACAGTACATAGCCACAGAACAGTGTGTTTGTGGGGGTAGTGAAATAATTGGAATTTGAGAGCTGTGAGACCTGTGTTAACTTGTTAAAAAAAGAAAAATATGGGACCTTAAATGCAAATTCACATGATTCAAACGATCTCAATATATAGAGATAGTAGAAGATGCAAATGCAGAATCTCTTTTACATTACTTAGTATTTTCATATTAAAAGAATAGCAAGTGACAAATTTAAAAGGTTGAGGTATATACAGTATTATGGTGGGAAAAATCATGTACTGAACCTTTTATAACATGAATTTTAATCTGTCAATCTCAGAACAAGAAATAGAATGTTTAAATTTTAGATATATCTCACTTAAAATAGAAAATAAATTCCAAAGTCCATTCACTCATCATCTATACTGCTGCTTCCTGCACAGGGTCGCAGGGGGCTTGGAGACTATTCCAGGAGATTTAGGGCAGTAGGCATGGTACACCCTTGACAAAGTGTTGATCCATCACAGGGCACACATACACATACAAATGCTCACACCCTTCAGGCAATGTGTGGATGCCAATTAGCCTATTATTTGCATGTCTTTGGACCGAGGGAGGAAACACACCAAGCATGCATACAGACACTGAGGCAGGAATCAATCCCTCAACCCTGAGGATGCAAGGTGACAGTGCTAACCACTAAACCACCATAACACCACTGCATTTATTTTTTCTTTGAATTTAGGTGATTTAAATTTTGTTGTTCAGAATCTAATGGATTTTACTTTTTTTTTTTTTCATATTTGTATGTTTGGTCAAATTTTAAGGATGCTACACAGTAACACATTTATTGAATTCAAGTCACATTTTGCAACAAAAAAACCCCATAAATTTTGCTCTTCTACTACAACACCATGTCAAGTTGTAGCCATACCATGCATTTTTCATGCCACCCTGCCTCTAGGAGTGGTGTTTAACAAAAATACAGTGCCTCTTTTATTGTAGCTGAACTCGGTTAAATCCAGATGCTACTGTGGAACTCAAGACTGTTCAGCCTTCAGTGCAGCCAGTCTTCTTTCTCATTTTACAAAAGGATTGGGGGGGGGGGGGGGGGGATCAATGTTACACAAAATTTCCCACTTAGTTAAATTATAGTCAATCACCCAAGGCACGGTTGGTGTCCAATTCTTTTGCAAGTAGAGAAACAAGGCTATAATTTTACCCAATTAGGTACTTTATGTACTCAAGGCTTCTTTTAAACAATCTGAAGCACTTACTAATCCAATTATCCAAAAGAGCTCTGCTATCCACAGGGATGGTGAGATGATGGTGTGATATTTCCTGGTTTTCACTGTTCCTGAGTTTTTATTTAGGTGTCAGTTACACATAGTTGTGAGAGTTTTGAAAGATGTTCAACTCTATCACGTGATATTTACTTCTGTAGCACCACTTCCTTTTTTCTTAGTACATGGTGTTGCTACAAAATCAGACCTGCCAAACCTGAAGGAGGATAATGTGTACCGGTGAGCAATATTTAAATATGTGGAGATGTGGAGAAGGAGCAGCATTTTTAATCACCTTCTAATTATCATAACCAACTTCCTATATTTGTAATGTGTTTGATGTATGATGACTTTCTTGTAACTTTTTGAATAAGCATTTTTTTGTGACAATGTTAATAACTATAAATGTACATGTCAAATGTTGTCAAATAATACATACACTGGATTTTTCTTTACACCAAATGAACTCACATTATTATTATTATTATTATTATTATTATTACCTTACCTTGATAGAAACTGAGAGCAATGTGTAAGCACATCTTTCAAAGCAACAACAATAATAATAATAATAATAATAATAATAATAATAATAATAATAATAATAATAATAGTAATAAATGAATCAAAATGAGAAATTACTACTGTTAGAAGACTGGATTCCAGGGTGACAGTTAATATCAAATTTTTTTTTAGAAGACCCACACAGGCAATCAAAAAATCAATCATCTTAGACTTGCACGTTGTAGCTTATCTATTTTTATTAAATGATTAAATTAAAATAACAAATATTTTCATATATTTTTGAATGATCTCAACTTAACATGAGTCTAATGTTAAACTACAGTTCCTATGCATAATGTGTGCAAGCTGGTCTGCAAGATAAATGTTGCAGGATTCATCATTAAATAAGCAGTTTAAAAAAGATGAGTTATAGGAGAACGAATCACACAGTCCATCTGATTCAGAAATATATTTGTATTTATGCCAACTTGGCAACTCGTAGAACCAGAAGATACGAGCACATACACACGTGGACAAAATTGTTGGTACCCTTCGGTCAATGAAAGAAAAACTCACAATGGTCACATAAATAACTTTAATCTGACAAAAGTAATAATTTAAAAAAAATATATGAATGTTAACCAATGAAAGTCAGACATTGCTTTTCAACCATGCTTCAACAGAATTATAAAAAAAAAATAAACTCATGGAACAGGCCTGGACAAAAATGATGGTACCCCTAGAAAATGCTGAAAATAATGTGACCAAAGGGACATGTTAATTCAAGGTGTGTCCACTAATTAGCATCACAGGTGTCTACAATCTTGTAATCAGTCAGTGGGCCTATATATAGGGCTCCAGGTAGTCACTGTGTTGTTTGGTGACATGGTATGTACCACACTCAACATGGACCAGAGGAAGCGAAGGAAAGAGTTGTCTCAGGAGATTCGAAAGAAAATTATAGACAAGCATGTTAAAGGTAAAGGCTATAAGACCATTTCCAAGCAGCTAGATGTTCCTGTAACTACGGTTGCACATGTTATTCAGAAATTTAAGATCCATGTGACTGTAGCCAACCTCCCTGGACGTGACCGCAGGAGGAAAATTGATGACAAATCAAAGAGACGGATAATCCGAATGGTAACAAAAGAGCCCAGAAAGACTTCTAAAGAGATCCAAGGTGAACTTCATGCTTAAGGAACATCAGTGTCGGATCGCACCATCCGTCGTTGTTTGAGCCAAAGTGGACTACATGGGAGACGACCAAGGAGGACACCATTGTTGAAAACAAATCATAAAAAAGCCAGAATGGAATATGCCTAACTACATGTTGACAAGCCACAAAGCTTCTGGGAGAATGTCCTATGGACAGATGAGACAAAAATGAAACTTTTTGCCAAGGCAAATCAGCTCTATGTTCACAGATGGAAAAATGAAGCATATCAAGAAAAGGACACTGTCCCTACTGTGAAAGATGGAGGAGGCTCTGTTATGTTCTGGGGCTGCTTTGCTGCATCTGGCACAGGGTGTCGTGAATCTGTACAGGGTATGATGAAATCTCAAGACTATAAAGGGATTCTGGAGAGAAATGTGCTGGCCAGTGTCAGAAAGCTGGGTCTCAGTCGCAGGTCATGGGTCTTGCAACAGGACAATGACCCAAAACACACAGCTAAAAACAGCCAAGAATGGCTAAGAGGAAAACATTGGACTATTCTAAAGTGGCCTTCTATGAGCCCTGACCTCAATCCTATTGAGCATCTTTGGAAGGAGCTGAAACATGCCATCTGGAAAAGGCACCCTTCAAACCGGAAACAACTGGAGCAGCTTGCTCATGAGGAGTGGGCCAAAATACCTGCAGAGAGGTGCAGAAGTCTCATTGACAGTTACAGGAATCGTTTGATTGCAGTGATTGCCTCAAAAGGTTGTGCAACAAACTATTAAGTTAGGGGTACCATCATTTTTGTCCAGGCCTGTTCCATGAGTTTTTGAGTTTTCATTTTTTAAAATAATTCTGTTGAAGCATGGTTGAAAAGCAATGTCTGACTTTCATTGGTTAACATTCATAGAATTCTTATTTATTATTACTTTTGTCAGATTAAAGTTATTTCTGTGACCATTGTGAGTTTTTCTTTCATTGACCGAAGGGTACCAACAATTTTGTCCACGTGTGTAACCCTTATTTTATCTTCACTTCATTGGCTCCCTGTGAAATTTCGCATTGATTTTAAAATACTACTTTTGACATTTAAAGCACTAAATGGTCTCGCGCCGCAGTATTTGAGTGAACTGCTAGTGTCTTACGATCCGCCACGCCTGCTTCGATCAAAGGATGCAGACTGCTTGTCAGTACCACGTAAACTACAGCAGGGGGCAGAGCTTTTCCTACAAAGCCCCAAAGTTATGGAATAGTCTTCCAAATAGTGTTCGGGACTCAGACACAGGCTCAGTGTTTAAGTCTAGGCTAAAAACCTATTTATTTAGCCAAGCATTTTGTAAATAGATTAGCCTTAGGTAAAGGAGCAGATCTGGGGGACTCATGGGCCGAGAAGAATTTAGGGTGAACTGGTATGTTTAGATGCTGTCCTCCCCACTCTCATTGATCACTCAGGTTTGTTGACGGTGAGGTGATTGGTTGCTTTACATTTCAGGGAGCCCTCATGTCTGTGTTTCCTTCTGGCTCTCCCTTTTAGTTATGCTGTTATAGTTAGTCCTGCGGGAGTCCCTGCTTGCACTTTGCACTAAATATACATTCACCTTATACATTATGTGACTGTAACCATACCTAACTGTTATCTCTCCTCTTCTGCTCTCCCCCCTCTCTCTTTCCCTCTCTCTGTCGAGCTACACATGTAGACTCCCTCTGCCCTCTGGACCTGCCTGACTCATCCTGGTGCCCGCTTCTGGTTGGAGATCTCATCACATGGATGTCCCATGTGTCTCTTTGAGATGTGTCCGATGTCTGGGGACAGTTTCACTCTTCTATGAAGACGGTTCTGGCCTCGACTGATTCTGGCAGCTGTTTCTCTGCGGACTTGGCTACAGTATCTATCACTCGATAGTTCAGGGCTGGAATTTCCTACAAGTCTACCTGAGCCTCCAATAACTACCTGGACATCAATTAACATCAATTAACATCAACTGTTATACTGAACTGCCTGCCACCTAACACACAGTATGAATGCAGATCAATTCCTGCTTTCTGTTTCACCCAAATGAGAGCAGGTTCCGTGTTGAGTCCGGTTCCACTCAAGGTTTCTTCCTACTGCCATCTCAGGGAGTTTTTCCTTGCCACTGTTGCCCTCGGCTTGCTCATCAGGGACAATCTGACCATTTTGATTCATTCACATTTCATACAAACTTAAATAATACTTTTGATTGTATAAAGCTGCTTTGTCATGGGGGATTTGCACATACAGTGACATGTCTCAGTCATTAAGTCACTTGATAACATTTTCTTTATTAAGACCAGCACCACTTAATAACTGTTGGACATAACAACACCAATTTGAAGTCTCTGTCAATAAATAAACATTGCAATGCTTTCACTTGGTGAATGTCATTGTTTGTTTGAAGAATGCAAGGGATTCAGCTTTTAAAGTAGTTGTTGGTCCATTTTTGGCTTTGTAGCCAAGTGAGAGTATTTTCAATCTGACCGAGGCAGCTATCAGAAGTGTTGCAATACATACTTAAAATAAGTAATGCATCTGCATTCTGGGTCAATTGTAGTGGTCAAATGGCACACAGAGACAGACCTGCCAGGAGCAAGTTGCAGTAGTCTATTCTCAAAATGAAAAGAAACTCAACACCTAAGTGGCCTATGTGGAAAGAAATTAATGAATACTTCTGATGCTGATCCATCAAATATATGATCTCTGCTGGACATGTGGTGATCTGAGCAGAAGCATGTGTGTCTGTAGGAGGGCACTAGTTGATGAGTTGAGTGTCATCTGCATAGAAGTATATAATGTCACCAAGAGAGGACCAAGTAGAAGAGGACAAAGTTTGTGCTGCAGAAGTGGATTCCCTCCACATTCAAGATTCAAAGATTCAAAGAACTTTATTAATCCCCAAGGGGAAATTGCTTATTCCCGGGCACAGTTGCTCACCCTTGCTATCAAGTAAAGTAAAGTAAAGTACAAAAAACAGCATATCGATAAAATATAAAGTGTCCTCAAACAGCAAATACCATATTGCACAATATGTTAATACCATATTGCACAATAAAGTAGTATATATATATATATGTAATCCTGTATTATAATATGTAATATTGTATTACATAATTTATTTCGATATGATAGTATGTGTAGTATGTGATACTACAATTGTCATATAATTAATACAGGTAAGTATTATTGTTATATTATGTTACTGTCACTGACAGTGAATACCCACATAGTGTGTAGGTTACATAGAAGAGTTATATAATTTTATTGCCGTTGGGAGGAAAGATCTCCTGTGATGCTCTATGGTACACTTGATAGCGATCAGTCTCTGGCTGAAATTGCTCCTCTGGTCAGCGAAAACACTGTATAGCGGGTGAGAAGGATTGTTCAAAATGGATTGTACTTTGGCCAGAATTCTCCTCTTCGCTACTACATCCACAGAGTCAAGTTCCATGCCTAGCACAGATCCAGTCTTTTTAATAACCTTGTCCATTCTGTTCCTGTCCAATGCCTTTACATTACCGCCCCAACAGACCACTGCGTAAAAGTTGACACTCGCCACAACAGTTTCATAAAACATCCGTAGAATGGTGTTACAGACGTTGAAAGACCTGAGCCTTCGAAGAAAGTACAATCGGGTCTGTCCTTTCTTGTAGAGTGCCGTTGTGTTGAGTGACCAGTCAAGTTTGTTATCCAGATGAACTCCCAGATATTTGTATTCCGAGACCATGTCCACTGTCTCCCCCTTGACAGATATAGGAGTCGCAGGGGTCAAAGAACATAATTCTTACAGTGGTCCCAGGCTTGTCGAGGTGAGAGTAGGTTCGATGGAGCAGGTGTATTATGGCATCATTCAAGATGGCGGCGCGGCAGTAGCACGCAGCGGCCGCTCCGGAGCCAAAATGGTGCTACTTTATTTACTTAGTGTTGTAGCGCGTTTATTTTACCCAGTATATGGACATCGGCGCAAACAGTGTTCGTACTTACCACCGCCAGACACTTTTGCAACTCAATAAACCGGTAAATTTAATTCAAGATGAGCTGCGTGAGAAGCTACACTACCTCGGCTTGCTTCAGGAACCAGGCCTCCAGTCCTCGGCGTTGCCTGATGCCGGTAACCGGAGGAGGGGACATCGTAAGCGGTGTGCGAGGAAGCGGAAGTCTGTGCCAGGCTAAAAACAAACCCTAGCCGGCCGGCTCTTCCGTCCATCATCTTATCAAACGTCTGCTCTCTGGACAATAAACTGGACTACATCCGACTTCAGCAGGCTACACAGCATGAGGTGAGGGACTGCTGTGTCTTTGTTTTCACGGAGACATGGCTCAGCGATAGAGTACCGGACGCCGCCATTCAACTAGACGGGCTAGCCTCGTTTCGCGCCGACAGAAACGCAGCTCTGTGCGGTAAGACTCGTCAACACGAAATGGTGTAAGAACTCTGTGCTAGTTTCTAGCTTTTGCTCATTGTTGCTGGTGATTGTGACTGTTAGATGTAGACCTTTTTATTTACCGCGGGAATTCACCACTGTTTTCATTATCGGAGTGTACATTCTACCTAGCGCTAATGCTAAGGAAGCGCTCTGTGAACTTTATGCTAAGATCAGTAATCTGCAGAACACTGGAAGACTATCCCTCCTCCGAACGACCAGGTGCTGTGTCTCACCACGGCTGATGTGAGGAAAACTCTGCTAAGAGTCAACCCTCGTAAAGCTGCTGGACCAGACAACAGCTGGCAGATGTTCTCACCGACATCTTCAACATCTCTCTGAGCAACGCCGTCGTTCCCACATGGTCTACCACCATCGTCCCCGTGCCGAAGAAGTCTTCTGTGTCCTGTCTCAATGACTACCGCCCTGTTGCACTCACACCCATCATCATGAAGTGCTTCGAGCGGCTCGTCATGAGACATATCAAGACCCTGCTGCCTCCCTCACTGGACCCCCTGCAATTTGCGTATCGTCCAAACCGTTCGACGGACGACGCCATCTCCACCACACTCCACCTGGCACTGACACACCTGGACAAGAAGGACACTTACGTCAGAATGCTGTACATAGATTTCAGTTCAGCATTCAATACAATCATCCCCCAACAACTGATCGGGAAGCTGAGCCTGTTGGGACTGAACACCTCCCTCTGTAACTGGATCCTGGACTTCCTGACCGAAAGACCTCAGGCAGTGCGGATCGGGAACTATACCTCCAGCACCACCACACTGAGCACTGGGGCCCCCCAGGGTTGCGTGCTCAGTCCCCTGCTGTTCACACTGCTGACTCATGATTGTGTAGCGACACACAGCTCCAATCATATCAAGTTTGCTGATGACACAGGTATTTCTTAACTGTAACGTGTTACTTTGTTGTGTTGTCATGTAGCTCTTCGTTTGCACATTTGCACGTGCACTTTGTTGTCTGTTGTCTGCTGTCTTTGTTGTCTCTTTTTGTATAGAAATTGATAGTTTTTTAGGTTAACTTAAAAATGTAAAAATCTGCGTTGTGTTAATTTATGTCGTTGCATGTATGTAGCACCTTGGTCCTGGAGGAATGTTGTTTCGTTTCACTGTGTACTGAACTGTATATGGTTGAAATGACATGAAATTATGAAATAAAGCCTACTTGACTTGACTTGATCATCTACATCTAGGCATTTGGCAGACGCTCTTATCCAGAGCGACTTACATTTTATTTTTTTTATCTCATTACATCTGAGCAATTGAGGGTTAAGGGCCTTGCTCAAGGGCCCAACAGTGGCAACTTGGTGGTTGTGAGGCTTGAACCTGGGATCTTCTGAACCGTAGTCCAATGCCTTAACCAATGCTACTCCTGCCCTACTCCCATGAAAGGCTGATAGGCAAACTGAAGAGGGTCCAGAGATGACTTCACCAGGGGATGAAGTGTATCCAGGATCAGCCTCTCAAACACCTTCATAAGGTGCGATGTCAAAGCAACAGGCCTGTAGTCATTCAGGGCACAAGGGCGTGGTATTTTGGGGACCGGTACAATGCATGATGTTCCCTTTCAAAAGCTACACTCAATGCTGCGTGAAAACGCTATGGGAACATCTCTTTGTTGCCCGGTTGTGAAGCCTGTGCATGTCAAACCCGCCGAATACCTTCGGCTTATAACCTGTGCCAGGCATGACGTCACCGAATAAGGTGCACCTGCAGGTTATAAATAGGAGTGAACCGGAAACATCCTCAGATCTTTTTGTCTTCAGGACCGCTTTGTGTTTGCGTGTGCATGTACAAGCGGTAACGAAAGTGAAATAAAAATAACAGCATTAACTCACCGATATGGCGGAGTTGCTTAAGAGATGCGTGCCTCCGTGCGATAGATCTCTTTCGGAGGGCGATCTTCACGAGTTTTGTCTCGAGTGCTTGGGGAAGAACACGCTCGCCTCGGGCTTCAGGGAGACTGTGAGTACTGTGATCTTCTCCCTATTAAGGTGCTTTGCGCGCGGCTCGCTTTCTTTAAAGAGAAACCGCGAGCCGCGGCGCATTCCTGGGGCTCGCGTGCTGATCTGGCAGACGCGCACGAGACGGAATTTCCCCTTTCTCTCGCGCTCTCTCCGGATCAGGAAGTTTTAGCTTCCGCTTCGCAAGCGCGCTCCGGTGCTTCTTGTGAAGGAGCGGAAGAATCTTCCTCTCTCGCTTCCATGGAAGTAGCCTCCTCACAACGCTCCTCCAGTGCTGACAGAGCTTTTGAGGAATTATTAGAGGTTATAACGCGTGCGGTAGAGCGATTGCATATCGACTGGCCGCAGCAGCGAGATTCCCTCAAGCGTTCGAGATTGAACGACAGGTGTCTGTCGGGTGGCCGGGGGGAGGAGCCTCAACGTCTCTCCCTCCCCTTCTTTGGTGACATCCATGATGAATTAACTCTTTCATGGAGCAAGCCGTATTCATCGCGTATTTTTGTACCATCGACTTTGACTTATTCGAATATCATTGATGCGAAAGCACGTGGTTATATGATGATGCCCAGATAGAAGAGACGCTTGCGGGCTATCTCTCTCCTGGGACATCATCCTCCCTGAAAAAGCCTATTCTCCCCTCCAAGCCGTGCAGATTGACATCTGCTTTGGTGGGTAAAGCTTTTCAGGCAGCAGGACAGGCTGGTGCTTCACTGCACACCATGGCGGTTTTGCAGGTTACCTGCTGAAGGACCTGAGCAGCGGCGGGGCTATTGATGACAGGGCGTTTGCAGAGCTGCGCCGAGCCACAGACCCGTCTCTCCGTGCAACCAAGCGGACGGCCCGTGCTGTGGGCCGTTCCATGGCTGCCATGGTGTCCACGAAGAGGCATCTGTAGCTGAACCTCACGGGCATCAAGGATAAGGATCGTCCTCCTCGATGCCTTCCGACCTTTTTGGCGACGCTGTTAATTCCGCCGCCACTAGGTTTCGGGAGGCAAAGCTATACGAACATGCCTTTGGGAGGTTCCTTCCCCGCCGTGCTCAAGAACCGGGACCGTTGGCCACCCGGCCCCGGCCAGGTCTGGCCCCTATCAGGCGTGAGGTGCAGAAGGAGAGCGTGACCAGCCGCGCACCCCCCCGTAAAGACTGGGGTGGGGCTCGCCGCTCTTCTCAAAAATCTGCTTCGAAAAGACCGGATCTGAGGAGCTTCCTCTCTTCAAAGAAGAAGCCCTGAGTTCGTGCGCCTGGGGCAGTGGGGGTGTCAGTGGGGGAGGGGCGCCTGGATTTTCATCACAAAACAGGGCCTCCTCCCTGGCACTCCCGGGAGGCCGGTGTTCAATCCCCGCCACCACTGGTGTTCGGGGAGCGCCGGTCTCCAATGAAAAAAGTTGGGTGTTCAGGCATCTCCTGCCACATTTCATCTCCCAACACCCAACACCCCCCCCCCCCCCCATCTAGCCGAAGTGTCAAAGCTCGTGCCCCTTTCGGAGAAGCTGGCAGCGTGGAGACTACTTCCAGGTGTATCTCCTTGGGTATAAAGGACTGTAGGCACAGGCTACAGGATTCAGTTTGCACATCGTCCTCCGCGTTTCAACGGCGTGGTCTCCACTTCCATGAAACCGGATCGAGTACATCTGCTGGCCCACAGTTACAGACTCTGCTGGGCAAAGGGGCCATAGAACATGTTCCCCTCCCAGACAGAGGATCGGGCTATTACAGTCGGTACTTTTTGGTGCCCAAGAGAGGGGGAGGGTTGCGTCCGATCTTGGATCTTTGCAGCTTGAACCGCTATGTCAGAAATCCAGATTCAAAATGTTGACTGTCAAAATGATTGTTTCTCAAATCCAACTAGAGGATTGGTTTGGGACAATCGATCTCAAGGACTCATATTTCCATATAGAAATATTGCCACAGCACAGGAAGTTCCTGAGGTTCGCTTTTGGGGGCGAAGCTTACCAGTATTGGGTCCTTCCATTTGGCCTAGCTCTGTCACCCCGCACATATACAAAATGCATGGATGCAACTCTGGCTCCTTTAGGACTGCAGGGCATCCGTATTTTTGAATTACATAAACGACTGTCTGATTCTGGCCCAGTCTCAGGAGCTAGCGCTTCGACATCAGGATGTCGTCCTAGCCCATCTTCATTCTTAGGATTGAGACTCAACGCCACAAAAAGCCTCCTTCCTGTTCAGAGGACAACATATTTGGGTGTCACATCAGATTCGGTCACAATGCGGGCACAGTTGTCTCCTGCTCGTGTCGAATCCATTCTCAACACCCTGAAGGAAATCAAGCTAGGCCAGAAGGTCACCGTTCATCACTTTCAGAAATCTTATGCCTCATGGCAGCTGCGTCCACGGTGATATCTTGGGGCTTCTGCACATGAGAGCGTTTCAGCTGTGGCTAAGGGCCAGGGGGTTTCATTCAAGGGCCAACCCCCAGAGGCTAATAAGGGTTACGCACCAGGGGCTTCATACCCGTTCTATGTGGTTCAGACCCCGGTTTCTGACTTTGGGTCCCACTCTAGGTCCGTCTTGTCGTCGCAAGATGCTAATGACAGACGCTTCCCTCACGGGCTGGGGTGCGGTCTTGGATGGCCGTCCAGCACAAAAGAGCTGGAGAGGTCATCTTCTCGCGTGGCACCTCAATTGCCTCGACATGATAGCGCTGTTTCTGGCCCTGAAACACTTCCTCCAGCAGTTGAGAGGCTACCATGTCCTAGTGAGGGTGGACAGCACTGCGGTAGTCTCGTACATAAATCGCCAGGGTGGACTGTGCTCGCACCGCTTGAACAAGCTAGCGCACCAGGTTCTGCTTTGGGCACAGGACAAGTTCCTGTCCCTCAGGGCGATTGACATTCCAGGGCATATGAATGTAGGAGCAGACCTGCTATCCAGACAAGCTGTAAAACATGGGGAATGGAAACTCCACCCCGAAGTAGTCAGTCAATCTGGGAAAGATTTTACGTAGCAGAGGTGGACCTCTTTGTCTCATAAGAGGCAGCACAATGCCCCCTTTACTACTCTCTGACTCCTCCAGCTCCGCTGGGTCTGGACGCAGTGGACCACACGTGGCCCAGAATACGCCTTTATGCGTTTCCATCTATAGTTCTGCTCCCAGGAGTCCTGGCGAGGGTCCGTCAACACGGCTTACGCCTCTTATTGATAGCGCCCCATTGGCTGACCAGAGTGTGGTTCTCGGATCTTATACCTCTCCTCGACGGCTCACCCCGGGTGATTCCAGTGAGGAGGGATCTTCTGTCTCAGGCGCAGGGGACAATACTTCATCCCCGGCCCGAGCTCTGGAACCTTGACGTTTGGCCCCTGAACGGACCAACTAAGATGTGCTGGGCTTTCAGCCAGCGTAATTGAAACCATTTTAAGTGCCAGGGCTCCCTCCACTAGAAGAACTTATGCCCTCAAATGGAGTGTATTTGAAAATTGGTGCATGGCAAGACATGTAGACCCAGTTCACTGCCTGATTGTTTCAGTGCTGGAGTTTCTGCAAGAAAGGTTGTCCTCGGGCTTATGCCCTAGTACGCTCAGAACGTACGTAGCCGCTATTTCGGCTTGTCACGCTCTGAATGATGGGGTTTCTGTGGACAAGCACCATTTAGTTGCCCGTTTTATTCGTGGAGCTAAACGGTTGAAGCCGCCCACTAGAGCGACGGTCCCTTCATGGGACTTAACTATCGTACTCGAAGGCCTGGCCGACACCCCTTTCGAACCACTAGAGTCAGCGCCTGTCAGGTTTCTGCCTCTTAAGATGGTTTTTCTTATGGCTATTACTTCTAAAGCTATTCTGCATCCTCACCCGAACTATCTTCCAAGGTTCCATTCTCGACCATGCACCCAGTTGTTCTCGAGGCCTTCTGTCCTCCGCCTTTCACAGCTCCGGAGCAGGAAAGACTTCACTTACTGTGTCCAGTACGTGCTCTTAGGATCTACGTCCACCGCACTAGCCAGTGGCGTAAGTCAGAGCAGTTCTTTATTTGCCATGGGGGTCTGCCACTAGACAGACTCTGTCACACTGGGTGAGAGATGCCATTGCCCTAGCCTATGAGGCGCGTGGTCACACTTCGCCTCTGGGAATCAGGGCTCACTCAACCAGGGGGATTGCCTCATCGATTGCCTTGGCAAGAGGCGTCCCCCTGCAGCAGGTGTGTGATGCGGCGGGCTGGTCCTCTCCACACACGTTTGTTAGATTTCATAGTCTGGATGTCAATGCTACTCCGGGTTCATGGATCCTTCAGTCAGCATCCCAGAGCTAGGTCTGAGACCTCCTCGGCTTGTGCGCACACGCTACACAACCTGGGGGTCCAGACACTTGCAGGGCGGCGGCGTTGGTATTCTCGTTCCCATAGCGTTTTCACGCAGCATTGAGTGTAGCTTTTGAAAGGGAACGTCTCGGGTTACTTGACTGTAACCCTGTTCCCTGATAAAGCGGGAACGAGATGCTGCGTTCCGATGCCGCACTGCTGACGTGCCTGGACGTCCTTCAGACAAAATTGACCTGAGGATGTTTCCGGTTCACTCCTATTTATAACCTGCAGGTGCACCTTATTCGGTGACGTCAGGCCTGGCACAGGTTATAAGCCGAAGGTATTCGCCAGGTTTGACATGCACAGGCTTCACAACCGGGCAACAAAGAGATGTTCCCATAGCGTTTTCACACAGCATCTCGTTCCCACTTTATCAGGGAACAGGGTTACAGTCAAGTAACCCGAGACGTTTTCCACAATGCAGGTACTTTTTGTAGAGACAGACTTAGACTAAAGAGGTACTGGAGTACACCACAGAGTTGGGTAGCACAAGATTTCAGAACTCTAGGGTTGATTTTGTCCGGACCTACAGATTTTGTAGGACTGAGCTTGCTCAGGCTATATTTGACCTGATCAACTGAGATATTGATTGGGGGGAATGCAGGAGTAGTGACTGTTTTCTGTGTATCAGAGGACATGGGAGCAGGAAAGTATGGATTGAGACTGGGGCTGGGAGATGTGTGAGACATAGGGACATCAAATCTATTAAAGAAAGTGTTGAGGTCGTTTGCACGTTCTACATTCCCCTAAATAGCCTGAACGCCTGTATTATAGCCAGTGATGCTCCTCATGCCCCTCCACACGTCCCTCGTGTTGTTTTGTTTCAGCCTTTGTTCCAGTTTCTTCCTGTATGACTCTTTCCCCTCTTTGCTTTTGTCACTAAGCACTCTTTGAGCCTTCTTCGGTGCTTCCTTGTCACCAGACCTAAAAGCACTTTTTTTTTTACATTTAAACATGCTTTGATGTCCTTGGTGACCAAGGGTTTGTTGTTAGGGAAGCAACGGATAGTTCTCATCGGTACACAGGTGTCAACACAGAAGTTAATGTACTCCGTGATGCAGTCTGTCATTCCATCAGTGTCCTCTCCATGTGGTTCACAGAGAACCTCCCAGTCAGTAGCCTCAAAACACTCCTGTAATGTAGCAGTTGCTCCTTCAGACCACTTTCGCACACTCCTCACTATAGCAGGCTGTCTCTGAACCAGGGGTTTGTATATTGGCCTGAGGTGGACTAGGTTGTGATCCGACCTCCCTAGGGGGGGGAACAGCTGCCGTACTGTAAGCTCCTTTAACATTAGCATACAGCAGGTTTAGTGTCCTATCCCCCCTAGTGTGGTAGTCTTGGTGAGTGATGCATGGTTGAAATCACCTGAGATCAGTAAAACGGCATCGGGGTGACGAGTCTGGAGTTTTGCGGTTACAGAGTGGATGACGTCACACGCGGCAGCGGCATTCGCAGATGGAGGAATGTACACAGCAGTTATTATCACATGAGAGAATTCTCTCGGTAAAAAATATGGCCGAAATCCGATAGCCAGCAATTCAATATCAGGACAACAAACACGCTCCTTAACAGTCACATGACCGGGATTACACCACGTGTTGTTGATGTAAACAGCCAGCCCCCCTCCTTTCCTCTTACCGCTCTCACTCCTCATCCTGTCGCTCCGTATCGCGCTGAAGCTGTCCAGTGTAATGTTAGAGTCAGGCACATCACTATGTAACCAAGTCTCTGTAAAACACATCAGACTGCACTCACGGAAGATGTTCTCAGTCTTCAACAAAGCGACCAACTCGTCCATCTTATTGTCCAGAGATCTCACATTGCCCATGATAATAGACGGGACACACGGCTTGTACTTTCTCATCCTTTTCTTATGCTCCGCTCGTCTCTCTTCATCTTTACTTCCTCCGCGCTGCTTTCTTCCACCTCTGCATCCTCTTGTTGTCCTCTTCCGTATCTCATCCGGAATGTTTAGAGACCTATACAGAATCGGATCTCTAATGCCGGCCGGCTTCAGTGCGATCAGCTGTTCTCTGGTGTAAACAAAGGAATCGGCTCCTTGTTGTTGCGCGCTGATCACCCGGAGTGCAGAAAACATAATTACCATTACGTAACCAAGAACAATAACACTTTCAAACTGCATGTTTGCAAGGGCGACCTTGTTATAAGTTATAAATAAATAAAAGAAGGAAAGTATCATAAAAAGTAAAAACACACGAAAAACTCTGGGAGCAACCGTACCAAGCCGCGCGCTCGCGCATGCGCAAGTACATCACTCAATATGCCCAACTATTCAGGTAGGAGGCAAACCATTCCCATGCTGTGCCACAGGATGCACTTGTGAGGAAGGACAGAAAATTATTTTGGATAACTGTCAAAGGCTTCTAAAAGGTGGAGAAGGGTGATGACTGGTGGCATTTGGGCGGATCTAGCAACATGTAACTTCTCAGTAACAGCTAAAAGTGCAGTGTATGTGCAATGTGCTGCTTTGAAACCAGAGTGGTTAGAATCTTGGAAGTTGTGCTGTAAGAGATAGAAAGACAGTTGATTGCAGACAGTCTGCTCAAAGATTTTAGAAAGAAGTAAGAGAAGTAATATTGATCAGTAGTTGCAGATGTCCTAGGGTTCCAAAGTGGGTTTATTCCAGATGGCTCCCTTGAGTGCAACAGGTACTGTACATGACCATATGACTGGCCATCAGGAAGTTGGGAATTTTCCCTGTCAACCAATTTGGTGAGAGCTGGTCCTTCATCAATCAATCAATCAATCAATGATTATATTAATTCATAAACCTTATACAACAGGTCATCTTCGTTCCAGAGCTTGGGTTTGTGCAACCCATAATAGTACATGTCCGTTGCCATCACAACTGAAAGCATGTAGCATTTGTTCAATGTATTGAGGATGTGTTCCCGAAACATGGATAGAAAGAAAAGCGGCAGTAGGATTCATTGTGCAGAAAAAGTGTGCCAAAAACAGAAAAAGGATTTACTGGCTGATGCAACAAAGTGTACCAGGATAAAGGGTTTATCGAAGTAGTGTGCAGATGACAATGAGGACAGTGGTGAAGAGGCAGAAATACCAGACTGGAGTGAGCAGAGAGCAGGTGCTGTTTCATGCCTAAATGCTGTATGCTGTGAACTAGCTAAATGAACAACCTGTTTTTGATAACCTTGGGGTTTCAATGCCAGAGACCTATTGCAGGTTTAAACATTTGCAAGTTTAACTAGTCAGACACATTGCACTAACATTGAGAGTTTATGCTAAATTTCTCTAAAATGTTTAAAAACATCAAATTCAACTGAAAATGGTACATATAAACATGTAAGTTTTATGAATTTCCTCTATTTACCTTTTTTTTTTATAGTTAACATAAGGCATACATACTCTATGATAGCCAGCTAAGCAATTAAAATTATTTGTTAAATATTCATTTTACAGAAAGGGGAAGAAAGGAGGAAAAGAAAGGAGGCAATATTTTAAGTCTGATAATTAAACAGGGTTTTCAAGGTCAGGTGATCATTGAAATAATTCATCATTGGTGGATTCATTTATGTACACAAAAAGATGGGGAAAGAAAAACCTTTTAAAAATAGTTTGATCGATTTACACACATGGACAAAATTGTTGGTGCCCTTCGGTCAATGAAAGAAAAACTCACAATGGTCACAGAAATAACTTTAATCTGAAGTAATAATTTAAAAAAATTCTATGAATGTTAACCAGTGAAAGTCAGACATTGCTTTTCAACCATGCTTCAACAGAATTATTTTAAAAAATAAACTCATGGAACAGGCCTGGACAAAAATGATGGTACCCCTAGAAAATACTGAAAATAATGTGACCAAAGGAACATGTTAATTCAAGGTGTGTCCATTAATTAGCATCACAGGTGTCTACAATCTTGTAATCAGTCAGTGGGCCTATATATAGGGCTCCAGGTAGTCACTGTGTTGTTTGGTGACATGGTATGTACCACACTCAACATGGACCAGAGGAAGCGAAGGAAAGAGTTGTCTCAGGAGATTCGAAAGAAAATTATAGACAAGCATGTTAAAGGTAAAGGCTATAAGACCATTTCCAAGCAGCTAGATGTTCCTGTGACTACAGTTGCACATATTATTCAGAAATTTAAGATCCATGGGACTGTAGCCAACCTCCCTGGACGTGGCCGCAGGAGAAAAATTGATGACAAATCAAAGAGACGGATAATCCGAATGTTAACAAAAGAGCCCAGAAAGACTTCTAAAGAGATCCAAGGTGAACTTCATGCTCAAGGAACATCAGTGTCAGTTCGCACCATCCGTCGTTGTTTGAGCCAAAGTGGACTACATGGGAGACGACCAAGGAGGACACCATTGTTGAAAATAAATCATAAAAAAGCCAGACTGGAATATGCCAAACTACATGTTGACAAGCCACAAAGCTTCTGGGAGAATGTCCTATGGACAGATGAGACAAAAATGGAACTTTTTGCCAAGGCAAATTTTGCTAATTATACTTGAAGCATATCAGGAAAAGAACACTGTCCCTACTGTGAAACATGGAGAAGGCTCTGTTATGTTCTGGGGCTGCTTTGCTGCATCTGGCACAGGGTGTCTTGAATCTGTGCAGGGTACAATGAAATCTCAAGACTATCAAGGGATTCTAGAGAGAAATGTGCTGGCCAGTGTCAGAAAGCTAGGTCTCAGTCGCAGGTCATGGGTCTTGCAACAGGACAATGACCCAAAACACACAGCTAAAAACACCCAAGAATGGCTAAGAGGAAAACATTGGACTATTCTAAAGTGGCCTTCTATGAGCTCTGACCTCAATCCTACTGAGCATCTTTGGAAGGAGCTGAAACATGCTGTCTGGAAAAGGCGGTCTTCAAACCGGAGCAGCTTGCTCATGAGGAGTGGGCCAAAATACCTGCAGAGAGGTGCAGAAGTCTCATTGACAGTTACAGGAATCGTTTGATTGCAGTGATTGCCTCAAAAGTTTGTGCAACACACTATTAAGTTAGGGGTACCATCATTTTTGTCCAGGCCTGTTCTATGTGTTCATTTTTTTTATAATTCCGTTGAAGCATGGTTGAAAAGCAATGTCTGACTTTCATTGGTTAACATTCATAGAATTCTTATTTATTATTACTTTTGTCAGATTAAAGTTATTTCTGTGACCATTGTGAGTTTTTCTTTCATTGACTGAAGGGTACCAACAATTTTGTCCACGTGTGTACATATTAGCCATCAGCAACAGGGCATAACAGGTTATTGTACTGAAGTATGGGAGTCAGGTCATGAGTCTGAATATAACATTTTATTTCAAAGTCTCTACAAGCTAATTTACTTTGAAGTACTGATGCACTCACCTTCTCATATCTATGTGTTGCTCAGGTTGGCTCTTACCACCACTGCCACAGATACTGTACACATTAACAGATTGTTTTCAATTAAAAGTTTGTTGATCAGCAAACACATTGTTAGGTCAAATTTGGTGTATCAAATCAGGGCTGCTGGACAGCAAATTCCCGACCTGTTTTTTGTTGTGAAAATCTAGGAGTTTGTTGCTCTTGATCTACATGGAGAACTCATTGGTGTTTAGCAGAGAGTCGTGTTCTTCCAAAGCCAACAACCATATGTTTTGTCCCGTCCATGTTCAGAGACATACTCGGCACCAGGCAATTCACCAGATGTTGTGGAACTTGCAAGGAGGTTTTGCAGAATTTGCCAGCCTTGTAGAAGGCAGTCTTAGCAACAGACACACCAGATGACAATTTAGACAGGAGAGTACGGTAAGAGACAAGATCTGTATCGAATTGTGATCTTTCCTCCTTCTCTCTGCAGGTCTTACTTCCAACACATCTGATAGCCAAGGAGCAGGGCAAGAATTTTTTCTGGGATTAGGAGATAAAATAGACGGCGTTCCGGGAACATCTATTATTTTGCATACATTCAACAAGTTGCTGTAAGCATTCCTTAGAGATCCTTAGAGATGACAGCATCATGCAGTTGCTGCAGATTTGTTAGATGTGAATTTACTGTTCACCTGAGCATTGTTGCTGACCATGTCCATCCTTTTATGACACCAAGATAATCGCCATGTCACAAAGCTAAATTCATCTTAAACTGATTTCTTGAGCATGGCAGTGAGTCCACTGAATGCAGATAGTCTCTAAAGCCACCTGGCCTCAATCCAACAGAGTGCCAATGCTTTGTGATTATCCTGGTGTCATAAAAGGATGGACATGGGCAGCTCAGGTAGACTGTGGCACTTAGAGTACAACATGCACAAATGATATTAATCGGCCAAAAGTGTGCCAAGAAAATATCCCCCCATGCCATCACACCACCACTAGCTGTTGATTCATGCTTTCATGTTGTTTATGCCAATCTTCGGTTGAATTCTGAGAATTGGAGCTTCCGTTTCCTGTTCATAGCTGGCACCCAGTATGGCATTCTGCTAGTTTATTAAAACTGCTTCAAGGTTCAATGTGTAGTGGGTTCAGAAATGCTCTTTGGCATACCTCGGTTGTAACAAGTGTTTTTTTGTTTGTTTGGAGCTACTGTTTCTTTTTCATCACCTCAAACCAGTCTGGCCATTCTCATCTGACCTCTGACATCAGCAAGTCCTTTTTGCCCAGAAAAAGCTAGAGATGGACGTGAGTGAAAATGGCTGTAGATCAGCAGTTTTAGAAATACCCAGACCAGTCCATCCAGCACCAACAACCAGACCACATTCAAAGTCACTTCAATCAGCTTTCGTCCCCATTCTGGTGCTTTGTTTGGTTTGATGCTTGGTTTAAACAGCAGGTTGACCATGTCTACATGCTTAGATGTATTGAGTTGCTGCAATGTGATTGGCTGATATGTTTTTTGCGTTCATTTATATACAGTATATATATATATATATATATATATATATATATATATATATATATATATAATCTCCTTTGAACATATATAGTCATAAATAAATGTAATAATGTGAATGTGAAGCATAGAAAAACATCTTAGTACAGCATACAGCTGCATAACCTGACACTACATATGAGAAACTTTCCCTGCTTAAATAGCAGTATAACTTTTAAGTTGCTGACTTTGAATGTTTTATCTTTTATGGCATAGTGAAACACCAGACTGTGTGAATAGGAAAATATGTCTTTTCTAGTTTTACAAGATGAGCTGAGTGTTCTCTACAGGGGATGATTATGGAAATAGCTACCATAGCCTGTCATCATGTCTAAGTGTTTATGTGAGCTGTTCCTGATTGCTGAACGGGGTATGGCGTATCTCTCTGGGTCAGTTCTGATGGACACACTGATTTCAGGGTGATAGCAGAAAGCAGGAGAGCTGCACTACTAGCTGCAAATGCAAATTAGAGAAATTCAGGATTCGGTTTGAACATTCTAGAAAAGTGGTCAGTAAGGGATTATTATTACTTGTAAAAAGAGAAGGTGAGTAGTCATAATTTGTAGCCAGAGTAAATGCAACAGTCAGTATTTTTCTATGCCAGGATTCGAATGGTTAGAAAACAAGCATTGTAAAATTCCATTATCAGACATGGAGGCCTTGTTAATGTTCTTATGATCCCCATGAGGTCCCTTGTAATTGCTTTTTAGGTAGTTCAATGAATTAATGAGCAAACGTGTCAGCTGATCTAGCCTCTTCTTTTGCTGTAATGGACAATCACCACTTTGGTATCAAGTATAAAGTAGGAAATGAAATCAAATTTCAATAAAGCCCTTGCCCCATGGCACAGTGAATTGCAAACTGATCAGTGCTGTGTGAAGGGATTCTTTCACAGTGATGGTTTTCATATCACGATCAGATCACGCTCAGCTAGTTTAGAGGATCATCCAGACTCATTTTGGGAATCATGGCAGGCATCGTTATTCACCTCCCTGGTCAATATTAAATGCTGCTGGAGAAATCACATCCTCCATCCCGTGAAGGCCACTCATAGATATCTGTAGAATGAGGACTCTGTCGATGGGCGTACTGCGCACTCAGGTTGGATCAATTTCAGCTGACTCATCCACACAAGTGCAGTATAAGAATCGGTATGTGGTTAATGTTGATGTTGCAGCAATTTATTCATTTTCATTGTTAATTCTGCATCCACAACAGAATTTAAGTTTCATGATTTCCCCTCTCGCACCAAATGCTGCACGAATGCAGCTGGCAACATGATGCTGTTGATTTCTGCATTCTAGCAGTGATTTGTTTTCATTCTTATGAGTCTTTTTTGTTATGACTCTGTCTGTGATTGTTTTTTCTTTTATCTTAACCTGTTTTTCACATTTTCCCCTCAGTTTGTCGTTTGCACAACGGCCGACTTTCTGCCTGTTTTTAGATATTGTCTTTGATTACTGATTTCCTTTCTCTCCCTTCTTTTTTTTTTACCTGGCTTTATTCATTATTAATTATACAACAATTCGTTTGTGCCGAGAAATGCAGCATAACAGAACTGGTACATATCACTAGATGCATCACTCATACATGACAGGTGTTCTAACAATAATTAATTACAGTCACTGTCGGTCACCAGCATGGGTGAGAATATGTCTGTATGGTCTGCAGTCCTGAGGAGAGGGCAGCTGCCTGCCAAAACCCACATTCAAAATCAGCAATAGAAACAGTTTCAGCAAGAAAACACATCTGATTATGTTATGTCACCTTAAACAACACGTTATCTCATTAAGTACTGCTTCAAAGTTGTTCTAAATTGTCTCTGAAATTTTTGTTGTTTTGTTCACAGCTCATGCAAGCTACAAAGCTAAATAGCATTTTACACAAGGCTAAATCCCAAATCCTTCATTAACCCCTGATCAAGGGCACTACTTGGTGGGTGGTACAAGGGTTATTCACCCTGTATAGTGCACATTTGATGCTATTTGGGATGCAACCCCAGAACCTGGAGATTAGCTAATAATTTAAAGTGGAATAAGTGGAAATATAAAGTAAATCTCATAAGTTTGTCAGGACGATCCACCACATCCATTGTTTATTCTTCTCATCTTTTGGCTACATAGTACCAGGAAGAATTTACTACTACTGCGCTTTCACCCCTGTTGATTACGGTACTGTACGGAAATCTACGTAACGCGTTAGGTCCGCCATTCAAATATTCAGTTACTTAGTTACTTTTAAAAAATGTAATCTGTTATTCAGACAATTAATGTAATCTGTGAGCCAGAAAGCAGTCATTCCTAATCCATTGGTGTGTGTGTGTGTGTGTGCGAGAGAGAGGAAGTCATCCTACAAGCCCCGCCCCCGATAACCTGCCCCCCTCTGTTATTCCTGCTGTTATACCCCTATCTCACCTATGCCGGTTTGACTATGTGAGGACCGAAGCACGGAAAGATGGAAACCTAATCACAGCGCCAAAACTCGCGGTGAATCATGATGAACCGTCCTCACGGCCATAGGTGAAATAGGGTTATTACGTGTAGGTGAGATAGGGGTATTAGTAGTTAACAGATTATGGGCCAAACTTTGCTGAGTGATGATGGTAGAATAATTATCAAGGTCTTGACTAAAACAACACGCATGAGGAAGCACAAAGGAGTTTTCATTTTCTACAATGGGAAAGTACTCGAACTAGTTACTTTCATCAGAAAGCAACACAGTAATGTAACTGGTTACTTTTCGAAGACAGTAATTTTGTAATGTAATTAGTTATTTTAAAAAGTAACGTCCCCCAACACTGGTCGCCAGCTCTGCGAGTTACCGATGAATCTGTGGTGTTGGTGGAGCAAGATAACTGATAAATAAATAAATAAATAAATAAATAAATACATATACAAACCTGCATTATCTGTTGATAAATGGTCTTTTTAGAACTTTTGTATAAAAGCAATATCATGCGTGCGGTCATGCTGCTGTACTGACTATCAGCCTGGCTGTGATATTAGTCTGCATTCAAGCCGTGATGATATTCGGCACGACAGCATTCCATCTTGTGTGATATTGCTTAAATATGGCCTTACCCCTGCATGTCTATCCACAGTATATAAGCCATCGCCACATGACATGTGGCATTCTAGTTCCTGTCATTTAGCAGAATTGAACTGCACTAATAAAACAGACTAAAATGAATGATTTCCTAAATGACTCTTCAGCTTAATTTATACCCAACATCATTAATTGACTACCTTTATGAATGACTGAAATGTTCAGACAAATAGTATGACATTACGAAAGCACAGCGGCGACAACAGTCACTCTTAAGCCTATTGAATTCGTGTCATCTCCAGGCACCAACAGTGCACATCCCTGTGTGCCTCATGTGGACAGAAAGAAAAAACATCACTCCTAACTAACTCTTCTCATTGAATGTTTCATGAGTTGTAGCTCAGTAAATGTCAATACAAGGGCAAGGCAGCACCAGATCTCACTGACATATAAACATCGCTAAGACACCATAGAAGGACAAAAAAGCGTTAACATGATTACCAGTTTGTCTTTCTGAGAGCTTTAAAGAGCATAAAACGTGGTAAATTATGCAGGAGTGCTCACCATAGGAAAACGTGTTAAGATGAAAAATGAGCACACTTGCACTGCTCGCTTGTTTGTTGAGTGACTTGCATAATAATGTATGATTTCAGAAATCTGATTTCAGTTTTACTAACCTGACCAATTTAATCACAAGTGTAAATGTCTGCAGTTACTTTGTTATCAGGATGTAACAAAATGAACAGGAAGGTAATTAGGATCAGGGATATTTCTCTAATGGATGTAGTGATAAATATTAATATGTGTCCACACTCAGTGCGTCTCATAACAATGAAAATCCTGCTCACACTTGCCATCGGGAATTAAAGTGCCAGTCCTTTCACTTCACTTGCAACAGAAGCCACAGCACACATAATGTGGGCAGCTTGACAAATGAAATAAACATCCACTGCGTCATGTTCCTTTCATGGCGACAGATGAGCTCCATCGAGCTCACGGTAGAGACCCTTTTTTTTTTTTTTTCTCCTCTTTTCTTTCTTCTCACTGTGCTCTAATCTGTGCACAGAGCTTCCTACAGGCCATGGCTGAGATATTGCTGTTTACCGGAGTTCTGCTTGATTACTAATAACGCCTAACCTTTTTGGAGGCCGGCAAGGCATTCATCAAAGGAAGGACTGATTAAATTCATTCAGCGGGTACACTGATGATGCGCACCATGAGTCAGGAAGCAAGGAGGACTCTGATGAAACAAAGGAGCGAGAGAAAGC
Organism: Clarias fuscus; assembly: GCA_030347435.1. NCBI lineage: Eukaryota > Metazoa > Chordata > Actinopteri > Siluriformes > Clariidae > Clarias > Clarias fuscus. Next base: position 35,132,201 of record CM059207.1, read on the forward strand.
CGAGGTCCACAGATACGAAGTGGGAGAAAGGACCGGCCGTAAGATGCGGTGGGAGGTAAAGTGACAAAATAAAAAGCTGGAGTTAAAAAGAAAGATGATTCGGCTGGGTCTTGAATGTTAAAAATTTATTCATTCGTTCATGCATTTATCTATACTAAACACTTGGACACTGTGGATAAACCACAATAACAGATTGATTTTTTAATTTTTTTTTGTTAGCAGACATTGATTACTACTTCATACTGTATGGCACTCATTAAAATAAGTTTCAAAACTATTTCCAAAACTTTTTTTTTTTTTTTTACATTTTTCATTTTTATATAAAGTCCCTCATCTGGTAATACTGTAGGGTCGAAGGTAATTTTTCCATAAATTTGTGTATGTGTGTCCTATGTTATTTTCTCCATCATATAACAGTACTGGATATATTTTACTAAGTTATGAAATAACATACATGGCATCAGGCAATTAAGTAACATCAACAACAACAACTGCTGTTGTTATATATAATATGCCATTATATTATATGCCATTATATTATATGCTATTATATATATATATATATATATATATATATATATATATATATATATATATATATATATAATATGCTGTTATGTAATGTGCTCTCCCTGCTGTGTGTAATCCCTGCTGCTGAAAAACACCCCCACGGCATGATGCTTCACTGTTGAGATCGTATTGAGCAGGTGACAAGTGGTCAAGACATTAGCCTTAGAATTGAGACGAAACAGTTCAACCTTGGTTTAATCAGACCAGAGAATCTTGTTCCTCACAGTCTGAGAGTCCTTTTGCACTGAGGAGAGTCTTCCGTCTAGGCACTCTGCCATAAGGTCAGGGCTGCAGTGATGGTTGTCCTTCTTCAGCTCAGACGGAGACATCATTGGGTTCTTGGTCACCACTCTTACTAAGGCCCTTCTCCCCTGATCGCTCAGTTTGGCTGGGCGACCAGCTCCTGGTTGTGGCAAGCTTCTTCCATTTTAGAATTATAGAAACCACTGTGCTCTTGGGAACTTTAATGCAGGAGATTTCTTTCTTTCTTTCTTTTTTTGGTAGCCGTCTTCAGATCTGTGCTCTGCAGTAATCCTGTCTCTCTGCAGGCAGTTCCTTTGACCTCATGGTTTTTGTTCTGATAAATACATAAATAAACTAAAAAAAAAAAAAAAGTGAAGTGGGTCTGAATAATTTCTGAATTATGCTAAAGGCACATTTATTTAAATAAAATTTGTATACATATATCATTTTTCCTTGAAGCACTGTTACCAAATGTGGGTATTTACCCGATGAAGTGTTAATGCTTGTGAATGGAGTCTGTAGTGTCAATAAGAAAAATGGTCAGGGATCAGGATCAGCCCAGATTAAACGGAAATTAATTGTCATGAAAACCCTTCATTGTTTCTAAAATGTAGATACGAATAGCAAAAATGTATGAAGCACTATTATCATTTGCAAAACGCTGTGATGTAAGCAGAATAAAACACTCAAGAACAGGCTGTTATTGGACAGGAATCAAATCTGGAGTGGAAAAAGTAACTCCACACTACAGAGCCATCGATTATTTTCCTTACTTGCATAATTAAACAATGTTCTAGACAGAAGAGACAGAAAGTGAGAGGAAAATGTTAGCTTTTATAAATTTATGGGAGTAAGCATAAATTTAATCGGGCTGAAATGCTGAGGAGGAAGTGTCTCTGTGTGTGTGTGTGTGTGTGCACGTTTATATCGGCCATCGGCCTCACTCCCTGCAGGCTTTCCACACACTGCTACAGCTCGCTAACACACAGCGCAGGCTGAGGCTGAACACTCACACTGTGAGAAATGCATTTCCAAACTCGCCTCATCACTCACACACACAGCAGGGTATACACAATAATATCGTTCTGGACAACAGCAACAGCAATACACACACACACACACAGACACACACATGAAAGCATGCATGCATGCACATATATAAACACATAATGATAAATACCATTCATACACACGGACACAAACAAGAGCCGCTCAGAGGCTCTAATATAAACCTGGGCGTTCTTTTACAACTAGAGAATCCTGACAGTTTACATTAAGCCTGATAAGTGGATATATGTGGAAAATATACTGATTATAACTAACGCAAATCAATAATACAGCATAATCATGAAAGAAAATCCTGTGTAAAGATCTTACAGGAGATTTCCTCCTGGTCCATAAAGTAACTTCACTTCACAACTGGAGACTTTGACTTGATATCCTGCTTCACAACACACCACTGCTCTTTAACTGCAAATGCTCACATCAGTTCTGAGGAAAACTAAGATTAAAATGTTCAACAGCCATGACAAAAAGTAACTAATATCTAAATAATAATTTAGTCTTCTAGTTAAAACCTCTATTGAAAGTGAATGTCATTTGAGTTAATGAATAAACAATAAGACGGAATGTCAGAACTGGTTAATTAGACGACATTTTTCCCTTTCTCCCATCCTTACATGCTCATGTTAAAAGAGACCTCATTAAGAAACACTGCATGGTGTGCACGTAAGTGAAGTGAATAAATTGCCATGGTGATCATGTGCACCATGCTAGACAGACCTCAGACCTATCCTCTCCTATGTGCTAAAGATTTATAGTGGAATAAACTTGCTACTTACTTGATCAGAAATGTCTATAATATTACTAATTACTGTGACATTGCTTTGTGACAAAATGTATTATTATTTCTGCAAATGTTTCCGTTGTCCTGAGTGGTTTGGTACCCCATCCAGAGTGTTTTCAGCCTCGTGAGCTCCCTGAGATGGGCTTTGGCCCGCCCTTGACCCTATACTCCATAAGTAAATGCATTTTTTATACAGAGCAGCATGGTTGTCAGAGAGTATCTTTCACTGGCTTTCTGGTTTGAGTCTCAGTATCGGATACTTCTAAATGTTATATTATTTAAATATTTCCATACACTGTTGTTATAAAAGTCAATAGATTCATCTTGTACAAACTTTCTAATATAATATACAGTGGAACCTCGGATTGCGAGTAACTCGGTTTACGAGTGTTCCACAAGACGAGCAAAGATTTTTAATACATTTTGACTTGAAAAACGAGCATGTCTTGGTTTACGAGTGCCAAGTTTTTTGACACCGACACACACACACCAACACATACACTCTCTCGCCTTTACACCCCTCCTCCCCGGCTTCAGACAGACACACACACTCTGCTGTACACAGAAACTCTGCTCTGTCGCGATTCTTTTCAAAGGTAAGGTGCTGGTTAATTAGTTTTTTTTTTTTTTTTTACTTTACAGCAGTGATTCCGTTAGTCTGCGCTCACGTGAGTTTCATTAGAGAGATTTTTTTTTTCCTGTTAAAACAGTGTTTCCGTTGTGTGTGTGTTTGTTGTGAAACTTAAAAAGCGAGGTGGGGGGAGGGAGGAGGAGTTTTACTGTGTAAGATGAGGCAAGTGAAGGGGATAATTCTACACACACACACACACACACACACACACACACAAATACCGTTTGTGCGCGCAGGCGCGTTGTAACACTTATCTGTTGGGATTTATTTTAACCTTTTTTAAAGGTAAAGTGCAGGTTAATTTGTTTTATTTGTACTTTATATATTGTATTAATTATTTTTCTGTATTTATTTTTTTGGGCTGTGGAACGAATTATTTGAGTTTTCATTATTTCCTATGGGCAGATTTGATTTGGTTTACGAGTGGTTTGGAATATGAGCCCACTTCCTGAACAAATTATGCTCGTAATCCAAGGTTCCACTGTAATATAATATAATATATCATATAATATAATATGTATTATAAGCTTCTTTATTATGAGGACGTTCAAGTCAAACTAGGACTTTTGATTGCAGAATAACAGAACATAGTTATGAAAATGCCCATTATTTCTCTATATAATCCCTTGCTACTGTACACTAATGCACATATACCAGGATTTAACTAACGCTTGGATATTATTGAGGTAGAATTGTTTTCTTGGTATGCTGGAGCCGTGATCAGACTGCCTGCTTCACGTCATGAAACGCTGGCCATCCAAGAACTCCTTTAAAGATCCAAACTTGTGGAAATCTTGATGTATCTAAACACTACTGAAACACTGGGATAAGTGCATCAGTTTAGCAGGAGGTTATATAGTAAAATAAAGCCAGTTTTGCTTTCATAACTGTGTTCTCTTATTCTACATTACAAAGATTGTAATTAATTAGATTGAAATGATTATTTAGCAACATTTTAGTAAAGAAAGCTAAACATATCCTTACATGTTTAATAGCTGGGATGCCAGCCATACTTGTGGTGTGAGCTTAAGCCACACCAGATTCTTTCACCTGGCAGAGGAAAAGCAGACATCTCTGGATACACTACAGACCAACGCTTAAAGGCTTAGTGCTAGTTGCAGGTGAATTCCATTCAAACCCACTTGTTTGCATTTTTTTCTTGATTGCATCTAATTCTTTTAGTTTGGTCTGTGTGATAAATGTTCTCTAAATGATTCAAAATGTCACAGTAAAAAAAAAGAGTCTTTGGAGTGTTTTTAAAGTGAACTGATTCTATCTTGTAGTGCTTGGGATGCTCAGGACATCTTGATCCATACAATGTTCATACAACTTAACCTAATAATTTTCTAATTGTTATGGCTTCTGAGCTTTTGAAATACACACGTGGACAAAATTGTTGGTACCCTTCGGTCAATGAAAGGAAAAACTCACAATGGTCACAGAAATAACTTTAATCTGACAAAAGTAATAATAAATAAGAAGTCTATGAATGTTAACCAATGAAAGGCAGACATTGCTTTTCAACCATGCTTCAACAGAATTATATATTTAAAAAAAAATGAACTCATGGAACAGGCCTGGACAAAAATGATGGTACCCCTAACTTAATAGTTTGTTGCACAACCTTTTGAGGCAATCACTGCAATCAAACAATTCCTGTAACTGTCAATGAGATTTCTGCACCTCTCTGCAGGTATTTTGGCCCACTCCTCATGAGCAAGCTGCTCCAGTTGTTTCCGGTTTGAAGGGCGCCTTTTCCAGACAGCATGTTTCAGCTCCTTCCAAAGATGCTCAATAGGATTGAGGTCAGGGCTCATAGAAGGCCACTTTAGAATAGTCCAATGTTTTCCTCTTAGCCATTCTTGGCTGTTTTTAGCTGTGTGTTTTGGGTCATTGTCCTGTTGCAAGACCCATGACCTGCGACTGAGACCCAGCTTTCTGACACTGGCCAGCACATTTCTCTCTAGGATCCCTCATAGTCTTGAGATTTCATTGTACCCTGCACAGATTCAAGACACGCTGTGCCAGAAGCAGCAAAGCAGCCCCAGAACATAACAGAGCCTCCTCCATGTTTCACAGTAGGGACAGTGTTCTTTTCTTGATATGCTTCATTTTTCCATCTGTGAACATAGAGCTGATTTGCCTTTGGCAAAAGTTCCATTTTTGTCTCATCTGTCCAGAGGACATTCTCCCAGAAGCTTTGTGGCTTGTCAACATGTAGTTTGGCATATTCCAGTCTGGCTTTTTTATGATTTGTTTTCAACAATGGTGTCCTCCTTGGTCGTCTCCCATGTAGTCCACTTTGGCTCAAACAACGACGGATGGTGCGATCTGACACTGATGTTCCTTGAGCATGAAGTTCACCTTGGATCTCTTTAGAAGTCTTTCTGGGCTCTTTTGTTACCATTCGGGTTATCCGTCTCTTTGATTTGTCATCAATTTTCCTCCTGCGGCCACGTCCAGGGAGGTTGGCTACAGTCCCATGGATCTTAAATTTCTGAATAATATGTGCAACTGTAGTCACAGGAACATCTAGCTGCTTGGAAATGGTCTTATAGCCTTTACCTTTAACATGCTTGTCTATAATTTTCTTTCGAATCTCCTGAGACAACTCTTGAAATGGGATGTACAAACAAGTCTATGATCCATCGAGGACCCACTGCCCAACCCACAGCACCCAGAAAGTTCTGTTACTGGTCTAATGTCCCAGTGCCAGACAGGACAGCACCCCCCCAAGTGGTCTTGTGGAGTCATGCCCTGAGGGACCAGAACTGCCCTGGTGGCACAAGGAGAACCTATACAGTACAATGCACAATATTGCACAACATGCACAATAATGTTGTGCATTTTAATGTTATGCCTGAAAGGTGTATAGCACACAGTTATCAGTGGGATTTATTTATTGTCATGTCATCTGGTATCACCCAAATGAGGATGGGTTCTCGTTTGGTTCTTCTCAGGGTTTCTTCCTCAGGTTGTCCCAAAAAGGTTTTTCTTTGTCATTGTTGCCTCTGGCTTGTTTATTAGAGACATGCTAATAAAACAATATTTAAGTGTATACTTTTTTACATTTTATATTCAAATTCTGAATTTATATTTCCACAGAGTTGCTTTGTGACAATGTCTGTTTAAATGTACTAAAATAAAACTAAAAGAAAACAATAGGACAGATGCCTTCCACCCTCACATTCCGATAAATGATATAACATATGATGTAGTTACCTTTTAGGCAAAATAGGCAGTATGCACTTTACATGACATCGATTACATTTTCAGAATTTCAGCTGGACAGTTGACAGCTTGTTACAACACATTGTGACAAATGCCATGAGTCAAATGCACAAAAGTGTTAACAAACAGTTGTCACAGTTGGACATGAAGACATAGTTGCAAGTTTAATTAAGGTAGACAAAAGATACACGTTAATCAATATCAGTAATGAGAATCAGTCAAGGGTCAGGAGATGTACAAACAACGTTAGCCCTAGGCAGTACAGAGTAAAAATAAATAAATAAATAAATAAATAAATAAATAGAGAACTGGATGATAACCAACACAGAACTTCTGCTTGCAATGCATGTGACAACTGATAGTCATTAAATACTGTGAATATTGAGTCTAGATGTGTGATCAGTAATCAGGTGAGTTGGAGCATGTGTGCTAGAAGTTGAAGCGCTGGTCCTGTAGGCCATCCTGCATTGTGGAAACGGGCAAACAATAACCAATGCATGTACAGTATTTGGACAATAAACAGTTGGGAGTGTACACACTACATAAAAGGAAATGTACACACATTTTTTGCCTCTATATGAGCGTATACATTATAACAGCTACAAACTGCCACTAGTCCATGCTGATGCTATCTCATCCAGACAGCTGATGCACCAGCATTGAGCACCAAGGGTGATAGAGGACTACTGGCTGAAGAAATGAACTCATCACACCAAAATTGGAAACTCACCTTGCCACCATGAAATGAACTGGTCCCCATTTCGACCAAAAAGAAACCGTCATTGAAATTGCCAAGGAGTTATCAAAGTGCAGTATCTGAATTATGGCTAATCAGATCTGGGACTTCAAATCTCCAATCACCTACAGGTAATGTGATGATAACGTAGAGATGTTCTACTCTGGCGGTGAAAAACGAGCATCAGATTTATAGTGGCCAGCCAGGCTGCCAGAAGCATAATGCTTTCCAATGATTGTCAGACCTCCTGGCATTGATTCTGGAAACTGATCTGATCATACAGGCTGGAGATTTCAATGGCCATGAGAAATTTTGAGCAGATATTTTCATGGAGAGATCAATGACAATGGACTGTGTTTGCTGTCCCTCACCTCATTCAGCAACCTGATTGTGGGGAAAAATTCATTTCCTGGACAAAGAAGAAAAACAAATGACCGACTTGATTCTGGCATATGCTGCCTCCTTGTGCCCCCAGACCCGAACACAGCCGTGGATCTCAGATGTGTGTTTGGACTTGGTGAATAATCTGAAACAAGCTAAAAACATTCATTTTGAATTGCATCAACAACCAAATAAGGTGACAACCACGTGCAAAAAAGCTACCAATGCATCATCCTTCTCTCCATTATTGGCAAAGCCTTCATTCAGTACCAAACTACAAAAAGATTGGGAGCAATCATATGATCCCCATTTGCCAACTGATGGAAGAACTAATTTGATGCGGAAAGCAGCCGGGAATTATCTTAAACTGTGTCCACTTCCAGGAGGGCACTGGAAACTCAACATATGCCCCAGAAGATCATCCAACTTCTCTGAACATTGTGTGATGGCATAACTAGCCGTGTATGGATCCAAAATAAATGAGCTATCCTCAGGGTTTACCTCGAGTCCACCAAGGGGTTGCCTATCACAGTAGTCTATGCCATCATGAGAAAGGTTTTCAAAGGTAAGTGTGGAGTCCTAAGACAAATTGTGACTGATTTGATTTCTACTCAAGATATTTAGATGTTTGAGACACTGATGCTGAGGCTACACCCTTTATGCCATTGCCCAGTCACACGGTTTGAAGATCAATGCAGATAAGACCAAAGTCCTGACGACAGATGGGTCACGGATCAACTTACACTTTAAAGGCTTTCACACCAAATAGGTTCCGGAATTCAAATATTGGGAAGTCTGTAAATGTAAATGATAAATGTAAACTTGAGGAAGATTTGAAGAACCAGCCTCACCAGTCATGAATCCAGGTTTGCTGCCGGGATTGGAAACGTTATAAACAAAATCCGAAGTCTATTCATTTAGTCACCCACCATGGTTTGAAGAAGAAGTACAAGTAGTTCCATTATATTAGGGTATGTACTATGCACTGGTCAGCCACGCCATTAAAATGCAAAACTTTACTCAAAATATTTTGTAGGTTTCACTTGTGCCACCGGTTTGCTGCCGTGTCTGGCATGGGGATGTTAGTGTTGGATCCATTTGGTGCTGTGTGTTTCAGGGTGCGGCTTTCATTGATTGGACTTGTTTGTCCGACACATTCCATGGATGTTTGGTTGGATTGAGATCTAGGGAATTTGGAGGATGGATCAACAACCTTGAACTCTGTGCCTGCTAAGCCCCACATACAGCAGTCTGTGATGCACTTGGTGTTTTGATACCTTTCTATCATAAGGAGCATTAACTTTTTTTGCCAAAGACTCTGTGGCCTTTGGTCCCCACAGGCATGGATGAGCCTTGGGTGCCCATGTTCCTGACAGAGTTTACTGGGATACAATTGATCAATGTGACTCAGTTCACCTGGTGGTGGTGTTTAGTGCTGTGAGTCATCAATGTATATGACTGAAAGTCATTTCAGTTCCTGTACAAGGGTGATGTCTGTAACTGGCATAGGGCTAGTCCACAGTATTTACCTATACAATCCTGAGGCAAACCACTGCAATAGAAGAGAGTGGTATTAGATTAGCATGTTGATGATGTGACTGTATTAGGTTATCTGGCTGATGATGAGACATGGAGCCCATACAGCAGCTGGATGCTCTGCTGTGTGTTTAACAAACAAACGCACAAGGTAATCAATCACTAAGCATTGCACAGAAATGTGTTTTTCTGTTAAATTGTTTCATAAGATCCAAATCTCCAGCACCTGCGTGACTCTTTTATTTCTAAATCAAACATTTGTTTCGTGCTCATGGAAGGAGTCAGAGAGATACAAAAGCTCAATAATTTGTGCAATGTTTAAAATCCGTATGGAGTGTGATGTTTATTTGAGCTGCTAACCCCAGAACGAGCAGCAGATGTACGCTCCGGTCAGCTTTCCAACACCATGTAAACATTCAGATGGATGGAGTTTATTTTACTGCCAACATGTGTTTTCAGACATGCCCTTTGGTAAAGTGCAGAACTAAAACACAGGCAGAAGATTCAGCCTGCTGCGCCCCACTGGCTATTATGTCACTTAAATGTGGGATTATACCAAAGCCCAGTTCATTACACATTTCCAGAGCTTAGCAAAAAGGGAAAATGACCGATAAGAAGAGATGCGGCAATGTTATCCATGTGTTTAAAAATGCTGACAACTAATGCTGCAATAGAGGCTTTAACTGTGAAATATGATTGCAACTGCATTACACTGCAGATATTTGGGAGAGGAGAAAAAATAAACTGTCTATTTTTAGTTAAGAATAAACAACAGCTATCATACAATGGATCATTTCCAGTCTAACACTTTAGCAGAATTAATATTTGGGATCATTTTACACTCTTTTTTTTTTTTTCCACCTGAAGAACCAGAGATCGTGAAATTTTGGTTCTTGGACTGTGCATAATGGTCAAACACAAATTTGACAGACCTGACATTTTAAAAAACCAAACATTTTGGTAGTGATTACCAAAGTGCTCCTTCTATAAAAAAAATAGGGAAATGGATGACAAGGAAATAATGTATTATAATATTATTCATGTGTCTTGAAAAATGCTCACAACTAACGCTGCAATTCAAGGCCTTGGTTTTTACCTAGAAATACAATTGCATCTAAATTGCACCCCAAATCTTTCAGCAAATGTGTGGACACGTAGTTCAGTATCTACATGAAAGCAAAATCGCATATCTGTGCATGTTTGTGCTTCCCCCCCCCCCCCCCCCCCCCCTATAAAAGTGGCACAAATGTATTTCTCTTCCTTTTTGTTGAAGGTGACATTAATCACTTTCTTAGTAAAGAACTTCCATTCCACCTTGAGCACAGCTTGCCTCTTTTTATCAATATTAATGGTTCCCTTTCCATACTTAGCCAAAGCTATTTCACACTTGGTTAGCTGGGCTATGAGAAGCCTCTCCGGGGTGGTATATTTAGCACAAGCTTCCAAAATATTTTCAGGATCCCTAATCATTGTGGAAAACCTGCCATTTGAAGTAACACACTATAAAACTCCATTCCAAAAAAAGTCATTTATCTTCCAGTTCTTGCTTTATGCATTTTAGTTGACTAATCCATGCTGCTCGGATATTTAATATCTACTGACATCACTGGAAAAGGGAAGTGTTCACTAATGTACTCTGCTTTCACTGCCTTGTTGGAGTCAGACAGCCTCGCTGGGAGAGGTAGTTCAAGGCTAAGGAATGGAGAGATCGTTCACTAGTCAGGAATGGACATAATCCTGACCTTTAAAAAAAAAAAAAAAAAGAGCCATGTTATACATTAAGTTTTGAAAATACACCCCATAAGTTGAACTTTAAGTTAAAAAAGTTGTTATTTGCATGAGGAAAGCACTGTTAATCTTCTGAGATCCTCATTCAGATTATGCAAATATCCCTTGTGTACCTCGAAGGTAGACAGATTTTTCTTGAGTAGAATTATCTGGAGCAGAGCTTAAGACTTTTAGACAAATGAAATAGGCCTTTGCATGTCCATACACCAATTAGTCATAACATTATGACCACCAGCAAAAAATATTGAGTAGGTTCCCCCTTTTGCCACCGAAAGGTTTTAATTCTGAAAACGAGCATTGACCATTTCACCAATTTGATCTACAGACACACACACATGCATCAAAAAGCCTTGATGCCCATGCCTCTGTTTTTGGTTCACCAGTTTTTCTTCTTTGGAGAACTTTTGGTTGGTTCTGACTACTACAGACCAGGAACATCCCACATAAGTTACAGTTTTGGAGTTATTTCTCCAATTTTAGCGCTTGTCAAAGTCACTCAAATCGTTACATTTTCATATTTTTCTGCTTACACCACATCAACATCAGGGACAAAATTTTCACTTGCTACAGTACCTAATATATCCCATCTAGATCCAGCTGCCAGTCATCACTGTTTCAGTGGAAAAGATAGGCACCTACCCAATATTAGTTGGGTGGTCACAGTGTTATGGCTGATTGGCAAAGCTGTGCAATTTTAGAAAACTGATCAATAATAATAATAAAACAATTCATAATTTAAACCAAACCAGTCATTACAAATGAGAATTTTTAGAACGCTTTTTTATTGACTAACCAGAATAACTGGAGTAAACTCCTCAGTTCTACCTCTTGCAAAGCACTGAATGGTCAAACAGATATTTTACAAACCCTCTTACCTGACATTTTCCCAAACCTGTATTTATCTAACATACATTTATTCAAGTGCACTTTCTTTCATCGGCTAGGTAGGTTTTCACAATGCTTTTTTTTTTTTTTAAATAAGTAGCCAGTTAAAATCATCATGGCAGTGTGGTTTTACGTGGCACTATCACAAAATGTTCAAAGTGTGGAATTGCCTTTTTCACAAACTTTTAAAAGCTACAATGATGTTAACACAATACGCATATTTAACACAAGGATTTGTTCAGGAGTTTATTTTTAATGGAGTTGAGGAATTTTTTATATCTTTAAATTGTGAAAACCTGCCCTATGAAAGGAAAGTGAGAGTTTGTTTAAATAATTAAAGGTTTTTATACCATGAATAATCTATTGTGATTGGTCAAAAGGCACTGATTAATTTTCTATAACATGAAGTCTGACAGTAGTGCAGTTTTGAATCAAAGATTTATATTTAATGTCCTTGTTCTAATACATCTAATATGTCACTTTCATTGTAATAATTCATTAACAGGGACTTGTAAAGCGGATGCTCCACATACAGTACTGTAGTCTCACTCCAACCTCACCTTCTGGAAATGCCTCAATCATCCTGATGCTTTTTCCGCTAGGTGCTTCTACACTAGTGAATCATTTTTTTTTTTTTTTGCTGCTTTGGATGAACATCCTAAAGATTTACACTTTTCATTATTAATTTATCCTCAAGTCTCTCCTTTGCTTCATGTGCTTGTATAATGTAGTTTTCTACTTTTGTGAACTGCTTCTGCAATCATGAAAACTGGCCTGTGATTATCCTAGGAACCTTTGTGGTCCAATAAGGGACTGTGGAAGCCAATGATGACTGTTGTATTTATTGCCATTTTTACAACCGGGGTAGAACCTCTGGACAAACGCATTCACATTAGAGAAAATTATGGGATCGCCAATCTACCTAGTCATGTCTTTGGCCTGTGGGAGGAAACCAGAGCACCTGGTGGAAAACCACCATGCCTGGGGAGAACCTGCAAACCCCATGCACACAGACTGAGATGGGAATCAAACCCTCAACCCTGGAGGTCGACAGTGCTAACCACCACTCTTGGCTTTTGTACACCTTACTTACAGGTTAATTCCACAATCTGATGTTACCAGGAAGATGATGGGTTTGAGTCTGGTTCCTCTAAAGGTATTTTCATTACATTACCTCATGGAGTTTTTCCTCACCATTAATGTTTTATGGTATGCTATTACAATAAGCATCTAAATATATGTCCAGATTTGAACATTTTCTACTGTTAGGGGGACAATATTTAATTAAACGAGTTTATATCATTCAATAAATCTTGTGGAACTAATCATTATGGATTTTATGTTAGTATGGATCTTGTATTAGGTCCATTACAGCTAGAAACTTTGACCTTCCTAGATCACTGTCCTCTGCTCCATTCCATGCTCACTCTCAACTCTTCCTCTACATTCTTTCACCCCCATTCTACCCCTACTAGCAAATGAAACATTCAGTCTTCATGCCTGCGCCCTAACCTTGAACTGGAAAGTGGAACTAGGAAGGACACTGAGTGCATGGAGTGCACTTCTAAGCCAGGCACCAGGTTTCTCTGTCACACAAGAATATAAATGGATTTTTGGCAATGGGAGACAAAACGATTTAAATGATGATGCTAGAATATATCATGATCAGTAAGTTTGTGTCAAATATAATCCAACCAGGTTTTAAGGAAATGTGCAAAGTCACAGCTTAGAGTAATGGCATAAACAAAAATAACAAATTTGTTCAATCCATTAAAACGAAATTATGGCTTCATATCAATTTGACACAAAGCCAGATTTAAAGTATCATAAAGTCTGTTAATGGTGTGGAAATGCAAGTCAATTATGTAATTAGAAGGAAATGTGATGTTGAAGAAGACAAAGAGCTTTAATTTGTATATACTTACAGTATATGAGACCACATCACCAAGAAAAAAGAGAAAGGCGATAAGCAGATACTGTATAGCGACATCAAAATTTCATATTAGTTGCTGTTCCAAGATATATCTATATTTGAGAAACTGATGATGTGCTTGCAAACATCTTCATTATTGTGAAGTAATTGTGAAGAGATTTTTATAGACTTCCCTTTTATAGCTCCATATAAAACTACAGAATGCATTGCCTTCTCCACATCTTTAAACCCTCAATAAAATGAAAGATGGCAGTTCAAATCATCGAGTCGATGTTCGAACAGTAAATCTTGAAACAGTAAATCTTGAAACAAGGACACAAGTCTGAACCGAACTAATTTGCAGTCATTTAGAGCATAATAAATGTCATTTGATAAAGATTAAGGTGATCCATTTTATGTTCTTCTTTCACATCATTATTGTTCTCTGTATAACTGTTGATTTGACTGTTTTCCTGTCATACTGCAAATTATTCTCTCTAACCTTCCTTATCATTAGTCTGAGAGTGTGGGATGAACTGTGGTTCCATGAACTTCCCGCAACCATTCTTTATTATTAAACTAATTGACCTGACAGGAAAGTTTAAATGACTTTGTATGTTTTTTCTATTTACATATTGTTTCATTGTTTTGTCTCTTAATAGTTTTCAGAAGCTCCATCACCATTATAATGATTGGTAAAATCTTCCTAACCAGTGGGAATGTCTTTTATAATATGATGTTGGACCGTCAAACAAAGTCCTTAACTGTTGATCTGCCTCCTGTTTGAATTAACTTTATTTGGATAGAAGCATCAGCCAAATAGGTAAATGGAAATGCTGTACATCGGTTTATCTGTTAATTTAATAGAGTACATTTAAAGCAAAGTACATCATCAACATATGATGAGAGAATCATAGAGGAACAAAGAAAGGAGCATATATTATTTATATATATAATTTTTTTTGCACTCCAGCACCAACCATTACTGAAGCAAGAATTGTGCTTTCTTTCACCAGATAAGCCTCCAGGGACAGGTAAGCTCTCTCCATCTATTGAATCTGTTGCTCAAATGGACTCTTCCAAGAATAGTATTAGTGTTACGTGGTGTGGTATGGGGAGCCGCATCGTGAGATGTTATACTGTTTCGAACGGCTTTAAGGGAGTAAACGAAATAGGAGTTTGTGAGAGTGCTTATGATACGCACAGGAAGACCTTTCCGTTTAGAGATGGCGTGGGATTACTGATTAGAAATTAGAGTTTCGCCATCTACAAGACTATATCCTCTCGGGGCCTTCACCCTTACCTAGGATTTATACGAGAGAGAGGGCTTTGTGTATTTATTAGCTCAAACTGAGAGCACACGCTTAACTAATGCGTTTCACTCTCTCTCTCTCTCTCTCGTTCACCTGTGTCTATGAAGACAGGGGCTGGGTGTTTGCCTTTTTCTCTCATTTTTCTGGGCGTTTCCCTTCCTTTCCCTTTTTTTTTTCTTTCTGTCTTTGACTTTTTCTTTCTTTCTTTCTTTCTTTCTTTCTTTCCTTCCTTTGGCCCTGATACCTTACCGGTGCTACCTAAATGATCACACGAAGTGCCGAGGTATCAGGACCCTTAAATAAACAGGGTGAGGCTCCATTCAGACGGCTTGCCTTACGGTGGCGTTCCCTGGCAACCGCGTGTCTACCTGGCCGCGCCCCTGCCTGTTCAGAACCCCATGGGGTATGCAGGGTATTTATGCGCAGTCCTGCCCCTCGTGAGACCCACGTCGTTACAATTAGTTCAAGCACTGAATCTCTCTGGTGTCAAGAATTAAGCAGCAGATGTCTATGAAGATTTTCAGTCATCCAGGCCATGATTATCCCAAATGTGCTGTTCAGTGGCAACTGGGCTTGCTTTGACTTTCTAAAGGTATTTGAGGTCCCATGAGAAAGGGTTCATTTGTTCCTATACTAATCAGTGTTAATGTCTTAATGTTTTGTGTTGTTAATGTTGTGCCTGATTGGTGTCTATTGTACTGTAAGCTCGAATGAATTGTCAAGTATTTGACTCCCTAATTCTGACATGTGGGTTGTTGTTTCATTGTTAGAGTCAAAGTAAGAACAACTGTAAAATCCACTTTGAAAGTGATTAAAGAACTGCATTGGATGTGGATGATGAGTGGAATCTTACACCACCTCCTCTGTTGAGAGCGAGTTGTTCCAAATTGACTCCTCTTTCTATCTGTGTCCAGAATGTAGACAATAATGTCTGTGAAAGAGTGACACTTGTCTTTCAGATACCGATGGACTGCTGGGTCTTGTCCTGAGGAGCTGGCACTCCTGTGTAATCTCTCGCATTTGTTAAGTGGTTCTCAAAGAGTAAAGATGGAGGCGTATGGGGTTGAGTCTTCTGTCCACTCTGATGTGTGACTGCATAATCCAGGATCGCCAACCCATCCCCTGTAACATCCTCGCATGTAACCTTGATGTTTCTGTCCACAACATGGATGTGCTTAATGAAAGCTTCTACCTCCTGTGGTTTGTTCTTGATCCAGTTGGGACCAATGGCTAGGTGTAATTCATTGGAAAGAGCTCAGGGCACTACATTTTTACCGACTTTTAGCATGCAGTCTACTTATGGGAAAGTCATCTCCATGTCAAAGTGGTGGAACTTATATGAGATAGATTTTGCCTTTTTTTTTTTTTTTTTGGAGCAAGACAATCCAACCTCCTCTGTGGTTTCCCAGGGCAGAATAATCAAGCCCATTAGGAACAGTTGCTTTAATGCAGGGTTTTTTCAACCCTACCTCCAATTAGGCCAATCCTCAACAGTGTTCACTGGAGCAGGTATCACCTTCTGGTTTTGGACCCCCAGATGACCAAAGTGGCCATGGTTCTCAGTTCTCCTCTGTCTAGCCCATAGTAAATTCCTCTTTGCATAGAACTGATCATTCAGAACTGTTGACTCTAATGGTCATATGAAAATATTGTTGTATAGTGTAGGTATACTGTGTTCTAGATCTTTCCATGTTCTTAGCATTCTATTGAAACATGAACTGAAGTGGTTTGGCTTTAAATATTTTAGTCTAAAAAAATGCACTCATCGTATCGGCTGTGGATAAACTCCTTTTGTTCTTTATAGAGCCCACAGTTTAATAGACTTTTAACTGTACAGATGACAAATTGGAGAATAATGGTATGCACTGTGTCCACTGGGAACCCTAGATTGGAATCTTTAATTAATAAATTGGATGAATAAATTGCACAGCTTTTCTCATCAAGAGCGTGAAAAGATTCGGAGTCTCTTTTTTCTTTTTCTATATCACTAATAGAAACTGGTATTATTTCTTGGCCGCTCAGCAGTTGGTCAGGACTACAGAGCTGTACCCCATGTTGTGCATTAGTTGACAGTGTGCCCAGTCTCATCAGAGGGCTTTTTTTTTTTTTTTAAGGCACTACATAATTCTCCTTTAATGGTAGACAAACAGTGGTCAGTGCTCTGGCACTCAGCCATGCAGGTAGTACCAGATAGCGCATAAATTTCCCACTGCCTGCGGATGTTGTTTCAACAAAAGGTCAAAGTGACTCTGAACCAACGTACTGCCTGAAATAACAATTGAACTGTTTTCCTTCTCATTTGGAGTGTATTTACCCAGCACATTAAAGTCATCAAGGCTCCTAAAAGTAAAATAAGAAGGTGTGATTGAAGCCTGAGGGTAAGCTTTATTAATGAGGTCACTCACAAGCTGTTAGCAACCAGCAGGAAGGATCAATGAAATGTTTAATGAAACATGAATCCCCGAATTAAGCAATGCTATGAGGCGAAAATAATTTATTTTACAGCTGTCAAGGCAGAGGAACAAATCATTCATAGTCGATAATGGTGGCCCAGCTGTTGAAGCATGAAGCCATATCATTGTTTTGAGGTTCAAGTGTTCTGAAGAAGGCTGTTGTGTTTAATCATTGTCAATGGGCAATAATGTAAGGTTTCAAAAGGACACAAAAAAAGCATGCTGGTTCACACCGGACACAATTTCGGCCCAAATTGCTTGATTTAAAATCTCTGTCTGGCATTAAGCACTTGTTTCTAGATGAAACGTCCAAAAGTCTGAGACCAGGGTGTCATATCCAATATCTTTACTATTCCTCCCTACTGTATTCTGCATTACTTTTTTTTTTTTTTTTAGATCACAATCAAAATTTTAGCAAATTTTTAACATTTGAACCCAGAATAACTGAAACATATTTTCAGATGGGCTTAATCTAACATGGATCCATGCATGATCAGGTTTTACACAAACATGAGGAGGCGGGCAGTATGATTTATACTTTAGTCAGGCAGTGTAATTAAAAGACAAACAACCAAAAACTAGAAACGAATGCGAACTAAATATATTTTCACTAATGGCATCAGATGTGTGGACCTTCAAAGTGTTTTTCTACCTGAACCTTATTAATTGTAGAACATGTAATGACTTTTATAGAATACTGGAATATAATATGGAGTAATAGAAACCCTAACCCAGTTGTTCGCAATTAATTAATTCTTCTTAACTATATTTGTTCTGTTATAGGAACACACTTGGAAAACTGAAAGCACTGGATTATATGTGCTTATCTTTTTATTTAGCATTAATCAATGTTTTCTATTTGCTTGGTAGGAGTGTGAAAGAATGAATGAAAATTCTTCATTGATGTTCTTTGTACTTTATGCCCTGACATTTGAAGGTGGGGTCATGTAATTATATATGATGTATCTCTAACTCCAACGTCTTTTCAGCCATTTTACAGATGTATGTGTTTGGAAACAGTACACTTATACATAATGCAATTTTATCTGGAATGAAACCAGTCCAAATAACCCCCGGTAATACATATTGCATTTAAAATGACATGTCGATAAAGTTATATTTTATAAGGTACAAAATAATGTTATATTTTATAAGGTAAGAAAAATGGTCGTGTTTTTTTATTAGTACAAAAAGACCTTCCAGGATGTTCATCCAAACCAAATAGTGTCCAAATTTAAATCAATAAAAAAAGAAAGAAAAAAACGAGAGAGAAAAAAAGCTAAAGTTAAAAAAACAAGAAAAAAACAAGCAGTTTAATACATTTTGTAGTACTTTAATCAGTTTGTATTAAATTACTGCATGTATGTATGCATGTGTGTGTACAGTGTGTGTGTTTAAATAAAGTATCTCGTGTGTGTATTGATCTGTCTAGATTGTAAAGACAGAGCAGACTTACTACAGATACCCTGCAGCATCATTACTTAATTGCTGTCTTTCCTGAGATTATCCATAAAGTAGCTCCTTAAGAAAAAGTCTCATCTTTTTTTTTCTCACAGATGATGTCATGATGTATGTACATGAGGCTAATAAAGTGAGAATAATTGTTTAAGTAAACATAATGAAAAACTTGTGATGAAATATCTGGTGAATGAAGGCTTAAATGCGATTGACATTTACAGAATTACCGCACAGCAAGCACAGCATGGCACGGTGATGAGACTCTTAGTCGCAGTAAAACATTAGAATGGTGCAAACGTTTTAAAGAGGGCAGTATGTACGTGTGTGAATTTACAATCCTGGCCGAGGTGGCTCAGAGCCCAATGCAGTCCTTCACGTGTTCACATCTGTCTGTGTGAACTGTACACACAAACATTCACAGACACCACTTGTACATTACAGGAACTTGGCTGGAAGTTATTGTCACAGTCCTGACCTCACTACAAGCCATTTCCACATGTTTGGGCCATTAAAGGAGTTCTTGGGAGGCCAGTGTTTCAGACATGAAGTAGGCAGTCCGATTATGGCTCCAGTGTACTGAGAGGACTTTCTACTTTGGTGTATAATAGAAATAGAAATACTCTCATAACTGTATTGTTTTCCTGCACAATCTAAAGTCCCGACTGTAAATTAGTATTTAAACATGACTTCAGTAAATGATTCATAGAAACGTGTTGCATAATAGTACAACATGTTAATAATAGTTTTTCCCCCCCTCTGGCCACTACACAGTCAATGAAGGAGTCATTCGTCATGTGCTTTACCGTATTCTGCCGTGGTACCCACAGCCAGGCAATCCCCACTTATCTGAAATCATTTATATTTCTGTTATAAGATGAATTGGATTTTCTGTATTTCTTTGTCATCAGCAAAAAAACAAAAACAACAACAACAACAACAAAAAAAAAACACTTAAGCAATTTTCCTCTAGGAACTAAATCAAATCGTTGCCCTTCCTTGTGTTTCTTCATTAGCCAAAGTCAACAAAAGCTTATCAGTGTTCTGCATTCTCCACCAATTCAGTGTTGATAACTGATTAGACTCAGGAGGCATTTGGTATTGGATGTGCATCTTGCTAACGGAAAGCTAAATTAGGTTTACCTTCAGGAGTAACACAGTGACCTTTCTTGCAGAAAAAAGCAATTGAAATGCCTACCACAAAAAAAAGAGCAATTTTAACACTGGGGCACAGGTTTTTTTTTCCCCCTCAGTGTATTAGTTTTCGGTCATGCAGAACACACACACACACACACACTCTCACACACACACACACACACACACACACACACACACACACACACTCTCACACACACACACACACACACACACACACACACACACACACACACACACACACACACACACACACACACACACACACACACACACACACTCTCACACACACACACACACACACACACACACACACACACACACACACACACACACACACACACACACACACAGAGTTAGACTTTGGTTTGGTTTGCATAGCAGCATTTGTATTAGTATTATAACCTCATCTCTGGGCTACAACACACATAGACAAGTCATGTTCTCTCTCCAGACGGATGGCTGAATGTGAGACAGAACATTGTCACACTAGACAAGAAACAATCATTCGAGTTGCTATAGAGGACAGTGAGGATTTATGATTTGTATAAGTGGTTTAGTGGATGGAACTCAGTAGTTGAAAAAGCAGTTAAACCTCTAATCTCAAACTACTGTAATAGCCATGCTTTGGTCATTTCATTTGTATTGCATTACAGGCAAAAAAAACAACAACAACAAAAAACAATAAGATTTGGAGTACTTATGTGAAACAATAGTTGTATTCAGATTGTTGTTAATAGTACGTATTGGGGATTTAACACTGTAATTGAACACATTGATATTCAGACCTCAGCTGTCACTGCAGACATAAGAGGTAGTCTTGTAATTTGAACATAAGCTAAGGTTTGTTTTCACCACTTCAGTGCTAAAGTCTGACAAAGAAACTTTTCACTATAAATAAATACTGTGTGGTGTGTGTGTGTATGTATGTATGTGTGTATATATATATATATATATATATATATATATATATATATATATATATATATATATATATATATATATATATATATATATATAAAACATACGTATATATATATGTGCATATATACTGTATATTTGTATTTGCAGAGTTACATTAAGAACAGATGGTAAAAATTATCATAATTCTCAGCAAAGCCTTACTTTATTGTGGATAAACTAAGTGAAATCTCCTTAAGGGGTGCCTGCAAGAAATAATAGGAAAACACTCTGTTGCATTCTGTGCATTTTGTGCAACATTCCATGCATTTCGCCTTCCCACTACGGTGCCCCGTTTAGACAATGCAAGCAGAGCGAGGGCCATCAGAATTTGTCAACTCCATGCCACGCAAGCAGACATCTCCTTATGGTTTGGAGATGCTGGGGAAAACCAGGTTTAAATGAACAGATTACGAACAACTGCTGATCTCCCTAGGTCTGGAAGGACAAGAGTGACAACGACAAGATAAGACTAATTCAGTGGTCTGTGTTGTCAAGATGTGACTGATAACAGAGGCTCATTTACTCAATATTGACTTTGTAAACATGAATGTTAACTTCGAAATTTCCATAATTCCTGGAGCAAAACATTTAGAATTTCTGCTGCTGATTGATACAGATTTTTTTTTTTTTTATAAAATCAAAGTTGTATTTATTTGACAGAAATACATTTTGTATAAAATGTATATGTTCACTGTTCATTTTTTTTTTCTCTATTGTTATTATTGTTTTACCATGCTATGGCAAAGTATTAGGCACTCTGTGTTATTTAGTAGAATTTTGTTTCATTTTTTTTTTTTTTTTGTCAGTTTTCAAATTTTAGGATTTGATAATTGAGTTAACACTAACCATTCCTGCTTTTCACAAAGTAGTATTTAACCACAAAATTAAAGGTTAAAGAAAAATATTTGCATGCCAGAAAAAAATATGCATATTATATATAATCAACCAGTTTTCATACAAAACAAACACACAAACAAACAAACAAACAAGAAATGGAAGCTGCTGCATTTTGCATGCACAAAAAAGCAGGGGCAAGAGTCAATTAATTTTGTAGAGAACCTTTCACAATGGTCATCCTTACAAAGCAGACCACAGTCAAAGTCCTCGGAAGAACTGTTGGTGGTTCTGCAGGATGCCCAGTAAAACTTAGTAGCTTATTTCCTTATAAAACTGGACAAATGGTTCCTGAAACTAAAGGGTCCTCAAAGTCACACCAAATACTGACTTTGTTTCATTAATTACTGTTTATATTATATTCTTGCTCTAATGAATTTATTTGCATGTAAAAGACGTGTATGTTGATATACTCTACACTATTTTCACTAGACCTTTTACAAATAGCATCCAGGGTCCTGTTCTTCCCAGTATGTAAGTATGTATACTGCCAGAATATATATTCCCAGAATCCTATACTGTACATCCTATACATACAGTATCTCTCATGCAAATTAGGAGGTGGTGGTCAAAACCACTTCGACAGGTGATTTTTACACTTTTATTCAAGGTTTCCCACCTGCCTGGGTTCACATCTGTGCAAACAAGTTAAGCTTAAGCACTGTTAAACTCTTCCTTTGCATATCCCAGCTTGGGGACTGGGGTGATACGGTGCCTCTGGAGCGGACATATATACAGGTCTTGTTCAAGGGCACGCAATGGCAGACTCGTGGTGCTGGGGCTTGAACCATCTACCTTCTGATCAGTAACCCTGAGCCCTACCCCAATGAGCTATTACTGCGCCAGGTGCGTATGTGCAAACACTCACCATGATTGGCTCCACACCCGGCCACTGGGGCAGCAGGGTGGCACCCTTAGTGCGAGTCCCAATTATGGATTTAAGAAAGGAGAAGTGAGTTCATCAGGAAGGACATTTGGCTAAAATCCTGTGTCTAAATAAAATATGCAAAGGGATATTGATTCCTTGTGGGACTAGCTGGAAGAACAACAACAATTATCCGAAGCAATAGGCAACATGGCCGGAAGACTTTCTGTACAACAAGCCTTAGAGCTAATATTTCAGCAGATAAGGAAGTGAAAGCTGGGGGCTGTAACAGAATGGAAAGATAATGTAGAATTGAACTCTGAATATGACAACAAAATAAAAGATGGTCATGATTCAGAGGACAGCCTACCACAAAAATGAACACCCAAGACTGTTAAGCACACAGTAACCTGAGCAAGGACAAGGAGAAATGTCCATGCATTATGTTCAAGACTGGTCCGATATGATCATCATCATCTCTAATAAGTGAACCAACTTGCTTTACTTGTAATATAAAACTGATGGTACCTGTGCCCACAAAGATGGCGGGGAGACATGTCTGTGGCACAAAATCACAATTTATGCTATCGATTTCATTCTCAATTGAGAAAATTGTTCTGGATTTGATCAATCTTGCAGGAAGACACATTTTTTTGGTAAAGAGGTGAAAGATGTGAATAATACAGCATTTGAAGGCAGCCTTTGGGAACCTTATCCTTAGAGGTGCCTACAAATAGTAGTACAGTATGCACCAAACAAATGTGGAAAAAATATATAACATGGAACTGAAACTTGCACATCTTGGACGCGCATTTTCGATGGGAAATATTTCCAAGGCCACGTGTTCCCAGTAGTGAAAAGGAAGTTGCAAATGGGTCGCTCGACGGAGGAAAACATATTCATAGTTCAGTATTATTTCCACTCATATGGATGTAGTAGTGATAGAGGACCAAGTTTAAAAAGGTGGCAGAACAAGTCCTTCCCATACCTGTCCTATTTCCCCAATCTTACACCACCTGATGCCTACTTGTGGGGAATATTAAAAGAGAATGAGTTCAACTGTGAACATAGGTTTGAGAATCTGCATGAACGATACGGACACTGTCTGTCTACAGCGAGGCATTGCGCACACACCTTTAACACTTACATTACACATACCATGTAAATCAACATGCTATTAGTATGTATGTTGAATTATTTGAGGAGAAATAAACTCACTGACAAAAACAAGGCAATGTTCATCCTTTCGTTTTAGTACTATAAATTTAGTCAAATACTGTATTTTCAAAGGGACATAACATCACCTAAAAACATCATTTATGCCCAACAATATGCTGATTAGAGTAAAGACTTTACAAAATAGAACAGTTATTCACAAAAACACCAGACAATTTCTCTGCTAAAAGTGATTCACGAGAAATACATTTAAATTAAATAAATAAATATTAAATACATTTGTTTGGGTTTTTCTGTGGAAAGGGTTTAAAGCTGTGATAGCTGCAAAGGGTGGGCCAACATTGGACTGAGCTGGATGTGAAGATGTCAAGGGAAGTGGGCAAATATTTCTAATATATACATATGTATCCTAAAAAATATATATCCTAAAAATATCCTAAATATCTAAGGATTTATCTCACTAAAATTATCAACATCATCAAAAAAAAAAAAAAAAATCTAATATAATATATGATTACTGATCACATACACTCACCTAAAGGATTATTAGGAACACCTGTTCAATTTCTCATTAATGCAATTATCTAATCAACCAATCACATGGCAATTGCTTCAATGCATTTAGGGGTGTGGTCCTGGTCAAGACAATCTCCTGAACTCCAAACTGAATGTCAGAATGGGAAAGAAAGGTGATTTAAACAATTTTGAGCGTGGCATGGTTGTCGGTGCCAGACGGGCCGGTCTGAGTATTTCACAATCTGCTCAGATTTTCACGCACAACCATTTCTAGGGTTTACAAAGAATGGTGTGAAAAGGGAAAAACATCCAGTATGCGGCGGTCCTGTGGGCGAAAATGCCTTGCTGATGCTAGAGGTCAGAGGAGAATGGGCCGACTGATTCAAGCTGATAGAAGAGCAACTTTGACTGAAATAACCACTCGTTACAACCGAGGTATGCAGCAAAGCATTTGTGAAGCCACAACACGTACAACCTTGAGGCGGATGGGCTACAACAGCAGAAGATCCCACCGGGTACCACTCATCTCCACTACAAATAGGAAAAAGAGGCTACAATTTGCACGAGCTCACCAAAATTGGACAGTTGAAGACTGGAAAAATGTTGCCTGGTCTGATGAGTCTCGATTTCTGTTGAGACATTCAAATGGTAGTCAGAATTTGGCGTAAACAGAATGAGAACATGGATCCATCATGCCTTATTACCACTGTGCAGGCTGCTGGTGGTGGTGTAATGGTGTGGGGGGGATCTTTTCTTGGCACACTTTAGGTCCCTTAGTGCCAATTGGGCTTCGTTTAAATGCCACGGCCTACCTGAGCATTGTTTCTGACCATGTCCATCCCTTTATGACCACCATGTATCCATCCTCTGATGGCTACTTCCAGCAGGATAATGCACCATGTCACAAAGCTCGAATCATTTCAAATTGGTTTCTTGAACATGACAATGAGTTTACTGTACTAAAATGGCCCCCACAGTCACCAGATCTCAACCCAATAGAGCATCTTTGGGATGTGGTGGAACGGGATCTTCGTGCCCTGGATGTGCATCCCACAAATCTCCATCAACTGCGAGACGCTATCCTATCAATATGGGCCAACGTTTCTAAAGAATGCTTTCAGCACCTTGTTGAATCAATGCCACGTAGAATTAAGGCAGTTCTGAAGGCGAAAGGGGGTCAAACACCGTATTAGTATGGTGTTCCTAATAATCCTTTAGGTGAGTGTACATTTTGTGATCCCAAGTTTGTAGCTGGTATGAGAGGATTGAACCTTCCATTTCTTGGTAGCTTGTGGCAAAGGACTTGGTCTCAGTTAATTTTAATCATGAATTTTTAAATTCATGCTTCATCTGCTTGATCTTTCACGCTGTGTGCTGGATTGTCTACTGCACTGGTCATCATGTCCATAGGATCTTGTGGGGTAGTTGATTAGTGGTCAGGCAACACATGTGACCAAACCAACGTAGCCATCGCTGATGAATATTTTCTTCAGCTGTCAGGGTGTCATCGTAAGTTGTCCAACTTGTTATTTTCTGAATATATTCATGGATGGATTCTGGCACATACATCTCGTTTAAAAGGCCTCAAGTTTGTTGAGGTCTGACTTCAGGAGTATCCATGGCTCAAACAAACAAGAGGTAGTGGCATTATAAGTGTTCAAAAATGTTTGATTTTTCCATCAACAGCATTTTTAGACAAGTGAATGTTCAGGTTGCTTGTCCATTTCTGTTGTTAATCTCCATTGTGACTGCAACCTTTTATCTCCTGAACCAGTAACCCATAATATTTGAATTCCAAACCCTGTTCAATCTGACAGGTATACTGTTTGCTGACTAATGTACCATCAGGTAAAATGAATTTGATTATGTCCGTGTTGATTTTTGAGACTAAAGGTCTGTGCAGCACAGCCAACAACATTCAACAAATATTGTACTGATATTGAGATCTTTACTGAATTAGTTTTCACCATCCTGGACTCCGTGTTTCACCTTGAATGTTTTTCTCACCATTGCATCATCTATGATGTTAAACAGGAGTGGTAAAAAAAAAAAAAAACACATCCACTTATCGTACTCAAGTTTGGGTTGTAAAGACCTCCAACCAGTTCCTTACACAACTACATGAGCCATTGTAATTTGCTTCCAAGGAGTATAATGATTTTCTGCCTCCAGTCCCTGCCAAAGTAAGGGGGCCAGTGAACACACAAACATATAAAGTCAAGCAAGATAATAATAGTGTGCTTTCCACAAGTCCATTCTTTCATAAGCTAGCGAAGAGTGAATATCTGGTTATACTATCTTTGGTTTGGCCAGAATCATGCTTGTGCTTCCCAACTGCACTATTTACAATATTGCAGTAGCCTGAGGAATCTTTATCTTTATAAACACTTTTCCAACAATGGATAGAAACTAACTTTCTAATGCTACTGTAAACTGTTGCAGTCCCTGGTGTCACCTTTCTTATCGATTGGTCCAATAATGGCACATTTCCCAGTGGAAGGGGATCAGCTTGCATCGTCAAATCTTGGTTAACAATATGTGAAGTTGATGGAATACAACTTCACCATGGAATTGATCGCTTCTACTGTGACTTGCGTCCTACCATTTTGAGGTGATTGTCTTGCTGTTTTCACTTTTACTAGTCTTGGTTTATAATCATTTACAGGAATCAGTGGTAATTCTATTGATGGTGGCTCAGGAGTTTGTGCTTGTGGTGGTTTATAATAATACAATTCAAAAAAGAATTCCTGTCACTTCTGGCTGATTGTAATTAAGTTTCATCCACCTTCTTATATTGTGGTTGGTTTGGTTGGTTTTGTCTTTCCACTCTAACTTTTAAGCATGTGATTCAGATAAATGTAGTCATATATTGTATACTGTAAATGTGTTACCTTATTCTACTAAAACAGACGCTCTGTCTTAATTTGTTGTTGGAATTTGATTGTGGTTGACCAGTTTTGCACACTTTCCTTGGTCCACCAAGTGCAGGCATTTGTCAGATATCCCACATTGACACAGTACTGGGCACAGTACAGAATAGCTTCAGATAACCATTTTTCTTGTTTGTTCAAATTCTGTTTCAGGGAGCACATCATACCAAAGGTACTCTATACTGAATGAATGCATGTCTTTGCCTATCGACTAATGTTTATTACTTTGTTATTCAAACGTGGTAGCCCATAGTCAAGTGAAGATCAAGTGTGATATCCTCTTGGTCTTATGTTATTTGATGGTCTGTCCATCTTGCATCAAATTAGCCATGATCAAGAAGCAGTACAGTGTATAAGTACGTCTTTACGTCAATTCCTTTTCTAATTAGAGAAAATGAGAGCATATGGCACAGGGGGTAAAAAATTAAGGTGCTGTCAGGACATACAGTAAATCCCAGTCTATACATGCTTAGATCACGGCAAACATTGAATTCATTTCTGCTTTTTAATTAAATTTATATTGGGATTTATGAGGAAGCTCTACTGCTAGCTGTACAAAATTGATTTGTGAGAGGGAAAAAGGAAATAGAGCAAATAAAGATCAAGTCATAAACTGAACATGAAGGTAACAAAATTATAGGAAAAAGTAATGTCATGCTAGCACTATACTACATATCCATGTGAGAATCACATATGAAGAGATACAACTTAAATTTGAAGTGCAAATAAATAAATAAATAAATAAATAAATAAAACAAGCAAGCAAACAAACAAACGAAGAAATAAAAACCTGGAAGCATTGCTAAAACCACGCCCAGGCACCTTATCCCAAGGTGATCAACATAGAGGAGGATCAGTGCTATGACAGCTCATTTACAGATCAATTTCTACCTGCCACTATACAGGATAAATAAAGCGATAAGGAAATAACTTCACCTAGGATTACCTTTAATTCAGACGGAAAATCCCATTTCAGTAGCACTGAGAGAATGAAGACGTGACATGGTTTTCTCCTGGAAATGAAAGCCGTAAGTTTTCCAATTTGTTATCGGCGCCGGTGCTTTAACAAAATCACATTTCCTTTCTTATCTTCAAGCCAAACATTTAGAATGTCAGGCCAAAAGAGAACTTTTTGGCCACCTCTCAGGTCAGTAGGGTGAACAAAAAAATGCCCTGTGACTTAGAGATAAGGAATAAATGAGTATGAAAGCAGTGCTGAGATTTCACAAGGCCGAGATGTGTGTTTAGCAGCAAAAATTCCCTCTGCAAATGGAGGGTTGAAAAAAAAAATAAAACTTGATGTTTACTATCTCACTGCTGGACTGAGTGTGGTTGGGGGAAACAGAGAGAGAGAGAGAGAGAGAGAGAGAGAGAGAGAGAGAGAGAGAATGTAATCATGAGGGAACCTTTCTCCTGTGGATCAGATCAAAAAACCTCACTCACTCTGAAGTCTTAAAGGAAACGTCCATGCTGAAAGAACACATGAAATATGTTTGTATATAGAAATATTTGGGAGGTGTTATCAACAATTTTGGAATAGTTGTGATATGTTATTACTGATTCTGTACTAATTTGTAACAGATACTGCAGTTACAGTACATATATTCCTATGAGAAGTGCTGTGCTTTTAGTACTGTATGTACAAGGGTGTGTAATAGGGAAGAAAATCAACATTTTCAAATTTACCCCTTATTTAAATAAGAAATGTATTATAGACATTGTGGAGCCATTGATGCATTTGCTGTATCCAAGGTCCCAGGATGCAATGCAGTTATAGCAAGGACATAGCTCAGCTAGATAGTGATCTATTAATGATAGAATGATGGTATTAGATTGTTTTAAGCATAGTGTACACATGTAGAAATGAGAGAATGGGACAGATTCAAAGTCTTGTACACTCACTGGCCACTTTATTAGGTGTGTCTTCAGGTGTGTAACTTATTAGGTGTGTCCCTTTTGTCCTCAGAAACTGCAACAATTCTTTGTGGCATAGATTGACCAAGGTGCTGGAAACATATCTTTGGGATTTTGCCCATATTTACATGATAGGATCGCGCAGGTGCTGCAGATTTTTCCACCACACCCCAAAGGTGCTCTGTTAAATTGAGACCTTGTGACTGTGGAGGCCATTTGAGAACAGTGAACTCGGTGAACACATTCAAGAAACCACTTTGAGATGATTTTAGCTTTGTGACCCGGCATGTTATCCATTCGGTGTGGTCTTCTGCTGCTGTAGCACATCTGCTTGAAGGTTTGACACCTTGATATGCTCTTCTCATACCTCGATTGTAACATGATGTTATTTGAGGTTCCTGTTGCCTTCTGCCTATCTGACCATTCTCCTCTGACCTCTTTTACCCAACAGAACAGACCTCACTTGATTTATATATATATAATTTTAATTTTTTTTAGACCATTCTTTGTAAACCCTAGAGATCTTTGTGTGGGAAAATTTCAGATGATCAGCAGTTTCTGACTCAGACCAGACTATCTGGCACCAACAAACATGCCACGTTCAAAGTCACTTAAGTCACCTTTCTTTCTTATTCTGATGCTCTGGTAGAATTTCAGCAGGTTGCCTACCATGTGATTGACCTTATGCCATATGATTATATATTAGATATTGAGATATTAATGTTAATCAGCAGTTGGACAGGTATAAATTCGATTGGATTAGATTAAACTTTATTGTCATTGTGCAGAGTACATGTACAGAGCCAATAAAATGCAGTTAGCATCTAACCAGAAGTGCATTAGTAGCCTATTAACAACACATACTGTACAATGTGTTATACAAACAGAAGGTGCATTTGGTAACAGAGTTATGGTATATACTATATAGTGATATAGTATTGTACAGTATAACTGTGCAACATTGTGCAGTAAATGAGCTATAGTAAACAGAAGGTGCATTAGGTAATAAAGATGGGGAATATATACGTATATAAGTGTAGTGTGTGTCTATTTCTGTAATGGTGTATAGTATAATACAGTGAAACTGTGCAAACATTGCAGTGGATTAATTAAGTCACTATTATTAGGTACACATGTTAAAATGCAAATGCAAGTGGTCAGTGTGCTTTATTAGAGTGTAGAATATTCTAACAAACATACAAATATGTATGTTCAAATATGTTGATCAAAATCTAAATAAATAAACAAATTATTATTACTACTACTACTACTACTACTACTACTACTACTACTACTACTAATAATAATAATAATAATAATAATGTGACCAGGAAAATGCATAGTGATTGAAGACATTTTTATGAATAGTAAATAAATATGAGTATACAAGCGTATTTAATTTTACTTTGATTGCTTTCTGACTTTTCAGACACAATGTCTAAAGCATGAATCTGGACACAAACAAGTAACAAAGACTTGCGTAACTCCATAATTAAGATCAACACATGGGTGAGGATAATAATTACACAGGAAATGAAAGCTCAGAACTTACTGATACAGAAATGTTTGCTAGAACAACTACACAGAGAATACATGGTGTAAAACTAATCATGAAAACAAAATGGGTGACTACAATCAGATACAGGACTAGAGCAAATACAAATGTACATAGAGAACACACACACACACACACACACACACACACACACAAAAGAAATGCACCAATCTAAACTATCCCCAGGCAGTTGTACTATTTGGAAACTGTTAAGCAAAGTGTTGTTGAAACATATCTAAACTAAAATAAATAAAAAAAAACCCTCTGAATTTCATTATAAAATAAATCATGGACAGCATCACAAGTTAATTATAAAGATTAATATGCGAGTCTTTCAGGCTGGATTTCACTCATTCCACTCATCCGATCTAGATACTAATGAAGTCAACATTAACCTCCTACACTGAGGAAAACAGCGAGAGCAGGCAGGACAACACTTACTCAGCTCAGCTGGAAAGGTGAGCCTCTACACTGCTAATGTGGGTGGGCTATGAAGAAAAAAAAAAAAAAAAAAAAAAAAAAGATCCATAGACCATGAGATGATCTTAATGTCTGGGATGAACATAATGCGTTTAAGTGCTATTAACCCTGAACACAGAGAGGGAGAGTTGAGGTTACAACATACACTCGCACACACATATGATAATTACCATTTCATCACTACTAAGACATTTACTCATGTAGATCATTTAAAGATTCTTCCAGCGATGTGGCATTATTAATTAGGCAATAACTTTGCATAATGATGGCAGCACTGCTTTGTGTGGGCAGCTGCTGATGTCCATAATGGCACCAATTAAAGAGGAAATTTGCCAGATGAGCTTGAATAATGAACAGACCGTTATTAAAGTAATTAACACATGCAAGGTACATCATTTGACTGCGCGTCTTCAGATATGTTTAACACCAAACTTTTGTTACACAACCACTGATAATGCACAGAGTTGAGTCCACTTAGAAAAACATGGCCATCATTCAGAAAACTGTTATTACAGCAATTATAGCAAAGTTGCATGGTGGCAACACTCCCAATAATGCCTGTTTAAAAAAATACCTCCTACAACCCAAATTGATGTAATTCACCCTACAAGGCTATTCCTTGGCACTTTAAGTGATGCGGTGTTAATTTGTGTCCATGTTTCAGACAAAACACCATGAACTATTTAGAACTTTTGCAAACTGTATTTGACCACTTAGATTTTACAACATATCTTTTTTAGTACAGGGTGTGTGAAAATTAGCGAGGCAATATTTAATGGCTATAGAACTTGCAATATCAGCACCATACCATTTTGCTCTTACAGTGCATGCATATGGTTAGATCAGCATTTCCAGGATGACGCTGACCTCATGAGTGGTCCTCCAAGAAGTCCAGATCTTATTCCACGTGAGGAGGTACACAGGACAAAGCCTTGCACATTGGAGAACTTGGACACACAAACTCAGGAGGTTCTCAGCAATTCGCGAGTAAACGGCAGAGTATGGAACGGAAACATCAACATGTAAAACAAAAAAGAAAAGAAAAAAGAGAATCACTGATTTGAAAAGGGATCACCCACCTTATAAAAACAGTTAAAGCTAATCACCTATTTAACGGCACACAAAACCTTGACATCTAGACCTTGAAATATTTGCTTACTATTATTATCAGAACCACCCAAGTTGAGGTAAAGTTGATGGTGACCATTTGTGGACTAGTAAACCTTCTTCCTATTGACAACTATCTGTCAAAGGGCAAGAGACTTTCCTCAAGAATTTGACGGTATTCTATTTTCCCTCCGAGTGCTCTAGTCTCAGAGAAATGCAGAGAAACACCCTGTACCAGGATATTATGACCTCCATGCTTGTAGGAATGATGTTATTTTAATAGTTTGCTGCATGTGATTTTTCACCAGACATTTCATTTGATGTTGTGGCCAAATAATAATAAAATTTTAGTCTCATCTGACCTGTGCTTTGTAAAGCTCAATCATGACTCTCTATGTGGTCTTTCATGAGGAGTGGCTTTTTTTTTTGCATCCTTCCCATTAATCTACCTATTAATCTACCTTAAGCTGCTTTGCGAGGACAATTGTTAAAGGCACTATACAAATAAAATTTAATTGAATTGATCATCAACCTCTCTTTGTCATAAATTCCTAAAACTGCTTCAGAGTTGCTGTAGGCCTCTTGGTAGCCTCTCTGACCAGTTCCCGCTTAGCTCTTTCATCCACTTTGGAGTGACGTGATCTTGGGGAGGTCTGTGTTGTACCAAATACCTTCTGCTTCTAGGTGGTATTTTGTATCTATTTCATGACATGTGCCTATGCACAACTTTATACCTGAGATCTTTTGACAGTTGATTGTTTGCTTCAGTTGCATTACCAGAGACTAAAATGCTCCAGCTCTTCATGCTTAGCTAATCAAAATGACAACAGCTGATCACAAAGTCAAATGGCTTTGTATGTTATTGAGAAGCTAATTAGCATCATCTGATTGGGTTTACAAGTCATTTTTAGGAGATTGGGTGATCCTTTTCCATATCAATGATTCAGTTTTTTTTTATTCTTCTATATTTCTGACATGTTGGTGTTATATCTTTCATATGGTTGTCTAAAGTTGCACAATGTGGTTTCAGCTGGATATAACGGGATAAAACAAAAATTGAGACTGTCAGCAAAGCAACAAAATGCGATTATTTTAAAGGTGGTGATTCTTTTCTAGACCCACTCTATACTGTACATATTACTTTTAGGTTTATTTTGACATTAAACCCAGGGGTGACTGTGCTAGAAACAATGCTATATACATTTATATATATATATATATATAAATGTTTTGACTGGTACTGACACTGTATAAATGTGTGTATATATATATATATATATATATATATATATATATATATATATATATATATACACATTTATACAGTGTCAGTACCAGTCAAAAATTTGGAAACATTTGTTATTTAATGTTTTTTTTTTTTATGATGAATTTGTTTGGTGTGTGATGCTATGGAATCAGGGTCTTCTGTTAGTGTACATACCATAAATGAGGATAGTTATTCATCTGGCCTAATGTTTTTGCTTTTATTTATAAGAGAGTTTGTGCATGGTGTCAGACTAACAAGCAAAGGGCATATGAGTAGGCAGGTAAGGCTTTTAAGAAGGAATGATAAAAGAAATGCAGGCAAGAAAAAGAAATGAAGCAACAGCAGCAGGGCAAACAAAGCAGTTAAGGAAAGAGAGACAGAGGATGCAAAGCTCGGAGCTGGGATTGATTTATCCATGTGATGAAAACAGTAGCTTTGACTTCTCACAGATGTCATACTGTGTGTGTGTGTGTGTGTGTGTGTGTGTGTGTGTGTGTGTGTGTGTGTGTGTGTGTGTGTGTGTGTGTGTGTGTGTGTGTGTGTGTGTGTGTGTGTGCCCGCATGTGGGGCTGCCTGTCTGTCTGTCTTTCTCTAGATCCATTGAAAAAAAAAAAATGTGAGGAGGGAAGGAAGGAAAGCTACTAAACAAATAAAAGAACCTAAAACAAAACAGGACAGAAAGAAACCAATCAATAGACAGATAATCTATATATCAGAAAGAAATAATCTATCTATCCATCTATCCATCTGCTTATGTTCATCTGAAGTCGCAGTTTTGATAGGTTGCTCTACATTGTCTGTTCTGTAGAATGGCATGTGTATTCTGCAATGCTTCGTGATGAATGCCTGCATCTCTGAGTGGACGATGGCCTTGAGTGTTATTGCTTCTTTTCTGTCCCTGAAACACACATTCATAGTGAGACACACACACACACACACACACACACACACACACACACACACACACTCTCTTGTTTTTATGATCTGCCTCAACAACTCTACTTGTGATAGCAGAGCACAGTTTGTAAAAGGCCTAGGAATGGTTGGCTTCATGTTGTGCTTGTTTGTGCTTGGAGAGGGAATGTTAAGTGCTAGCCCATAACCCAAAAGACACAGAACCCAGACAGAAGAGGACCAGGTGTACAAGTAAAAAAAAAAAAAAAAAAAAAAGAGGCTGTGATAAAACCATAATTTGGATGATGACACTTAAATATCATTTTCAGCACAAAGCAACATGCCAAATCGTTCAGCTTCACTGTTCAAGTAAAAGTAATAAGAACATTTAGTGAGCATTTGACAGATATAAGAAAGTTAGACATTCTGCTGTCATGACCTGAGGAAGAGATGGCACCAGGAGGCACTAGGGGGAAAAGGAAAGCGGGCATTGTGATGCAATAGGCAATGGTTTGCTGGGAAACCTCGAGTCCTGCCAATCATGTAGATGCTACATTGATATATACCACTTAGCTAAACATGGTTGTTGAACAAGTACACAAGTACTTCATTGAAACAATATTCTCTGGTGGGCATGGTGCTCCCTGCCACACTGCAGAAGGGGTTCAGGAATGGTTTAAAGTACCAACTCCAAATTCCCCAGATCTCAGTCAGAACATGTCTGGGATGTGCTGGACAAAATATTCTGATTTATGGAGGCCCCAGTTTGCCTCTCAAGAACTTACAGAACTCAAAAGTCTGATGCCAATGACATGGTGCCAAATACCACAGCACACCTTCAGAGCTCTTGTGTTCATGCCTCAGTGCATTCAGCAACAACTATTTTGGCAGCACAAAGAGGACCTATTCAAGATCAGTCAGATGGTGTAAAGGCTATAGCTGATCAGTGTATATCCTAGAGTTTCCTGACTAGCATCAGGGCAGAGTCACAGTTGCCGTCACGGTGAGCCGCTGAATCCTTATCAGTCGGGTAATTGGTTATGTTTGACATGGGATTGGAAGCTATCCTTTTCCCCTCATTTGATGGGATTAGCGTTGTAGCCTGTGGTGCATTTGCAAATATATCTTAACTTTCATTCTTTTTTCATCTCATATTTGCTGTCTCTCTTTTTTTATTCCACCTCCCCCATGTGGAAGGAGTCTTGCTCATTTAGCTGATGATGATAACTGTGTAATTAGGTATGACTACATCAAGCAAAATTGAAAGACACATGAAACCGTGATGTGGGCCAGAAAAATCATCAGCATATCATCACGCATTGACCTCAGCCCCCACTCAAGTCTTTTCATATTACTCTATCACAGATGTGTGGGTAAGCAATGTCAAAATCTTAATCACAACAGATCTGATGTTTATTACAGCCTGGATGCGCGTGGCATTTTGCTTTGAAGGGCCAAATTCATTTAGGCAGCATAGCTGGAAAGGATAGCTCTGTTATTTTTAATAGAGGTTTAATAAAGGTGATGATAGTCCTCTACCATTTAACGAACATTGTATAATACTGTTCAACAATGTATTGATAAAAAAAAAAAAAAAAAATGCAGGAAGTATGTTCTTTATTTCCACTTATTCCCAATGCAAAGAAGTACTAATTAGTTACATTGTAACTATGTTATTAAGTATACAGCAATTATTAGTCTTAAGCAGTAATTGATGAGCCTAAATATATCCTGCAAAACTACTAGCTACCTTTGATTCTCTTATAACCACTATGTTGGAAATGAAAACACTGAGAACCTCGTTATCAATGACTGATTTGTTAACAGTATAACTTGCAGTAATTCATTACTAATGTTTATTTTAAAACATGTGGTCATTAATCAAATAGTAGTTATTAACTGTAGTAATCTTGCAGTTCACCAGCAGAAATATAAGAAACTGTAATCACTAAATAGGAAATATCAAACAAACATACTGTATGAACATTAACAAGTAGTTCATTATTTATATTAAAAAAAGGAGTTTTAGTTTTACTGTACATTGCTCAGAACACATTTTTTAATCAATTACATCGTTATACAGTGGAGGACGCGAAACCAGTCTGAGAATGTTCTGTCTGTTATGTCTGTATGTCTGTCCATCTGATTTTACAGCATCATGCAAAACTGTCTGGACAGAATTTAATGAAACTTTTGCAGGACTTCGATATCGGCTTAAAGTTTAACCTGCACCATAAATGAAATCAGAATGTTGAGTAAAAGCATTATGAACAGTTCTGTTCCTGATTTAATAATCTACTTTAAAACAAGCTACTAATAAGCTACCTAGGTTTGCTCAATGTAAACAACCGTCTGCACCAATAAATATTAATTAGAAAAGCTCAACTGAATATTTTTTACTGGGATTCCTAAAATAATTTTACTGCTCCAATAACAAGCGCTAAAGTGGTATAAGTGACTTCAGGTTACAGTCATTTTAAGACAAAACTTTATCTTCTTTTCTCGATTTCCTTCGATTAGCAAACAGGGAGCACATTTGTCAAAATGACAAATGAAGTACAATGTGAACATGGTGTAAGATACACAACCTTGCAAAATTATTATTTTTTTTGTATTAAAATGTTAGGCAGAGAGATCAGCCGTACAAAAACACATGTACTTCAACCTGACATAATATCACTGAGTACAATATTTTTCGATTTAACCTTTTATCTATTTCTACAAGCTCTTTAACCATGAACATAATCAAATAAATATTTTTATTTTAAATAAATATTAACTTTATTATTATGTATCTGCTTAGTTCTTGCGCAGTTCCTTCATACTGTACTTTTACAAGTATGACTTGTTGAGTGCTATTCAACTTTTACCCATCTACAGAATGAGCCTCTAGTGTCTGTGGTTCATTACAGTCAGGCATAAAGCTGTAAATTAGATTCTTTCAGCATTTGTTTTCCCAACATTACTTTGCATTATATTGTGACTTTGCATTAGCAATTGTTACCATTGTTGGGGTGATAACCATCATACTGTACCACTACAGTGTTTACTAATTTAATATTACAGGACACCTTATCATATTTTATTACTTACAGTACACTGTATAGGCAAAATTCATCAAATATTGTTGGCATACTTTAATGGAAAAAATACTGAATTTTGTGAAAAGAACATATAAAACACTCTCAGATCTGTCCATTCCTTGACACTCTTCAGCTACCTTGGCCATTTCCTGCCCTCTTTTTTCTCCATGCCATCTTTTCAAATGCCAGAGATTGGCATGGTTTCCTTTCCTCCCTGCTCTAGACTAGTAACAAATGTAGCAATAAATTAGTCCACTGCCAAGGCTAACACAAGGTGACTGGGTCCCGATTTGCTGTTCCATTCATGCCAAGGCATTCAGCCTTGATCTGCCATGAGGTTTTACCGCCAACTAAAGCGGGTTTTTTATGAGACCATGTTTACAGCAAAAGCCCAGGGACACATTTCATTGGGATCAAGATTGCTTTCCTCTCTCTGTGTTGGTGTCATTGCCTGAAACTCTGTCAGCTCTTCTTGAGTACAAATGTGATGAGGTTGAATGGAACGTCCTGTTTCTTGAGTCATACATGCCATAGAATTTGGACTTTTAAGGAGCTAGTTATCTCCCAGGAGAGAGAAAAAAAAAGCTTTTTCATGCCTGACCGACAAAAGTCATCAGTTGGAAGGGTGAGAAAGGGGTTGATTGACTTCCTGGCATCAATTACCCTCATAGATAAGTCTAACTCCTCTATCCAAGTGCGAGTGCCATAAAATTCATGGTTGTCAAGGAAACGGGCCAAGATCACTGAGCAGGTGCTGTCGTAAGTGTCATTGTGGATGTAGTGGCCGGGCTGTAATGAAAGCTTGTGATGCGGAGCGAGGTGCGGAATGCACAATGCATTTGGGATGCATGACACCATCTGAATGAATACTAACACTCTCAGTGAATTGCTGTTTACAGAACATCCAGGACCAACAAATTATAACCAAATCATGACAAAATAATTGGTACTCTTGATATTGTAGGACAAACTGAATCTTAAAAATTCTGTTTTGCGATTAAAAAAAAAAAAAAACATGTATATACTGGGGTTGGACAATGAAACTGAAACACCTGGTTTTAGACCAATAATTCATTAGTATGGTGTGGGGCCTCCTTTTGCGGCCAATACAGCATCAAATCGTCTTGCGAATAACAGATACAAGCCTTGCACAGTGTGCAGAGGGATTTTGAATCATTCTTCTTGCAGAATATTGGCCAGGTCACTACATGATGCTGGTGGAGGAAAACATTTCCTGACCCGCTCCTCCAAAACACCCCAAAGTGGCTCAATAATATTTAAATCTGGTGACTGTGCAGGCCATGGGAGATGTTCAATTTCACTTTCATGTTCATCAAACCACTCAAACCACCCATTATATACCCAAGTACTGGGCCTAGGGAATGCCATGATATTGCAGCCCATACCATCACTGATCCACCCCCTCATGCTTCACTCTGGGCATGCAATAGTCTGGGTGGTACTGTACGCTTCTCTGGGGCTTCTCCACACCGTAACTCTCCCAGATGTGGGAAAGACAGTGAAGGTGGACTCATCAGAGAACAATACATGTTTCACATTGTCCACAGCCCAAGATTTTTGCTGCTGGCACCACTGAAACCGGCATTTGGCATTGGCATGAGTGACCAAAGGTTTGGCTATAGCAGCCCGGCCATGTACATTGACCTCCTGATGCACATTTATTTCTGCAGTGTGTTGGGCAGCTGTGGTTTTATGTGTTTTGGATACACTGCGGGTTAGCATCCAGACATCCCTTTCAGACAGATTCCTCTTACATCCACAGTTACTTCTGTTGGATGTGGTTCGTCCTTCTTGGTGGTATGCTGACATTACCCTGGATACCGTGGCTCTTGATCCATCACAAAGTCTTGCTGTCTTGGTCACAGATGCGCCAGCAAGACACGCACCAACCATTTGTTCTCTTTTGAACTCTGATATGTCACACATAATGTTGTTTGCATTGCAATATTTTAACCAAAACTGTGCTATCACTCTGCTTATTAAACCTTCACACTCTGCACATTCCACCAGTGAGAGCAATCAATGAAGATTGGCCACCAGGCTGGTCAAATTTAGCCATGAAACCTCCAACACTAAATGGGCCAGTGTTTCAGTTTCATTGTCCTCCCTGTGCTGTGCTGTGTGTGTGGATATTAAAATTCCTTAAAAGGCAAACTAGCTTCCCAACTTTTCTCTACTACTCTTGTTACCTAACTGGGTGCTACATAATCACTGGTGGATCAACCATGAGAATGTACTCTACACAAGGAAATAAATGAATTAATAAAAACAAAAAAATGTGTTGGACCAGGCTTGAATTTATCAAATATAAACCCCCTACCCGAGCAAATCACAGGTCTTTGGCAGTTAGAAATGTTTATCTGACTCGCATGTTTTAAATGAAAGGCAGTCAGGTGCTTTAATTGCAGAACAATAAAAGTACATTTGTGGAGCGGTTTTGCATGCTGTTATGCAAATGTCATGTATAAAGACACTACCCTTGTAGCTATTAATGTTGTTATTCTTGCGGCTGCTCCCATCGAGAGGCTGCCACAGCCGACCATCCGATCCGCAGCGGTTTTATGCCAGATGCCTTTCTTGATGCAACCCTCCCATTTTATTTGGGCTGGGGACTGACACTGCATCTATTGGCCCTTGTAGTTATTAATATTGTGTTTTAAATTTTAAAATATCCCTTCTGCAATTTTACATAAAAATAATAAATCATTGGCATGTATTCAGCACCTTAGCTTTAAATACTGTTTTAATATTTACATGAGGAACGTTGTTGATGGTTGGGTTACACAGGTACTAAATAAAAATTCTGGGTTCCCTATTTAGACCATTAAAGTCACCTAGTTCATAGTACATACTACAAGTGCTAGTAACAGTACAGCAACATCGCCACACAGGTTACCAAACAAGTTTCATGCTAATTTACAGTATTATATTACGCGCATAATATGCACATCTTCATACTATTGCCTTTTGGCCTACTAGTAGGCAGTTTGTCTAATCTGTATGTCTTTGGACTGTGGGAGGCAACCGGAGTACTCGGGGGAAACCCACCAACCACGGGGAGAACATGCGAACTCCATGCACACAGACCCAAGAAGGGATTTAGTCCAATAAAAAGCAGACGTAAGAATCAGACCCTTTTCAATAAAAGGGTATACCAAAGTCCACTGTCAGTAAACTTGACAGCAGTACTTTCTATTACAAAAGTAAGATTACTAGGAACTTTTTCCACATGTTACATAAATCTTTCCTTATAGAATACCTCAGCCAATCAGTGAATACATGTTTTCTTTTGTTATTTCAAAACTAGCTTCTGTGAAGTATTCACTCCACAAGTGCCAGTGTGTTACTATAGAAACAATAACGCATTAGAAAAAGCATGTGATTTGCAGCTGCAGTATTATCGGTGCAGCTAGTAAAGAAAACTTTTGAAAAACTGTCATTTTTCATGAAAATCAGAGTCAAGGAAAGATGGTGCTCTGTGTTTTCTAGTACACACTCAAGTGCTTCCAGGTATGTCCTCTGCAGGTGCACGGCATGTTAAGTGCATCGTAACTCAACACAACAAAAGAATGGCAAGAGCTCAGCACTTGCGGTACATCCTGAAAGCATAAACACTCACGAATTTCCCGTTCCATTTTTCTGAGCTGGTGTTCTCTCGGGCGAGTTCTTCTCATTTAAAATTGGACCATTATGTGGTTTCAGTGCCAATTCAGCCTGAATCCTTGAGGCTGGAGTGCGTTGTTCTCTCATGAGAAAATTTAGGCCAATTTTGTCAAATGTGCCTTTGAACGTTCTCCTGTTGATGCCAGAGGTACATCGCTGTCTAGTGGTGCACAAGCAAGTTTGAAAGGCAAATCTATGACAGCTTTTCTGCTTGTCTGTCCACATTTCTACTGCAAATGACTGAATTTATGTTTTTTATATATTTTTATATATATATATATATATATATATTTTATACGTAGCCTTCTACAGAGCTTAAGACCGCAATCACACTCTCCATTATTGCTTTGAACCAGACCACAATTACAGCATTTTTTGAGTTCAAATCATCAGTGTCAGGTCATGGTTAGTTCAACATTTACCAAGATGAAGACTTCAATTTTTCTCACAGTGAGTGAATGAAAGCCATCAGAGTTGGAAATTATAGCTGCAATTTTACGACTTTCTGTAATATGTTATAAGGAGCAAGGCTTTAAAGGCTAATAAAATTCCTTCAAGAAACGAAGCTGTGACTTTTATAAATGTTTTGGGGGTGGGAGGTGTTGAAATGCCTTTCTGTAATATAGAACAGCATGTTTCCATCATTTCTTGGTATTCATCGAGTAGGGATTATTTTATTCCACTTTTCCCCCCTTGCTTCAAGCAAATGGTTCAGGGGTGTCCAAATCCAGTCCTGGAGGGCCAGTGTCCAACACAGTTTGGTGCTTCTTCTTCTCAAACACAGCTGATTTAACTAATCTGTTAAACTAATCTAGGTTCAGTGGGTGTGTTTAGTTGTTGGTGAATTACAAACTGTGCTGGTCACTGGCCCTCCAGGACTGGATTTGGACACCCCTGAAATAGTTGATGGGGTAAATATAGCAATAGAAACGAACTAGGAAAGCTCTAACAACATTTTTGATGCTAGGTAACAGAAGCTAGATGTTCTACTTACAGATATGGTGGATGTTCAGAAATACACTGTGTTCACAATCATTAAGCAAATTGTATTCCTTAGGATCAACTTTACTGGTGAACAAATATAGTGCTTTCAGTCAGACAAATATTAATAATAAACCTTATACCTGAATGTTTAACTATGGAAAATTGAGTTTTTGCTTTCTCAAGGGAATATACTGTACAGTACAAGTGTGCACAATTGTTTGGCAACTATTAGGTGCAGAATTACTATGCAACTAAATGAAAAACTACTTTCCCCTTCTGCTTTATTTCATTTCTATTGTAAGAATAAGTGTAAGAAATGAAGAACTCAGTGACCGTTATAGCCACCCCTCTATTCAATAACTGCCAGAAGCCTTCAGTACATGGACTCTGTCAGTTTCTTGATCTGTTGATTATCAGATTTTGCCACAGCAGTAACCACAACCTCTCAAATTCCTCACTGTAAATCTCATGTTTAAGAGGGGCCCAATATCTCAAGGTTTAAGTCAGGTGAGGAAGGGGGTCATGTTATTATTCTGTCATCTTTGATTCCTTTGCTGGCTAGGCAGACAATGGACTACTTGGTTGCATTTGATGGAGCGTCATCCCGCATAAAAATCATGCCAACTTTAATGATGCAAACTTTTTCCTTTACCTCTGTTTAAAATCAAATCAAGTCAAGTAGGCTTTTATTGTCACTTCAACCATATATAGTTTAATACACAGTGAAATGAATCAACGTTCCTCCAGGACCAAGGTGCCACATATAACACAAATTAACTAGCTAACTAAGAAACCTAATCAGCTGGCTGGCTGGGACAAGACAGAATTAACAGAGAACTATCTACATTTTTATACAAAAGAGACAACATAAAGTGTGACAAAATGACAATGCAACCACATGACATTACAATAGAGTGACAAAGTGACATGCGACAACATGACATTACAATACTTTGTGGTAACGAGTTGAGGTAATGGGAGGAGAAACAGTAAACATTGCTTTTAATTAGCAGCAGGTGTGTACAAAAGTTTGATAGTGTGAAGAAAGTTTCTTCTAGGAACATGCAGTACATTTGGAAGTTGACCTTTAATCCAAAGAGGTCCAAATAGCTCATCATTAATAATAGCAGCCCTTGAGTACGTGTCATGGTGCCAGGTGTCCATTAACAATCCAGCAACGGGCTCGTCCGTTTGGTCTATCAAGAGTCATTCTCATTTCATCTGTCCATATAACCTTTGGAAAAATCTGTCTTCAGATATTTCTTGGCCCAATCTTCACATTTCAACTTGTGAGGCTTGTTCAGTGGTGGTATTGATTTAGTTTTCCTTACCTTGGACATTTCTCTGAGTAACAAACAACTTGTGCTTCTTGACGCTGGGTTGCACATCTGGAACATGGTGGCACTTGAAGATAATGGGTTCCTGGTAGCTTTTTGTCTCCACGCATTTTTTTTTATACTAGCTGCGACCAAACGTCTCGTGATCACACCACAGCAGCTTAGCTCTGAAAAGCATTTGACAATTTTTGACTTTTCACTGACAGTTAAATCTCTTCTTTAGCCCATTTTTCAAAGAAGCTACCTACAGTACTAATTATGCACACCTTGATACTGCAGGAGTTAATAACTTCAGGCCATACCCTTCCTCATTACACAAAGACATATTATCTGAGAATGCTTTCAAGTTTATATAGCGTGGAGTTGGAAAATTTGCATAAAAAATACAATAAGGTCAGAATACTTGTAATAACTGTGCATGCAGTGTGTATAGATATGTGGTTACTTTGCTCTGTGATAGCAGGAAGTTGTTCTTGGAAGACTCTAAGCTAGTAAGGACATGCTTTGCACCCGTTCCTTAACATTAAACAATATGACATTAATATGACATTTAGTTTGAATTGTATTCAGAGGACAACTTGTGGACCTCATTTTTCTAGAACTTTCTCCAGCAAGTATGAACTAATGTTGAGCATATGGTCATGTTCACATTAACCTTTAGAATAGGGAAGATGTGATCTCAAAAACGTGGTTGAAGTATTTCAGAGTCTGATGATCTACTGGGATTTTCACACACAACATATTTATAGTTTACACAGAGTGGTAAGGAAAAATGGATTCTGTTGGCAGAAATCACTGTGTTGATAAAAGGGATCAGAGAAGAATGACCAGACTGGTTGAACTGACAGAAAAGCAATGGCAACTCAATTATTTACACCACTATTACAACCCTATTTCAACTGTGGTGAGCAAAAAAAAAAAAAAAAAAAAGTGGTATCTGACATACAGATGCCCAAAATGACAACAACTAAAACTTCAGAAGTGGAAAGCATATATGAACATGGGGGGGCAGGGGTTATGGTGGACGGTTGGGTGGTCTTTAGGCATCACTTAAAGATTGCCAGTGACCCTGCTGTATGGACATCAAGAAGAAGTTTGTTCCACCACCTAAGTGCAAGAACAGATGCATGTATTCCGTAATCCCTGAGAGATC
This sequence comes from Clarias fuscus, assembly GCA_030347435.1. Lineage (NCBI taxonomy): Eukaryota > Metazoa > Chordata > Actinopteri > Siluriformes > Clariidae > Clarias > Clarias fuscus. The sequence continues at coordinate 35,177,138 of CM059207.1, forward strand.
TCAGTCAAGCAGTGCTGGAGGATTGGAAGGAATGTGGTGCCAGGCGGGGTGTGATTAGAGCTGAGAGAAAAATGGGTGCTGGGTAATTTTTAGCTTTGTAGGCAAGCAGCAGTGTTTTGAATTTGATGATGGCAGCTACAGGAAGCCAGTGCAGGGAGCGGAGGTGATGTGAGGTGGTGTGGGAGAACTTAGGAAGCTTGAAAATGAATGATGAATAGAGGCAGACCTGCCTGGAGTGAGTTGCAGTAGTTCAGTCTGTACTAACGAGAGGCTGAACATTCGTCTGAGGAGTCTGTGTGGAGAGAAATGGACAAATTCTTGTTATAAATTGTTATAAATAAGTTAGGCACTTGATTAATTTTATTAGAAGATAGTTTTTTTTTTATTTTTACTCCACTGTATCCTAAAACAAATATCTGCACTTTTTTACTTCACTACATTTCTGCATGCAAGTGCATTTACATAACCACAGTTGCATGTAGTATCTTATTTTTATGCAAGATGGCATGTAAATGGAACTTAAGATATCCCCACTTTTACTCAAGTACAGGATTTGTGTACAGTACTTTGCCCACCACTGAAAACATTAGTGAGTGAGATCATGGACGCATTCATTTAAGGTAAGATCAAATCATACAAAACACAGGGACTTGTAAAAAAAAAAAAAAAAAAAAAGAAAGAAAAGAAAACGGGTTCAAACTTGATTCTTTTGTATTCTAACGTCGTCAGTCAATGAGTAGGGGATGAGATTATAAGTGATACAGCAGTAACATAGAGAAGATCTTTTAAGAACACAGGAACATGTAGAAGAGACGGACATTGATAACTAAACGGAATGACTGGTCAGAGTCAGCGGTGAAAGGAGAGTCCAACCTGATGAAAGAAAAGATAAATACAAAAGGTGTGTTAGAATTCATATTATTTAATGAATATATGAAGGCATTTCCTGATAGCAGACATTTAAAGTAGATCTCAGTGAACATTACTTATTCAGTTTCTTGTAGTTGTCCTCATGTCAACACTTCAGATTAACTCTGCTAGGGTGTTAAGGGGATTAAGGGGGGAAAAAGCTGATCACAGACACGACATTATCGCCAATGCTGGAAATAAAGGATGGCTGTGTGTAGCGCAAATCTCTTCTGCAATTAAAGTATGTGTTAGGTACAGTAAGTAAATAATATGAGACAAAAACGAGGTGAAGCAGAGATACTGTCACAGATCCAAACTCGACTACTTTTTATACCAGCATATTCTCGAGCGATATATTACTCTAATACAACAGCAAGCTATTTATTTATTTTTTGTTTACTTAAGAACATGATGTCTTCATTTTAGCATTTTTCTCATATCACACACTGCATCTGGCAACACTATAAACAGTCATTATTTCTCCCTCCCTGTTTACAGTTATAAAACAACAAACTTTCTTTTGGCTGCTCCCATCAAGGGGTCACCACAGCATAGCATCAAATCCACACAAAACTTGGCAAAGGTTTTACACCAGATGCCCTTCCTGATGCAACCCTCCCATTTTTCTAACCGGTCATGGGATCGGCACTGCATGCAGTGGGTGGGTAGTAGCAACCCACCGACAGCAGGGCTTGAACCCAGCTCCTCAGATCAACAACTAAAAGCCTGAGTCACCACTCCTTACAGTTATAGGTTTTTCTTTTTTTTTTTTCTTATATTTTTCTTATAGTGTACAGTATATTTGTATTTTACATTATACAGACATTTTATTTTTATTACTTTTATTCTTTTAGTTACATTTATTCCATCTTAGTTAAATTAATATTTATTTCCTATATATAATTTCCTATTAATAGTCTTTGTTTTAAGGTCACGGGCAGTCGTCTAAGCATTTCACTGCATATCGTCCTGTGTATGACTGGGTATGTGACAAATAAAATTTGAATTTGACAAAAACAACAAAATAAAACATGCCATGTAACTGAGAAACTGCACAATGCTTCGTTCTGTGCTTTCCTGTAGCAGAAAGCTTTGCCATTGACACTTAGGAGCTTTTCCCACATCCCTGAGTTTGATCCAAAACTGGTAAAAATTTGTGATCCTAGAGAGATCATCAGGAAGTTTAAGTTGAAATGTTCGAGTTTAGTAATGCCATGGTGTGAAAGAAACTGCAGACGTCAAAACCATGAAATGTAGTCCTCTACTAAGGAAATAAAAAAAATATATATATATATATATATATATATATTTCAGTGCATAGGTTATTGGTGTATGGTAAAGCAGCTCTTCAAGCATTTGTAGGTGGTTCATGCCTCTTAGTAATCTTCCTGATCTGTCACGATTCCAACTCACAGTTAGTCAAGAAAAGCTACAGTTCTTTACGAGCCCTGGCAGTTCTGCTACAAGCCGATAATGGTTTAAGGATCCCCCCCCCCAAAAAAAAAAATCGATGATGCTTTCTTTTTGATCAGCGCATGCTATTATTAGATGTTAAATGACCATGAAGGCCAATTCTAGACAGACCTTGCTTGCCACACACTGAGCAGCTAAGGACCATCCTAGCGAGTGCCTGAACAAAAGCACTAAATTAAGTGTAATACTTCTTGCATTTTTCAAGCATATATAACTGCCTTAAATTTGCTTTGTACAATGTCCACACCCTCCCTAATAGCATCCGTCCATTTAATACAGTCCAGCCCAAGGTTATCCCATAGGAATGCATTATTATCAGCTTTCTGTAATTTTTTTATTCAGCACATCTTTGTATCAAAGACATTATCCACCATGCTTTCAGGCACCACTGGACAAATGATCATATATATGGTGTCCTTGGGCAGTCTTTCACCAGGCATCCTGGCAACATGACAGACAATACCATAGTAGAAACTGCTGCTGTACCATGGTTTTGAAACTATAATAACGTTGGGCAACTTAACGTTTCTCCGGGTAATTTTTGTAAATGACAATGTTGTAAACGATCAATTTGGTGTAAAAAAAAATCTCTGATATAAATGTAGATTCAGAGTAGATATAACAACAGGTCTGTACACTTGTGCCCAAGTGTTCAGTTTGATGTTTTGTGACCATGCTTGCTATTTCAGTTGTCCAAAGGTAAAACATGCGTTCCTTATTCTTGACTAGACTTCCATGCCCAGCGATGCTGAGGATGCTATTATGCTATAAGAGTAAAATAAAATTGTATCTACATTTAATCATTTCATGTCAATATAAACACATTTCCTGTCAATGGTTCATTATAAATTGTACCAGGAGTAGGCCGGTTCAGAATGAATGGTTAGGATGAATGCCCTGGCTGCACTAGCAAAATTATTGTATGGTCAGTTGGAAGTCAACAGGCAGGGGTAGCTCAGTGGTTAAGGCATTGGACTACGGTTCAGAAGATCCCAGGTTCAAACCTCACAACCACCAAGTTGCCACTGTTGAGCCCTTGAGCAAGGCCCTTAACCCTCAATTGCTCAGATGTAATGAGATAAAAATATATATATATATATATATATATATATATATATATATATATATATATACGTAAGTCGCTCTGGATAAGAGCGTCTGCCAAATGCCTAGATGTAGATGTAGAAGTCTTCAAGCAAGTGAGCTACTAAGGCACAACCAAGTGCAGCTTAAAAAGTACTATATCTCACATAGTTACCCATGATCTGAATCTCCCATATTAGGTCTTTTCTTACATTTATGTAAGATCTGGAACAGCATACTAGAAAACAGTGGCAAATAATTCATGGAATTGCTGGAAGAAGCTTCCACAATTTATCTCAAGCAACATTATCCAATGTTTTAGTCAAATAATCAATAAATCTGACAAAAAAAAAAATATATATAATAATTCGCTGTTGATCAACACATTTGTCTTGGAGTTTCCAAAGGAAACACACTAACAAAAAGAAATCATGTAATCTGTACCACAGTCTGCTTTAAATCCACATTGACTTTCTTTGTCATAATTGTTGGTGACTAAACATCATGAGAATGATTTTTGCCAGCCACCTCCCTGAAGTTGATAGAAAAGATATTCCATGATATTTTGTGGTTAATCACTGAACTGAAGCGCTCTTGAAGCATTGTGGTAGACCTGCAGCTCCCCATAGCTTATACTGTAGAATGCTAATATGACACGCCCCCGCAAACAGATCTTAGCAGCAATGTCAACATACTGTATCTGGGTGCATTGTTTTTTTTGACATGATGGGTCATGGTTATCTTTTTCAGTGAGAAAAAATGTGATGTCCTTGTTCAGAAACTGCACAGTTTGCTGTAAATCCCAAGATGATAATTAATTGTAATCAGGAAAAAAAAAAAAAAAAAAAAAAAAAATTCTCCTCCAGTTCTGAGTTGCTCCAGAAAACTTGATTCTATGTTTGTGTGTGTGTATTTGTATGTGTGTGTGTGTGTGTATGTGTTTGGAGGATCATCTACCAGTCCATATAGTGAGAGAGAGTGATAGTAGAAGGATTAGCGTTAAAGCAAGGTGCTGCATCTTGCACATTAATCACGTTAACAGAAACTTGCCCTATGAGACAATGTAATGAAAATTATGACTGATGACCCTAAAGATAAGTCCAGTCATGCTCGATTGATCACCAAGCCTGACATGTGAGTACGGAGACATACCAGCCAACCCCCATGTAAAAAAAAAAAAAAAGAAAAAGAAAAAAAAAAGGCAACAGCAACATCTTGATACTTATCAGATGTGAAGTCTCCTAAGACAGCCTGGAGAGAAACTATTCTTAGGCCAGTTTGTTTCCTCTGCTGCTCTTTTCCTCTGCATAGATTTAAGCATACTGTAGCCTAGGGAAGTGAGAACTGTTTAATTAGAGCATGTTTATGGCATGTTATGACGATGGGAATGTGCAGTGTTTAACATCATCGCCCACACATCCTGCTGGCATACAGTGCAAAATCCCCACTGGCTCTAGAGTGCCACGGTCTCTCAATATTTTGAGTAAAAGAGATCTTTTTACATGCAAAACTAAACATATTAGATAGGAGGTTATTGAACTTTAGTTTATCAACCCACAAAAAATTTTTTTTTGTCAACAACACATCATATTAATTAGAATAATGAAAGAGAAATAATAATATGCTCTCTCAATTTCTCACTCATCGTCTACAGTATGTTGCTTTATCCTGTATACAGGGTCACTGGGGGCCTGAAGCCTATCCCAGGGCACAAGGCAGGATATACCATGGATAGGCTGACAATCCAGCGCAGGGCGCACCATTTTCAGACTACCACTCCTTGTGGCAATTTTCGCCAAAAAAATTGTTTGGCCTACTTTTACATATATTATTGTAATGTACATACTGTAATTTGACGGAATTAGTTCAATAGAATTTTTTCATTATCTACTAGAATTTATTTTTGTTCAATTTAAATATTTTACTGAAGTGGAACGTTTGCTGTTAATTTAAACATGCTGATATGTGATTCGCTCCAGAATCAGGGTTAGATTCCTGCCTCGTGCGCGCGCGTGTGTGTGTGTGTGTATGTGTTCTTCCCATGCCTGCTGGGTTTCCTCTGGCATTTTCAAATTCCCCGGTGTGTGTAAATGTGTGCGCTTGTGTGCCCTACAACAGATTGGCATCCTGTCTAGGGTGTACCTTGTCTTGTGCCCTGATTCCCCTTGAATAGGCTCCATGCCTCCTGCATCCGTGTACAGGATAGGCAGTATAATGAGTGAGAATAATGCTACAACACTCGAGAGATGTCCGATTGCTTTCCTTTCCAACAGACATGAGATACATGTAGTGCGTGTTGCATTCATTATGCCTAGTTCCATCTGCCTCATTCTGTTACTTTAGGGAATTTCAGAGCATATACATGAACTACTGTACGTCTATATCGCTCATATATGTACTAGGATGACTACGGACGTGAAACTGAAACTGGTAGAGGAGGAGTCTGGCGATGCTGTAAACCAAATCTTTCTCATGGTCTTCAACAACAATCTTGGTGTATAATAATAATAATAATAATAATAATAATAATAATAATAATAAGGTTTGAGTGCAACAAAACTCAAGATTTTTCCTGGTACCTATTTGCTGCCACTATTCATGTGTTAATGAATAAATTAACCATCATATTATGGAAACAAAAATGCATATTTATACAGCACACACAAAATAGCAGGCTGATTTTCCACCCTGTTTTTTTTTTTTTTTTACATTGTGGAAACAGGGTTATACAAAAAGAATAATCATACAAAATTCACTCGGATATGATGAAAACAAATTTGACATGATGGCTATGCTTTCTGACACCCCCTGTAACTCAAAGAATCCATGCACAAAATGTTCTGTGCGATTATGCAATACGTCTTGCTTCTTTAAAAAAAAAAAAAAAAATCTCTAAACTGTCAAAATAGAGATATCTCATTATGCAGTCAAACTATTCATACATACTTGAGGATCAGGAGCTAGCTTTACTCCACTACACAAGCCCAGCATTCTGTGAGGTTATTAGGGTTTCTATCATAGTGTAATTACTGTCTTCAGTGTTCACGTCATGTTCCACTGCTACTTTGCTGCTAATCTCTAAACCATGGACAAGGCCATTAACACATCGGCTCTGTGTCATGGCTAATCCACTTCTGATGAGGGATTTCATTTAAAAATATGATTTGACGGATTTGCGGATTAAAGCCAGTTTCACTGAAAAGCTGACAGGCCAGTTTGTTTAATGACCAACTCAAGCTTGTCTTTTTAAAACAGCGTGCTGAATTCGCCGCTCCGATGTAAAAAAAAAAATGTTCTCAAGTGGAACAAAAAACGAGGAGACCACTTCTCACTTCAAGGCAGTCGATCTTTAAGAAATTGTCTGTTCGGCATGCAATGCAGACTGAAGAGTAAGACCAGAGTTTGAAACTGAACTTTCAGATTTTATCAAATTGAATTAAACTGGATGAAGATTGATTTTCAAGTTCAGCATCGAGTGGTAGAAATTAATTGGTCAAGACCGATGGTTGCTGTTATCTTCTTACAAGCTTTGTTTTTCGTCATAACGTCACTGTTTAATGTGAAGGTTGAGTATGACAGAATGAGATGAGAACACAGTCGTAACTTTCGATTCTTTTTTTATTTAAAGTCCAGCAGTGCGTCTAAGCTACTGTAACTGCAGGTAGGAAATAAAGTTGTAGAAAGGGAATAAAGGGGAATATGATTCGTTTGAGGAGTCAATTTTTTTCACTTTACCACATTATACTTGATTTGCATAAAGTAAAAAAAAGTATCACTGCTTGTTCCTCGCACCTCTGAGCTGTGCGGCTCTGTGGGGAAAAAGGTATGATCACATGTTGCTTTGTCGCTCGCTAGTATAAATGTACCTTGACACTTTATAAAGCACACTTGGAGGATAATGTTAGTTTATATTTGTGCCATAAGAATTAATTCTTTGTAGTTTTCTTATTGCTCTTATTATTTTTATTATTATTATTATTATTATTATTATTATTATTATTATTATTTATTTATTTATTTATTTAAAAAATAAGGAATAAATAAATAAAATAAGTTATTTTTTTGCTATTTTCAGTCTTAACAACAATGTGCATGAAGTTACTGGAATCACACACATTCTCAAAGCACACACATTCACACACTCACTCACGCACTATGGACAATTTGGAAACAGCAATTAGCCTACTCTGCATGTCTTTGGACTGTGTGAGGAAACCGGAGTTCCAGGTCTTATTTGAGGAAACCCAATAACCATGTGGAGAACATGCAAACTCCACACACACTAACCCATTGAACACTCCACAATGCGAGTTCACAGTGCTAACCACTACACCACTTCCTTCCCCATCACCACACCGCGAACTGCCTTATTTGTCTTTGGCTACACCAACGTAATAGGATTTTACATATATACAGTATGTCAACAAAAGTGAGAACACAAGGTGTCAAATGTCCAGCACCTCCGTGATGTTGTGATGGAGGAGTGGAAGAGGATTCCAGTGGCAACCTGTGAAGCTCTGGTGAACTCGAACTCCACGGCCAAGATAATTCAAGCCGTGCTGGGAAATGGTGGAGGCCACACATTTCACATTTTCACTTAGGGGTCCACTCACTTTTGTTGCCAGGGGTTCAGCCATCATTGGCTGCATTTTTTGTTATTTTGAGGGGACAATAAATTTACACTGCTATACAAACCTTACACTGACAACTGTGCATTGAGTCATTTATGCGGTGTTGTCCTATGAAAAGATATAACTAAATATTTGCGGAGATGTGAGGGGTGCACTCACTTTTCATACATACATACATAATCATTCATTTAATATTATTGTGAAACTGAAAAAAAAAAAAAAATACAGTCCCCAATACAGTATACGAACCTCCAACTTACAAACTTTCACAGATATCAACACGCCTGGTGTACATTGTAACATACGTGCAACGTGCATCCCAGGATGTATGGAAGCAAGCGAAAAAGCACCGGTGATGAAGCTGCTTCTGCTAAGAAGCGCCAAGCAATAAAGATGGAGACAAAAGTGTAAATTATTGAGAGAATGGAGCGAGGTGAAAAGATGCCTGACATTGCTCATTCTATTAGCACCATAGCATAATTGTTCAACCATCGGCATGATTCTAAAGAACAACTACAAGATCTAATAGACAATTGTGTTAGTATCCTAGTCCCTAGAAAATGTTTGTTGGACTTGCGAACAAATTGGACTTAGGAACATCTCCTGAAACAGAACTCATTGGCAAGTTGGGGCCTTACTGTAAATACACAAAAATCAGGCTTCTGTTCTCCCCATCCACTATTTTTTTTATGGATCTGCAAATACATTTTTGCACTGATACTAGACAATCCTTTCCTCAAAGAAACAAAGAACATCTGCCCAATAAAGTATGCCTTTTATTTCACTTTTTATTCAGTTTATTTATTAGTTTTCATCTACAGAACACAGGCATTTCAACATTAAAGCCTTTTTCAAGCACCTGACTTGTACCTGAAATGCAATTATTTGCTTAAATCAAAGAAAATGCTACCGCATGAACAATTATACTCTATATGGGGAAAATTATCACTTTCTGAAAAACCTGACCACCACCCCAAAGAATTTGAAGCACTCTATTGAAAATATATTTGTCATTTCCAATCACTGGAACTATGAGGCCCAAACTTGTTCCAGCATAACAATACTCCTGTACAGAAGGCGAGCTTTATGAGGATGCGGCATGTTAAGGTTGGAGAGGCAGAGCTTGAGTGTCATGCACAGAGCCCTGAGTAAACTCAATCCACTGAACACTCCAAAACCTTGTAGACACCCTTCCCAAAAGAGTGGACACTTCTACGGAGATAAATCTGTACTGGGGTGTTCAAAAGCAAATATTTAAAAGCTGCTCTATTTAAAAAAATTCAAGCAGCATTAAACACCAGGGTCATAAAGAGCAACGGTGATTAATGTTTCATCTTAACCTTTTTTTTTGAAACCCTAATCTAATTTTCTCTTTGAACTTGCAAAGCCTTGACCATCTGTGGCCCAAGCAGGAAACGATAGCCAGGCAGATGCAGCAGGCTTTGAAATTGCCCCCACTGATTCAAGCACAGGAGATTAGTGCCCTTGATATGGCGAATCCCAGGGAGGATCTCAGGTGCTTTGAAATCTCACAATCTCAGACGCTCACACTGTAATCCTCTTATATGGAATGCATCAGCAAGCCCTCTCCATCCTTCACGACTGAACGATGACTTTATAACTGCTGGTGGCTAATGTCTGTCTCTCCTGCAATCTTTCTTTCTGTCAGGCTGAGTCTCGCTGCTTTACACTCTGACAGGATTTAATTTGAAAATGTAGATTGTTTCTTCAATTTGGGCAACATTTAGTTATCGATATATACAACTTAAATAAAAAAAAAAAAAGAGAGAAAGAGAAAGGTACGTATAGATCACAATAATTATACGTACATTTTATAAATTCGTTTTTTAAATCTTTTAGCATTGATGCAAAGGTTTACATTTTATATATATATATATATATATATATATATATATATATATATATATATATATATATATATATATATTTTTTTTTTTTTTTTTTTTTTTTTTTTTTTTTTTTTAATAAATTTATTTTTATTTAATTTTTTTTTTTATGGAAAACTGTTCCTTGATACAGTATGTTTAAGGAGAATTTTGGGTCTCTCGTTGTTTGATTTATTTTTTGTTTTGTTTATTTTTATAAAACAATTTAACACAGGTACAAAATAATGAAAAATGCAATACATTCAAAGTGGTTTCTGAGAAAATCCAAAACATGGAAAAAATGGAATTTGACAAAAATATAACCTCCTTCCTTCTTTTCCTCAGTCACTCACCTACTTTATCTTCAGTACTCACTTTACCCTGGTCAAGGTTGAGATAGTTCCAAAGCTGACCTTATGAACACTGGGCATAATGTACACCTTATATGACATTTATTCATTCACTCATTTATTCATCCTTCTATCTGTCCATCCTTTGAAGGGATATGATGGTTACAAAGCTGTTAACACTGGTCAAACTGTGGACATCCAGTATGCACTAAATTATACTAATTCATTCATTAATTCATTCGTTCTTCCATCCATCCGTAATGTTGATTCTGGTCAGATTGACACTATCCACTTAAAAAGGTTGACCAAATAACATACATTCTTCTTCTACTATCCACTAATTATTATTATTATTATTATTATTATTATCATTATTTTATGCACAAATGTATTTAAATAGTTATGTACCATATATATGTGCTTATTCGTTGAGTAACCGTGTGTGTGTGTGTGTGTATATACGTGTGGGAATGCACATACCCTTGACTTTCCCCTTATGTCACTATAAACAGGATCAGTCACCTGGAACGCCTGTGTGTCAGTAGCAGAGCCAAACCAACTTTATTGAGCACTTCCCCATCCTTTATGTCCTCCCCCCACCCCTACTCTCTCTCTCTCTCTCTCTGTCCCCGACTCATAAATGCCTAGGCTTTCTCTGGATAATAAACAGCTTCAGCAGTGCAGCCCTGGTCTCCAGGTTATACTGCACAACTCAGGAAACCTGGCTCATGTTACTAGACTCAGCATTCAAGTGATTGAGCCAAAGATTGAAACGTTTCCCTTGAGCGATGAAAACACATCCACTCTGCAAAGTCTAGAAAAAAAACTTCTTTAATGAAGGCTACATTACCAGAGACTGTAGAAACAGCAAATACATAAATGATAAAGGCAAAACAGTGTGTATCGAGTTTGGAATTTAAAAAGGCATTTCTACCGAGATTAATGCCACGTTATTGTCACCCAACACAACCGATGAAGGAGGGCAAATAATAAATTAAAGCTAAGTAACTATCTAGTGAATCCCTGAGTAATCTCCTGATTATTAGGGTTATGATCAGTTGTTTGTTATTTTAGGTGAGAACAGAATGAACCTTAATTACAAACCCATCCCAACCACATCCTAAAAGCTCTGCCAAGACAAGTGAGCATGCATGCTAATAGCTAATTGTTCGCACAGATTAATTAATTTCTACTTTTATATGTCCTTCCATTTTTAGTGTAAGGCATTGCGTGTACAGTTCTGGATTAAAAATAGGAGACGTAAAGATGTGCCCTTGTGCTCTTGTTCTCTCAGTTTCTAAATTTGATCCTCACTCACTCCTCACCGTCTATACCACTTTATCCTGTACACAGGGTGGCGGGTGGGGGGTGGGGGGGGGGGGGGGGGGGGGGGGGGGGTGGCGTGGAGCCTATCCCAGCAAGAGGTAGGATATGCCCTGGACAGGGTGCCAAACCATCACAGGGTGCGCGCACATACACACACACACACACACACACACACACACACACACTACAGGCAATCTGGGAGCACTAATTAGGCTGCTCTGCATGTCTTTGGACTGTGCGAGGAAACCGGAGTACATGGAGGAAACCCACCAAGCATGTTAAGAACATGCAAACTCCATGCACACAGACCTGAGGTGGGAATTCGGACCCGGACTCTGGAGGTCCTAGGCAACAGCGCTAACCAATATGTCACTATGCCGCCTAAACTTATATCAAAAGACTGGCACTTGAAAGGACTTATTTATTCCTTCCATGTCTGACTTTTGTTACTCACCTCTAATCAGGATGGTGGGAAAAAATGAGGAAGATGGTAAAGGGGGCAAGCTAAAAGCACTTTGTACTTAATACAGTGGATTATATATACTTTATATAATACACTTTGTACAGAATACAGTTGCGTGTACATCTGGGAGCTGTTCGGCGTCAGTGGAAAAGCCAAGCAAAGTGAGTTTACATATTTTTTGCATTTTGTGCAAAATTTAGTGAAGACATAGAATTATGGGGCCCAATGAAGTTATCAAGTGCAAAAATTATTTCATATTATACATCATTTACATGTCTTTTCTAACACGTTTTGATTGTTGACGCAGATAAATGCAGCGCAAATAATCTGGAACGGATTATTTGCATTTCCATTATTTCCTCTAGGAAAATGTGTTTCGCAATGCGAATTCCTGTCCTAAGAACTCACCTCTGGAACAGATTAAATTTGTATGCAGAGGTACTGCTGTATTTTAGATTGAATCATGTTAATATTACAGCAACTGCATATTGTGTTGGGCTTTTTCCTGATGAGAAACTTCACATACCTGTAGAGTTTTTTTTTTTCTTTTCTTTTTTTAATCCCACTTTAGGCTGCTTCTAAATAAATTGTTGTCCTTCAAACTTTAATAAAACGTAGGTAAAATCTTGCACCTTAGCGAAGTGTATTCAGAGCTGTGTGAAAGAGCGCTTTTTGAGCCGCAGCTTGCACATCACTATTCTATTCCACTGCTGCTAGTTTAGATCAGCGCTCCTTTTTGAAGGCTTGATTTCAGCTCATTATCAGTCTGGCAGGTTTCAGGCAGCATGGAAAAAATGTTATGGGCCATGAGCTTCAATGCTCTGGTTGTCAGGTTCAAAATCAACAGTACAGTACAACTTAAACTTGTGTGTTTGTTAATATTGTACTATGACATATTTTGCACAATTTATTATTTATTGGATGGATGGATGGCTGGATTAATGGTATTTTACAGTGCAGCATAAAAAGCATATACTGTAAGTTATCTAAAGCTTGTTAATAGTGAAAACTGGTGATTTAATTATGGTGGTCTAATATTAGGCAAGAACTTGTTTGTTGACTACTTCTTGGAATTTCGTGTTATATGTATCCATCTAGCCCTTAATTCCCTGGTATGTTTTGTGTTTTATTCTGTCTCAAGGAACAACACATGGACAAAGCAGTATCTAATAACCATTAAGTAAGATATCAAAATAACAAAAATGGTTAGTTTTTGTCTTTAAACCATGGACAAATCATCCATGAATTACAGTTGCCATAAGCAATATTTCCCTAAAGAAAAATATTTCAAATAGTTTTTTTTTTCTTCTGCTTTTAATACATTTATATGCCTAATTATTTTATTAATACTTGTATTTGCAAGATAAAGTAAAGGGGCTAGGAAACAAGCATATTTAATTAGGCATAAAAATAAAACAGAAAAAGACACCGCAAAATCATGCTTGATTAAGATGTACAAAGATAATACGTAATTTCAGATGAATTTTACTCTCTCAAATGAAACAAAATGGAGCTCTCAGCACCCGGCTTCCTAGTTGCAGTCAGACTATAATTGTTAATTCATTTCTTTTAAAGCTCACTGACACTAGACAGACTTATTTGTTCAGCCTAGTGGACCTCAGACAGCATTTCTCTTCCTCTCTAAATCATTGGTCTGAAACAGTTTTGTTCGTGTGGCCTTAGATGAGCCTGAATAGATCAGAAGCAAAATTGGTCATTACTCTGAAAGTAATAGAAAGAGAATAAGCACAAAATTCCTGGTATATCTATAAAAGCGCCCGGACCATACTTCAATGTCATTTTTATGTTAGATTTTTTTTCCCCCCCCTTACAGTGGAGCTGGCTCATTTGTAATGACTCCACAGCTACATTATTTCGAGGGACTTCATGAGAATAGTAGAACGTGGCATAAAACTGTCTCTGTGGTGAGGTCATTTATATAATGCCCAAGGCATAACCTGTGTGTAGATAGAGATATGAGGGCAGGTGACAAATAGACATTTAGAAGTGATGCTCTGTGTCTTCTTCATCTCCTGATCCATTATTGAGAGAGCAAAGAGACAGAGATGTTCCCTGCCGAGACAGAAGCAGCGGGCAGGGAACAAGCTAATGATGCATCGGTTCTGAGATGAGACGAGGTTGTGCCCCGAGGCCAGGTCGGTGCATGCAGAATGTGCAAGAGCTACTCACCTCCGCAGAACATCAGCAGGACGCATCAACATCACTGAGTGGGCAGAGGGCAACACACACTGCGCATCAGCATGTAGGATCTGCCGGGAAACAGCAGAGAGAAACATAAGTACGTGTCACAACCTATCGACCGTGCGCTGTGTGACGGGCACGGCCCTGGTTGTGACGCTTACGGTATCACTAAAACAGGGCTAACGATGCGTCTGTGCTGGAAGATGGACTCGTAGTCTTTTTTTGCTCTGCTTTTATTTTTCTGCATGTACAATCAAAGGGCTGAATTCGAAGTCGAAGTTGAATTAAATGTGTGACGTAAGGATTGTACATATCATGACAATATGCACAGTGACACGTCAGGAGTATCAGTGAGTAGGAAGATTATATCACATGCACACAGTAAAATGTATCCTATACTAATGAAATTCTCAATAAAATACGCCAAATTACTTTGCATGATCAAAAGTTAGTACGCCCTTTTTATTTTGTGTGTGTGTAAAAACATAATTATAATGATCTGATCATAGCTGGTATTAGTATTATGCAAATACATACAACATATATGATTTTTAATTTTTGCCATTATCGGCATTAGAGGAGCTCATGGTCCACTCAGTGACTCAAGGTGCCTAGGTCCTATGGCTGGCTGCAAAAAAAGTCATCAGAAATCATCACCCCATCGACCACCATGCTTGACAGTGGGAATGAGGTGTGTGTGTCCTGAAATGTGTTTGCTTTTCCCCTAACATGGCACTGGGCCTTTAAGGTCAAACAACTTATCTGTCCATAGGACATTGTTTCAGAAGTCTTGTGGTTTGTTCGGATGCAGTTTTATGACCCGGAGTTGTACATTCATGTTTTATTTAAACAGAAGAGGCTTTCTCCTAGTAAACTTTCTAAACAAAGCATAAACAAACCATACTTCTGCTTTTATAGCGGTCTGTTGATGATCAATTAAAAGGGTTGATTATTAGCAGCACCTGGCAGTAACTTACCTTAAATCATGTGGAAAAATAAGTTCTTTTTTTTTTTTACTACTTCATTTTTGGTAAATAAACAATGGCACTGCCATATCTATCTATCTATCTATCTATCCACATTTTATATATGTATATAAAATATGTGTGGACAGACAGACAGACAGATGAATATGTGTGTGTGAGAATGTGTGTGTATGCACATGCAGTTTCAGCCCTACAGGCAATCACTACTTTCAACACAGCAAAGGAAAGATAGATCATTGCACTGAAAAAAAAAAAAGCTGGAGATACCTCTGCAGTCTGGGCACAGTTGGAAATCTTTTACCATCAAAAAAAAAAAAAAAAAAAGTAACCATCAGCTGGATAATTATGCATAGAGTGGGTGAAGATTGTTCACAAAAAACTAATACAAAAAATCCAAATGGAAGCCTCAGGTGCAAGATGTGGCCATGGATCATATAATGTCTGAAATCCCTTTCCCACAATATTTGTTGTAATAAGTAGGGTGCCATTATTAATGCATGTGGTACTCATGGCTCAGGTGTTTGGTTTCAGAACACAAGGTCGTGTTCCATTTCAGGCTTGCAATCACCACGGGTTGCTATGACACATTGTAACATTTTTATGCTTTTACTTTGCATAGGAAGATTTCCTTCATGTCGTCTATTAAAAAAACATTACATATCCTGGGATAACTTCTTATTTAATAGACTTAAGTAGTCAATTAAACAGAAGAGTTTATGTATCAAAAAACATCACGTATATGTATTATTATTTTTAGAATATATATTTTTTAAATAACATAATAGTAGAGCAGGCACGGGTGGCTCAGTGGTAGTTTTCTCACCTGCCATGCAGAAAACTCGGGTTCAATTCACACCAACTGCTCAAACCCCAGCCAAAGGATTCAGTGCCAGTACCACGCCTGTACAAGATGGGAGAGTTGCTTCAGGAAGGGTGTTCGGCATAAAAGGCTGGGGTACAGGCTACTCCATAATGCACATTCCAGCAAAGTAGATCCACCACAATAATAAATTCAAACCAGGACTTTTGATCATGCAGAATAACAGAACACAGAGTTATGAGAATAAAAACACCCTTCATGACTTTACATAATCCCCTTCTACACTCATGCACTTATCCCAATGTTTTACTAGTGCTTGGATACCATCAAGGAGCCAGGAACGGACTGTTTGCTTCATGTCTGAAACACTGGCCTCCCAGGAACTTCTTTAAAGCTCCAAATATGCGGAAATGACTTGGAGCAAGGAAAGGACTGTGCCAGAGAGATGTGGCATTAACTCCCAGCCAAGTTCCTGTAATGTGCAAGGGGTTCCCGCAGACAGATGTGTCTCTATTGCAAGTTGCCGACACGTTATTCATAGATTTTCAAGGATCAGGCGTTCCACTTGCTGAATGTTCACCGGAGAGAGTGCAGTGGGCTCTGTGCTGAAATTATTCACAGATGTGCTGCCTTCTTTAAAACTTTTGCACCATTCAAATGTTTTACTTTAGATAAGAGTGTCATCATGGTACTGTGCTTGAAGTCTATTGTTCAAGTCCCGGTGATCCACGGAACCAAAACCCTAACCAAGATGCATCCCTGAAAATGGAAATAAATTAAATTGATGTATTGTCAGGCTCTCTCACTATTTGTATCTTTTCATAGCTGATGTTAAGAGTGGCAAAAACACTGGAGTGCTTAGTCTACACCTGAAGGAGATCACACCTATTGCACCTGAAACCAGTGACAGCCTGTAGGCTTCCTACTGCTACTTTACTATGCAGCATATTTGCTAATGTTTTACATAATAATGTCACAGCTGTCTCCATACTTTTCATCTCTTCCCTCCAGTACTTTAGCTGAGAGGAACTTTTTTTTTTTTTTAAGAGCATCTCCCAGGAGAGATAGCTGTTATCATGCTAATTACCCATTCCTGTTGGATGTCTAAAATGGAAACCAAATCCCCCATAGACAGCAAAAAAAAAAAGCAACATCCTGAAATAATCACTGTGCAAACTATCTAGATCCCTCTGCATAGTAAAGCAGCTGAACATAATTTTCTCATCAGGTAGTCAGAGATGAATAGGGAAAGAGAAAATGTGTTTTTTTAGATGTCTCATCTTATAGACTCTTTGCATAAAATTGCTTTCAGACATTTTGTGTATGTGTGGATAGCTGTAGTAAGCCAGATAATGATAAAACTTAAGGATTAGTCAACTTACTATGCTACTGCTACTGACAAATCAGCAGTGGCTTCTTGTCTTAATATACAGGAAATAAACTTTTGCAGCTTATTATTAAGTAAGCATTAGGTTTTTGAAACCATTATAGTCAAGCCTTAAAGAAAATCATCACACACACACACACACACACACACACACACACACTAAAACAAGATAGACATCAATTGTAAACTTGGGTAAAAGCAGAAATTTTAAGTCTGTAGTCATATCTTGTCTCATATGAAAAGCAACACAGAAAAAGGTGCACTTACTGTACCAAATCAAGCCAGACAAAACAGAATGTTTCCTTGTTCATCAAATATTAAAACACATGAATAATCTCAGACAAGATTATCGTAGCCTAATTACTTCTGGATTTTAGAGATATAATTTACTGAGAAAGTAATTTACTATGTTGGCTCGATTCCCGTCTCTGTGTGCATGGAGTTTGTATGTTCTCCCCGTGCTTGGGGGGTTTACTCCGGTTTTCTCCCACAGTCCAAAAACATGCAGATTAGACTGACTGGCATTCCCAAATTGGCCGTAGTGTGTGAATGAGTGTATGAGCGTACTGTACAGCGTGTGTGTGCCCTGCGATGGATTGGCACCCTGTCTGGGGAGTACCCTGCCTCGTGCCCTAAGCCACCTGGGATAGGCTCCAGGCCCCCCTGACCCTGAATACAGGATAAAGCTGTATAGACAATGAGTGAGTGAGTAATTTCCTATGTGCATTTATTCTATATTGAAAATATATTATGTTGTTGTCTTGAGCACTCGTTTGTCCTTATCTGAAGAAATTACATTTTCTAACTAAATTAACTACATTGTCGACTTGCGCACGTATCCGTCGTTGACAGGAAAATCGTTTTTTTATATACATGTAAAAGTTTAGAGTTAAAAATAATCTGCTGATCTTTAATGTAATCAGTGATATTATTTCAGATTGAACCCCACACACATGTCTGTCTTTCTGTACGGCAGAACTCTCCGTCTAACTTTAAAAAATATATATATATTTCTTTGTACCTTACGTTTTGTTTACGCTATGTTGTACTTCTTTCGTGGTCAGACAAATACACTGTCTGTTCTGTAGAGTGAATCACAGATGAAAAATGCGAAAAGTTGATCAGATAAAGATCAAGTTTGGTCTTAAAACTACTCCCTTATGCCATTTTAGCGCTGTTATTTCAGTGAAGGTGAAAATATGAACTAATCCCAGTAAAAATATTCAGTTTAGCTTTTCTAAATAATATCTATTGGTGCAGGCGTTTGTTTACATTGAGCAAGTAGCGCATTAGTATCTTATTTTAAGGTAGATTATTAAATCCACCACATAACTGTTTATAACATCTTTTACTCAACATTTAGATTTTGACTTAGAGTATGGTGCAGGTTAAACTTCAGGCAGATATCCAAGTACTGCACAAGTTTCATTAAATTCTGTCCAGCAGTTGATTTAAGACATGCCCACAGTTTGATAAATGAACAGTACACTGTTTAAAACTTACTAATCTGGCACAAAACTGCTCATAACTTCACTTTTACTCAACATTTTGATTTAATTTATGGCACATCTTTAACTTCAGGGAAATCGCTAAGTACTTCCAAAGTTTCATTAAATTTTGACCAGCCAGTTTTGCATGTTGCTGTGACAATTCTGGCTGAACAGACATACAGATGGACGGATAGACAGACATACAGAATTTTCTCAGACTCGTTTCTGGTCCTCCACTGTATGACACTTAAATATATTATTGAAAGAGTGAGTTCTGACCAATGTGTACAGTACATCATCTACATCTAGGCATTTGGCAGACGCCCTTATCCAGAGCGACTTACATTTTTTTTATCTTATTATACATCTGAGCAGTTGGGGTTAAGGGCCCAACAGGGACAACTTGGTGGAAGTGGGACTTGAACCTGGGACCTTCCGAGCCGTAGTCCAATGCCTTAACCACTGAGCTACCCCTGACCCCTCATCTGTGACCGCAGGCCACTTAGTTTTGGTGCATGGTGCACTTAACCAGGGCGCACGCCGATGGAACTCACCTGGGCTGGAGGCTCAACAAAGCCCGCAGATTCCAGTGTCCTTGTCACCTGTAAAATGCCCAGTCACTTCCATCCGGTGAATAGAAAGCAACTGAACCTGACCTTACATGTGCCTCCTGTCTCCCTAGACTCATTCTGCTCACCGAGGAGAAAGCCACAAGCCACCAGCTCTCGCATCCGCTCCATTGTCTCTGCATACATCGCGCCGCTCGCTCATCGCTGCTGTTCTCACCTGTTCTGCACAAACCTGTGCGTCTCTGATGACACCACACCTGCTGTACTGCAACCAGAACCGCTACATTCACCGAAACAACTCTTGAGCTTCTGCTTTTACTGAGCATAATTTAAACGGAGAAGTGCATACTTCTTGCTTGTCTAAAAGTGTTCATAAAAAAGAACAGTCGTTGAGACTCTGCATCCCGTACACATTGTATGATCCTCTTATGAGGACCGTTAAGTGCAATTTCTTTGAATCACAGATGAATTTTCTTTTTTTTTCTGTTTGAAATCATTGATAAAGTTCATACTGATCAGGTGCTAATAAAGAGAAACGCTGAAGAAATTCACATCAAAATGGTTTCTGGATCTCAGGAGATAAAAGACATTGCAGAAGAATGTAACCAGATTTATCTCTGCTAATAACACATTTAGTATGCATCTTTTTCCACAATCCATCAACTTCTCATTCACTCAAAACTCAACTGATTTCGAGTCCCTGGGATTTAAAGTTCTTGAATGACAAGGCCAACAACTGATTTTTATTTTTTTTTATTTATGTATGTATATAAATAAATAAATAAATAAATATAGATAGATAGATAGATGAATTTGATCTGCATCAATTACAGCCAGGATGTCACTTATCATTTATACAGCTTCGGGGGCCTGAAGCCCATCCCAGGAGATTTAGGGCGTGGAACACCCTGGACAGTGGGTGCCAATCCATCACAGACAATTTGGGAATGCCAATTAGCCTAATCTGCATGTCTTTGGACTGTGGGAGAAAAACCAGAGTACCTGGAGGAAACCCACCAAGCAGGGGGAGAATATCCAAACTCCATGAACACTGACCCTGAGGCCGGAATTGAACTGCAAGGTGACAGTCAAGTCAAGTAGGCTTTTGTCATTTCGACCATATACAGTTCAGTACACAGTGAAACGAAGTGAAACGAAGAAACCAAGGTGCTACATGCATGCAACGACATAAATTAACAACACAACGTAAATTTAACAACGCAGATTTTTACATTTTTAAGTTAACCTAAAAAACTGAGCGGAGAGTGATCGCTCCGTGTCCTCCTGAAGTCAACAATCATCTCTTTTGTCTTATCGATGTCCAGAGACAGGTTGTTGTATGTACAACAGTCCGTTAGCCTCTGCACTTCCTCTCTGTACGCCGACTCGTCGTTCTTGCTGATGAGACCCACCACGGTCGTGTCATCAGCAAACTTGATATGATTGGAGCTGTGTGTCGCTACACAATCATGAGTCAGCAGTTTGAACAGCAGGGGACTGAGCACGCAGCCCTGGGGGGCCCCAGTGCTCAGTGTGGTGGTGCTGGAGGTATAGTTCCCGATCCGCACTGCCTGAGGTCTTTCGGTCAGGAAGTCCAGGATCCAGTTACAGAGGGAGGTGTTCAGTCCCAACAGGCTCAGCTTCCTCGATCAGTTGTTGGGGGATGATTGTATTGAATGCTGAACTGAAATCTATGTACAGCATCTGACGTAAGTGTCCTTCTTGTCCAGGTGTGTCAGTGCCAGGTGGAGTGTGGTGGAGATGGCGTCGTCCGTCGAACGGTTTGGACGATACACAAACTGCAGGGGGTCCAGTGAGGGAGGCAGCAGGGTCTTGATATGTCTCATGACGAGCCGCTCGAAGCACTTCATGATGATGGGTGTGAGTGCAACAGGGCGGTAGTCATTGAGACAGGACACAGAAGACTTCTTCGGCACGGGGACGATGGTGGTAGACTTGAAGCATGTGGGAACGACGGCGCTGCTCAGAGAGATGTTGATGTCGGTGAGAACATCTGCCAGCTGTTCTGCACATTCTCTGAGCACTCTGCCTGGGATGTTGTCTGGTCCAGCAGCTTTACGAGGGTTGACTCTTCGCAGAGTTTTCCTCACATCAACCGTGGTGAGACAAAGCACCTGGTCGTTCGGAGGAGGGGTAGTCTTCCTCGCCGTCACGTTGTTCTGTATGTCGAACCGTGCATAGAAGCTGTCACAGGCAGGTGATGAAGTCCTGTAGTTGGTGATGGCTTGTATACCCTGCCACATGCGCCGTGTGTCACCGCTGTCTCTGAAGTGATTGTAGATTCGCTGGGCGTGTGCAAGCTTCGCCTCTCTGATGGCCCGGGACAGTTTGGCCCTTGCTGTTCTTACGGCCGCCTTGTCTCCCGTTCTGAAGGGCAGAGTCTCTGGTCTTCAGAAGTGCACGTACCTCCGCAGTGATCCACGGATTCTGGTTGGGTCGTGAGATGATATTCTTGGAGACAGTGACGTCATCGGTGCACTTGTTGATGTAGCTGGTCACTGATGACGTGTACTCCTCCTAGTCAGTGTAGTTGCCGTAAGTCGCAGCGTCCCTAAACATGTTCCAGTCAGTTTTCTGGAAACAGTCCTGAAGAGCAAAGATGGCTCCTGCTGGCCAGGTTTTCACCTGCTTCAGAACCGGTTTTGAACGCCTGACGAGTGGTCTGTATGCTGGAATTAGCATAACGGAGATGTGGTCTGAGTAGTCGAGGTGGGGGCGGGGCTCGGCCCGATATGCGCCGGGGATGTTTGTGTAAACAAGATCCAGCGTGTTTTCCCCTCTCGTTGCAAAGTCCACATACTGATGGAATTTAGGAAGCACTGACTTGAGATTTGCATGGTTGAAATCTCCAGCGACAATAAACAGTCCATCGGGGTGTGTGTTCTGCAGATTACTGATCTTAGCATACAGTTCACAGAGCGCTTCCTTAGCATTAGTACTAGGTGGAGTGTACACTCTGATAATGAAAACAGTGGTGAATTCCCGTGGTAAATAAAAAGGTCTGCATCTAACAGTCACAATCTCCAGCAACGATGAGCAAAAGCTAGAAACTAGCACTGAGTTCTTGCACCATTTCGTGTTGATGTAAACACACAAGCCACCGCCGCGAGTCTTACCGCACAGAGCTGCCGGCGCAAAACGAGGCTAGCCCGTCTAGTTGAATGGCGGTGTCCGGTACTCTATCGCTGAGGCATGTCTCAGGGTTTGTTTTTAGCCTAGTACAGACTCCCACCCGCTTGCCGCTCTTCCGCTTCCTCGCGCACCGCTTACGATGTCCCCTCCTCCGGCTACCGGCATCAGGCAACGCCGAGGACTGGAGGCCTGGTTCCCGAAGCAAGCCGAGGTAGCGTAGCTTCTCACGCAGCTCATCTTGAATTAAATTTACTGGTTTATTGAGTTGCAAAAGTGTCTGGCGGTGGTAAGAACGAACACCGTTTGCGCCGATGTCCATATACTGGGTAAAATAAACGCGCTACAACACTAAGTAAACAAAGTAGCACCATTTTGGCTCCGGAGCGGCCTCAGCGTGCTACTGCCGTGCCGCCATCTTGGATCCACAGTGCTAACCACTAAGCCGCCATCTTGGATCCACAGTGCTAACCACTAAGCCACCCTGCGCAGACAGAATGTATTTATTTTAGTCAGTGCTACACTATACAGTAGGTGGTGTATGAGAAACTCATGTGTGCCCTTGTTGCTGTGGACAATATGTTTCGAGGTTCAATGGGTTTACATTCCAAGTTGTATGGGTGCATTTTTGGTATATCGGTTTTAGCAAGTTTTTTTTTTTTTTTAGCTACTATTGCCTTTATATTAGCTCAAGTCAGTCTGGCCATTCTCCTCTGACCTCTGGCATCAACAGGGCACTTTCCCTCAAGACTGCACTCACTGTATATTTCTGTTCTTTTTCAGACCATTCTCTGTATACCTTAGGGATGGTTGTGAGTGAAAATCCCAGTAAATCAGCAGTTTAACCTTCTTCTTGTGTTAGGGTCGGCACCGACCAGTTTTACTTTTTAAATGCATAAAACTACTACCTAATTTTGTTTGTTGCATCATGGCTTTTTGACTTTGTCAGGAATCTGTATTTAATTAAAAAAATAAATAAAATTGTACTAAATTATAAAATGCTCTGGTGAAAATTATTACCTTTGTGTTGGTAGGGTCAGCTTTGACCCAGTTATAATTTAAGGTTATAAAACTGTATAGTTAGGGTAAAAAAAAGCCTTACCTGAACAAACAAAACAAAACAAACAAACAAAGACAGACATGTTCAGACATGTAAGGCTTGCATAAGACAAATTTAGTTTAGCGTTGGTGACTTGCAGAGTACACATCTCATGTTTGCAGCAGTCAAAAATGAGAAAAAGATTTACAGGAAGCCAAGCTCTGGATCAGATCTTTTCTGAAAATGAGGCAGAGGACACAAAACAGCATAGTGATACAGATGAGCAGGTTTCCGAGGAGGAATACATTGTAGAATATCTACCAGAAGGCACAGACACATCTGATGAGGTCACCGGCGCTGAAGCTGCACTGACTCCTGCTGAAAAGTTCAAATCCAAAAGTGGTAACATCTGTTGGAGCTCAGTACCTCCTGACTTATATGGCAGGGCAGCTGCAGCAAATGTCATTAAAATGACCCCTGGAATCATAGGGTTTGCTGTGATGAGAGTACGTGACATCAAGACATGTTTTGATCTGTTTATGCCATTGTCGCTAAAGAAAGTCATGATTGCTATGACAAACCTTGAAGGAAAAAAGGTTCATGGCGACCTGTGGAATGACATTGATGAGGAATACCTGGATGCTTATATTGGTGTTGTTCTTCTTGCTGGTGTTTACAAATCCAGCAATGAGGCCTCTGATAGTCTCTGGGATGCGTCGACAGGCAGAAATATTTTCCGGGCAACAATGTCACTTCAGTCATTTCTAATGATATAAAGAGTCCTTAGATTTGACAACAGAGAAACTAGAGAAAAATCTGACAAGCTTGCTCCCATCAGGGATGTCTGGGAAAGGTGAGTGCAGCTCTTTCCACTGATGTTGAACTCAGGGCAAGAGGTAACAGTAGATGAACATTTTGTCCCTTTCCGTGGAAAATGCCCTTTCAGACAGTACATGCCTAGTAAGCCAGGGAAATACGACAAAAATGTGGGCAGCCTGTGATGCAAAAACCAGCTATGCATGGAATCTGCAGATTTACACAGGCAAACATGCAAGTGGCATTCCTGAGAAAAATCAAGGAAGACGTGTAGTCCTCGATATGACTACTGGACTGCGGGGTCACAATATCACATGTGACAATTTCTTTACCAGCTATGACCTTGGACAAGAACTTCTCAGGTGGAAACTTATGGTGGGCACAGTAAAAAAAAAATAATAATAAACCCCAGTTGCCTACCGAAATTTTGCAGGTGAAGGACAGGGCTCCACTTTCTTCAAAATTTGCTTTTACAGACACCACCACAGTTGTTTCATATTGTCCAAAAAAAACACCGGAGTGTGATACTTATGTCCACTTTTCACAAAGATGCAGCTGTGTCATCAGCAAGTGACAAAGTCCATAATTATCTTGGACTATAATAAAAACAAAGGTGGCGTGGACAACCTGGACAAGCAGACTACCACCTACACTTGCCAGAGAATGACCAGGAGATGGCCAATGGTTGTGTTTTATAACATTCTAGATGCATCTGCATACAATGCATTTGTGTTGTGGACCCACATTCACCAAGGGTGGAACTCAACCAGAAAAAACAAGCGGAGAATGTTTCTTGAGGAGTTAGGAAGTTCGCTTGTCAAGGCACACATTGAGCGAACGGAACAGGTGCCCTGGGACCCAGCCATTACAGCCTTGGTCAGACAGCTGCAGAGCTCACATAGCACTCCTTCCACACCATCAGCAAAACAAAGAATATCAGTGGCAGCATCCTCTTCGGCCAGCACTGCCTCAACATCAACCTAACCAGCCACAGCCCCACAGAGGCCACCTGATTCTAAAAGAAAGAGGTGTCAGGTCTGCCCTAGCAATAAAGACAGAAATACAACATACTCTGCTTCTACTGCAAAAAATACATTTGCAAAGAACACACTAAAAGTGTCATTTTTTGCCACATGTGCATCTAAATGCACATGCATGTTCTTGCACACAAAGACGTTTTTTGGAACTAGTGCTTCATTTCTATTGGTTTGATTTGCTTGATTGCTCGTTGTTTGTTTCACCTTGCAAATCCACATTTTGAGATTTATAGTGGAACCTTGGATTACGAGCATAATTCATTCCAGAAGCGCTCGTATTCCAAAGCACTTGTAAACCAAATCAAATCTTCCCATAAAAAATAATGAAAACTCAAATAATTCATTCCATAGCCCAAAAAATAAATACAGAAAAATAAATACAATATGTAAAGTAAAAATAAAACAAATTAACATGCACTTTACCTTTAAAAAAGGTTCAAATAAATCCCAACAGATAAGTGTTTCCGTTTGTGCGTGTGTGTGTGTGGGGGGGGGGGGGGAATTAGCCCCTTCCCTCACCTAGTCTTACACAGTAAAAGTCCTCCTCCACCCTCCCCCCACTTCGCTTTTTAAGTTTCACAACAAATACATACACAACAGAAAAACTGTTTTAACAGGAAAAAAGTAATATCTCTAATGACACTCGCGTGAGTGCAGACTAACAATCACTGCTGTAAAGTAAAAACAAACAAACAAAAAAAAAAATTAACCAGCACCTTACCTTTGAAAAGAATCGCGACAGAGCAGAGTTTCTGTGGAGAGCAGATTGTGTGCGTCTGTGTGAAGCCGGGGAGGGGGGGTGTAAAGGCGAGAGAGTGTGTGTGTGTCGGTGTCAAAAGACTCGGCACTCGTAAACCAAGACATGCTCGTTTTTCAAGTCAAAATGTATTAAAAATCTTTGCTCGTCTTGCGGAACACTCGTAAACCGAGTTACTCACAATCCGAGGTTCCACTGTACTTGTTTAGCTTTTCATTTATATTAAAGTTATTTTTGAAAAGACTCTTCTGCCTTTTTCTTTGTAATAAATATATATGGGTCAAATCTGTCCCATAACACCATAGATGTTACTATAGTAATTAATATTATAATAATAAAATATATATATATAAATTTATTTAAGAGATGTGTTCTAATACCCCTCAGTAATAGTCAGGTAACATAACCTTTTATTTATTTAAATAATTCTCTTAAGGTTCATTTAATCTTTTTTTTTTTATTAAAAATGAGAGGTATGCTGTTAAAGTAAAAACTCATGAGGTCACAGCAAAAATATTAAAAACATTCCTTTAATGGATAAGGAAGCGTAACAAAGTAACAAAGAGGTAAGGGAAAAAATTGGATGATAAATAATTGTTTTGAGGGTAATATGACTGATTAACGAAACGGGTCAAAATCGACCCATTAACATAAGAGTTAGTAACAGAAAGCTAACATAAGAGGAAGGTTAAGAAAGTCAGACCAGCCAGTTTGACACCAACAACCACACCATGTCCAAACACACTTAAATCACCTACTTCCCTGTTCTAATGCTGGTTTTGAACTTCAGCAGATGTCTGTATGCCTCTATGCACCGAGTTGTTGCCTTGTGATTATTTAGATATTTATCTAGATGTTTGCATTATCTATCTATCTATCTATCCATCCATCCATCCATCCATCTAGCCTTGCAAAAATATTCATATCCCTTAGTGCATAACTGAAGTGGAAGAAAAATCAAATGCTTTTCAAATATTTTTACACATACAAATGTGAAAAGTCTGTCATCCCTTTGTATTCAGCCCTCTTTACTCTGATATCCCTAACTAAAATCCAGTGGAACCAATTGCCTTCAGAAGTCACCTAATTAGTAAATAGTGTCCACCTGTGCGTAATTTAATCTCAGTATAAATACAGCTGTTCTGAGAAGGCCTCAGAGTTTTTTAAGGCAACATTAGTGAACCCCAACCAGGTCAGGGATAAAACTGTGGTAAAGTTTAAAGTAGAGTTAGGTTATAAAAACTATCCCAAGCTTTGAACATCTCACAGAGCACTGTTCAATCAATCACCTTAGAATGGAAAGAGTACGGCACAACTGCAAACCTACCAAGACATGATCATCCACCTAAACTGCCAGTTAGAGCAAGGAGAGCATTAATCAGAGAAGCAGCCAAGAGGCTCCGGAGGAGCTGCAGAGATCCACAGCTCAGGTGGGAGAATCTGTCCACAGGACAACTATAATATTAGTTGTGTACTCCACAAATCTGGCCTTTATGAAAGAGTGGCAAAAAGGAAGCCATTGTTGAAAGAAAGTCTGGTTAATGATTAATAATGTCTTTAATATTTTGCCCTTTTCCTTTCTACATACAGTACCATACACCAACTTACAAAGGATTATAGGTTTTACACTTTATTGACATATTACATGTTGCATCATGTTCATCCACGATGAAAGGTGAGGCAAGCCGATCCCAATTTAAACAGTCAGCCAGACAGGAAGGGAAAGAGTATAATAAATAAATGTAGCACTTTTGTAATGTATAAAATATAAATATGTTGAACTGTGCATTGCACTGAGTGTAGTGTGCAGATAAGTGCAGCTATAAATTATGTTAGTCAAGATATTACTCTGAGCATAGAGAAGTGAATATGTCCATGTAAACTTTGATGAACAGACTGCACTCAACACTTACACACAGACATTTTCACCATAGTGTAATTTAGTCTATGCCTGTCTGTTGCTTTTTTTTTTTTTAACAAGTCTTATGGTTTGTGGGGAAAAAATAAATAAAAAGTGAATCTGATATTGTAAGCAATGATGCACCAGAAGGAACCAGCATGATCAGTTTGTGGTAGTTGTAATGACTTACGAATACAGAGTTTATAGAAAGTTGCCAAATGACCAAAAGGATTTTTTTAAGGATCTTTTTTCTGTTTTACTTAAAAATCAGTAAAGTTCAAATGTTTTAGCTATCTGAGCATTAGGGACAATACTTAAGCTGTTTTTTTAATTATTATTATTTTATTATTTCTAGTACATGTAAATTAAGGAGCTTTATGCTTTACAGTCAGAGATACGGTCTCTATTTGCTTAAAAAAAAGAAATATGTATATAAATAAAATCTAAATCAAGCTTACATTTTAATTGATATAGCATATTAAACAAATTTTAAATGCATGGCAATACATTTTATAACAATAAATAAATAAAAACCATGCATTTTTTACAAATTCTACCTCACATTGCAAGCCCAGGTGAAGCAGCACACGTAACTATTATTTATTTATTTATTATTATTTTACATGTTTTTGTTTACAAACAGTGGTAATAAGCATTTCATTGCACATCATACTGCAATCATATAATTGTGTATGATTCATAAAATGTAGATTTTGGATGTGAATTTGAATATGCTGTCAGCATTGTCCTGAATGCTGTTAATGGTCTAGTTTTTGGAGATGGATGCGTTAGGTAGAAGTATTTTTATAGACATCACCCAAGAATTTCACATGGTGTGATTAAACTGTGCCAAATAATAAGACCTAACAGGTTATATAAAAGCACCAGAATTATGAACCGCAGTCTACAGTCACAGTCTGAGATGCTCAAAGGCCATGATTGAATTTATGCTAAACATCTTTCATCCTCTATCTCAGCCCACTAAATAATATTGAGGTTGGACTGGAAGCAATCAAATTGCCATTTCAGTCACCTTCATTATTCATGAAAGGACAGAGGTTTTGTGGGATTCTTATTAAATCACTGCTTTTCAGACCTAAACAGTCTCAGGAGAGCTGGGAACATCCACAGCAAATTAAATCTGATTTACGTCAGGAGGTCAGATTTCGACTTGCACTGTTCCACACCATCTACATAAAGCACTTTCACGTCTTTCACACTCAAAGTGCTACTTCAGTGAGTTGAACAGAATAATATCCTCCTCCATAAAACTCTACGATACAAGTACCGTTCGACCTGAAAAACTGTCGTAAAGGTAAAGTGAAAGCATAGGAAGCTGAAGGATGAAAACAGAAGATTTATTTTTTTTAAGTTCTGAGATACAGTACAGACCGAGTTGAAAAAAGAGAGAAAATATAGATGCTTGATAGCAGGTTTCAAATGCTTATTCACGTGTGATTAACGTAACACTTCTTCAGTGAAAGGGACAGTAACACTTTGGTTTGTGTTATTAAATAGACTTGCAATGACTTATGAGTTTGTACTTATAGATGTGATTTTAAAATCTATGTAATCATTAGTATGAACAAGAATTAAAAACAAATGTTTGGGAAATATAACATTATAAAAACTACCATATATTTGTTTGGTTTTAGTTACGCCATCCTTATTAAGTGAGGGTAAGCCACTGTTTAAAATGGTCAGCCCTTTAGGTGTCCCTGTCTTGGTCCACCCTTTTACTGTCCACTTCACACCATTCTCAGGGAGCATCCATTATGTCAGTGGGTTCAAGTCGATTTTACAGACTATTTTCTTGTGAGAGAAATAGCTCTAAAAATCATAATGCAGCATGCCGTAAGATCATTCAAAATCCTACAACATGGTGGACTGCCTGCATTCAGCTGATGCATTTTTTTTGTTCTTTATGATGGTAAAGACAATAATTACAAAGACCGTAAGTACAAGGAGAGTGTGTCGAGAAAGAATCGAAGTGCTTTGTTATGACTGGTGTGTTTATACCCCACTCATCTTTACTGCTTTCATTTTTTATTTTGTGTTATATGTGGGTTATCAATCTGACAGTCAGAGAGTAGTATACAAGAGTTTGTATCATGTATCATGAAAGAACATGAACATTACATGTTCTGTTCCTGTCCTGCTTAAACAGAGATGCTAGACTTATTGGAATAATATACGGCATGTTGATTGTGTTTGGGTGCAATAGGGTTACTTATTGTGTATTGTAGTTGAGGAGGTGAAAAAGCTATGGAAATAAAATTGCAAAACCTGCAAAACTTTCTCTGCCAAAAAGGAGCACAGAGATGTGCATCATATTAGCATTTAGACAAACCAGATGTCTTCTGGGAAAAAAAAGGAACCTTATTGTTACTGTAATTCAACTTGGCATGTGTGAATATCAAATGGTTAATCTCAATGACCCCAAACCCACAGTGAAGCATGGTGATGGGAGCATCATGGCATGCAGCTGTTTCTTTACAAATGGTACTGATGCACTACTGATGTGTCTGTAAGATGATACAAATACTACAGGAGAGTTGAGTCTTATCTATGAAACTATATCAAAAGAAACCACAAATATGACAAAAATAATTGGAGCGTATGGTTGCTTTTTTATACTTATTATATATTTTTTTCTATTACGCAGTAAATAAATAACCTACTCTTTGCTACTATTTGAACTTGCATCTGCTAAACTGCATTTCATTGCTGAGGGCCTGTATAGATCACTGATGATATCCATCTATCCATTTATCTATCTATCATTTTATTTTAATACATTACAAATATCCTGTTATAAGTTTGTGAGCAAAACTGCATGGGAAAAACAGCAGTGACACTGACATGAAATCATTTATATACGTTTACTGAATTATGTCTCTGTAAATGCACACTGTCCTGACCATATCCACAAGGGAAACAATATTTCTGTATCTCTGGCTGTCTCTCAGGCACTTAGACTGCCAGAATATTTTCTTGTACTGATTGGACAAAAGTAGGGGAATGTGCTGATGCATCCATATACAGCCACTTTATTCCTTACAGTCCTGATTGATGGACTTATACACACATAAACCTCCTGAGACCAAACCGGCTGCCAATTACCTTCCTCAATAATGTACACTCGCTGTCCACAACATGGCAAACCACCCACTATTCACCCCTGAGTCTCAGGCCAGGATGTTATTAGAGAAAGTAGCAGCAGACTCAATATTGAGATACAGAAAGCACTGCACTTTCTCCACCTGTCTGTTTGATGACATTCACCAATATCACCAACAATGTCCTAGTGCACTTTTGCAGAACTTTTTGTAGCCTGGCTAAAAGCACACTACATTGAATATAAGGAGGATATATTAATATATAGTACTATAGTAAAAACTACACTTTATTACAGAGTGCAGTAGTAATTACTACTGCTGTACTGCAGTAGTGGCAATAACTACTAGAATACACTACAATATATTACAGCATATAGTCAATTACTATAGTAAATACTACACATTACTATAGTAAATAATACTGTTGACTACAGCATTTAGTTGTTCTTACTCTTTCGGCTGCTCCCGTTGAGAGGTCGCTACAGCGGACCAAAAACTTGGCCAAGGTTTTATGCCGGATGTCCTTCGTGACACAACCCTCCCATTTTATCTGGGCTTGGGACTGGCACTGCATCCAATGGCTGGGGATTGAGCACTGGCTGCATGGGAATCGAACCCGGACCTTCCATATGGCAGACAAGAGACATACCACTTAGCGACCAATAGAAAACGTAGTAAATCACTATACTATACTAAAGTTACTTATATATACACTAAAATTTTAATATAAAATTTAAGTCTACTAAATATGTGTACTAAAATTAGTCATTTACTATAGTATACTATGATAGTTATTTACTATTACTATATTAAATAATACTGTTGTCTACAGCATGTAGTAATTCACTATAGTAAATATTACGGTTTACTACACCATGTTAAAATTACTATAGTAAATAATGTTGACTACAGCACATAGTAGATCACTATAGTAAATACTAGGAAATTTTACTATTGTAAAGCTAAAATAAGTGAAATGGTGGAGCTGAAGTCATTCGACAGGGATCAACTGTGACATGCTCAGAGTAGGACATCACAGTATGCATCACCTCACAGTCACTAATGGAGCAAATGTACAGACTCAAAGTACAAACACCATCTCTGCCAGAATCGCCACATCACAGACTCTACCCCTAAGTAACTATGAGGTATTTATTAGAAATAATGATGTATTTTTTGTGACACAGGTTAAGAGGATAATACCCAAGCAAAATGGCAGAAGAAACCTTTGGAAAAAACAGTTGAGCACCTGAAAAGGGGAGAAAAGCTACTCTGCAAAAAGTAGCTTCACCAAACAAGCTAACTTTCTCAACAGAGAAGCACGTAATTTGCTGGAATAAGAACTTAAAAGATGAATTCAAACAGCTCTCCACTGGAGCAAGGAAAGTTTTTGAAACCAATGATGATTCCAAGGGTCTGGTAAACTGGGAAAGGTGGACCCCAGCAACTGAAAGAGTTAGAGGGTCGTGTATGGAAGCTGAAAGAGTTCAGCATTTAGTGTGAAGCAAGAAAAATTTAATTTGCATGTACTCAAAGGATTACAGAGAATGCACAAGCATCAGAAACTGATGTGAAAAATAAGATGGATGTGATAGCATCTGCAGCTCAGATTATGCTAGTAATAAAAAAGCAAAATTACAAGCTTACCTACATTCAGTGGTAATAAGAGGGAGTTCTACCGCTGGAAGAGGGACTGGGAAAACCTCTAGAGACAAGGTTGAGGTTAAAAAAGTTCAACCGCTGGACAGCATCGACGAAAATCCTTTTACAACACAGCTGCTGACATCTTCAGAATGTTGGAGAACCGCTATGGAAACAGAACCACAATCGCCATGGAAATTGTTGAGGAGCTAGAAAGGATTCCTGCTGTGAGAGAGAATCAGCCATGGATGGCTTTAGAGTTAATCCAAATGGTAGAAAAAGCCCTGGCAGACCTCATGGACCTTGGAAACATCAGCACAATCAAGAACCCACTAGTGATAAAGTCCATTGAAAGCAAGTTACCTGAGATTGTGAAAAGACAATGGTTGGTCTATATGACAGATCCTGCAAATGGCATCACACCAGAGAAACACTTTGATGCACTACTAAAGTTCCTAAAGAAAGAAGAAGAAATTCTTGAAAGGCTTGAGCAGCTCAAAATTTCAGAAAAGGCAGAAAGGCCAGAGGAGAAGTCTGAGAAGTATACCTTCACCAGAACGACAAAGAAAGTATCTAAAGAAAGTGGATGCGTCGTGTGTGGAGAAGAGAAGCATAGAGACAAAATCTTCTTCTGCAAAAAGTTCACAGAACTAAAACTAGCAGAGAAGAAATCAATTGCAAAGGAACTGGGTGCATGTAAAAAAGTGCTTGGGATGTCACAAGGATGGTGACAGCTGCAACGACAGCTTTGCAGAAACAAAGACTGTAAAAGGGGAGCCTTTGCAGAATATCATTATCTCCTTTGTCCAAAAGGGGAACTCAAGGACATGGGTAGGGGTAGAGCCACCAACAAAGACCCCAGGAAACGAAGCAGATCTACAGATGAGCAGGAGGAGCTTCTGGCTGAACACTCTAGAACTAGCAGAAAAGTTCAAGAGAGCATTCACCAACAAAGCGAAGATGGTAGACTCCTCTAAGAGAGACAAAATGGGACTTTATTTGGGCATGCTTTAAAAGAACTCCCTGTTATCATAATGTTGATGGAAGTAACTGCTAATGCAGGACAAAAAATTGCCACTCTGATAATTTGTGTCTGAGGCCAGATCTATGTTACACACAAGCTGCTGATAGACTCAAGTTAAGAGGAGAGAAAGTTACCTCCTTAGGATAAGAGTCAAAACTCACGAGGGGACAGTGAAGGCTCATCAGTTGATCTGTTATGGGATGTGTTACAGATGTGTAACTCCAGAGTAACTTAAAAAATCTTTCCAGATGCAGACCTCAAAGAATTGACAAGGCCGGAGAAGATTGAACTCCTTATTAGCCACCGAGAGGGGAGACTCGCACCACAAAGAATGAAAGTCGTGGGAGATCTCGTCCTATTGGATAGTCCGATGGGGAAACTGTTGCTGGAGCACACCCAGATCTGTTTGAGAAGTTGGATATGGCAGGACATGAGTCTAAGACGCATTTCGCTCGGTACATAAGGGCAGCTGCAGTCAAATATAAGGAATTATCCCCAAGATAATCCACAGAGAGAAATGTTATGTGGCTGAAGCACGCGTACGGAGAACATGTTGAGCGAGCAGGTGAGACACTGCACACGCAGAATTGAGCTGTTGAGCGCGCAGCGGAGACACTGTACGCGCATAGAGTGCTTTGCCTGCTCTCAAAATGTCGAACCGCGCGCTCAGAATTGTGGCAGGAATATAACGCCATATTAGGAGTCTGAGGGTGTTTTGGGGCCCTGAAGAAGTTCTGACATGTCCTGACATCTGTATACTTTTCAGTTACTTATAAACATGTGAATGTCTAAAGGTAAATTACACTGTATTCAGCACAAACTGGGCTACAGTAATATGTGAGCAGCATGTATGTACAAGTTTGTACAGACCATGTAGTGCATCTCAAACATTTACACCAGAGACATTAGCATAAGGCCATGCACCGGGCATGTTTTGCATAGACCATTTAACACATTCACAGCTGTAGCCAACATGCTTGTGCGAAATAACATTACCGATAGCAGTGGCTTAAGCTAACCAAAACTGAGCCAAATATATATTAGCAACCATAATCTAAAGCTATCTAAAACACGGTGAAATACATTAGAACATTTACAAACATCTGTAAACTCCATAAGGCATTAGCTTAGCCACCGAGAACTAACCTGTTTGTGCTAAGCTACATAAAGCAACATGTTAGGATGATTACCATGCTAACCTAAACCATGTAAGTGACATTGAAAGACAAAGTTTCACATAAGCTAGCCGAAGTGAGGAAAAATATAACATTACCTTTATATAATCAAAAAATATAATATTAACTTTATATCATCAGAATAAGAACTATATAAGACTTAATAACTTACCCATTGTCATAACAGCTTGCTTGAATATCCTCTGCTGGATCTATTTTCTCTTCAAAATGTCGTCGGAGTCGTAATCTTCTTCTCACTGTCCAGAACATTCTGAAGAGCTTCGTCGGCGGCATAGCGCGTGCCATCTTCCAAAAGTGCAGAAAACTCACTGAATCTGTGTGGAAACTGTGTTCAAGCCGGTGTCCGGGGGGCGTGGTCTTGTCTGTAGATTACCCGGACTGTTTTCCCTGTGAATAGCATATGGGTGTGTCCTGTCTCCGTTCATTATCGGATAATTGGTTTCACATGGATTACATAAACTGAGAATGTTTGTTGAGAATGTTTTAATACTCTTAAATGTAGTGTCATTTAAAAGTAGACCTTTTAAGATTTCTATTGATATATTTCTCATGTCTGTGTGAGCAGTGTTCACGGAGTTTCAGTTCATTTTAACGATGTGTTAATTTTTTTTTTCAGCTGAGACTGAGACGGCTGAAAGCGCACCCTGTTTATTTTCTTAATTTTACAAAAGCACAAGGTTTTGTGGATATTGTGCGTGTTCATCAATAAAAGTAGACCCTTTACAGATTCAAATGATTTAATACACTTATGTGAGGATCAAAAATGACAGAGCATTTTAAATTATTTTCATGGTTACCAGAAAAAAATCCAAGTGGACCCGCCGGCGGGTCAGCCGCCTCCTAAGGAAGATGTACAACTCTTTCTGGCTCGAAGAGCGTGAAGTGCCTCTTCACAGGTTCCTTTGGAGGGATAATGAGGAAGAAGAAATAGGCAAGTATGCCATAACAAGGGTCAACATTGGAGATCACCCTGCTGGGTGCATTGCTCAATTAGCTACAGTATGTGAGAAACAGCACAGTTGGCGAAGTTTGCTCATTTGAAAGAGGAGTGTAGAGTACTTGAGGAGGATATCTATGTAGATGACATCCTCACATCCCACAATGACTAGGAGAGAAAGACCATGATAATAAATGGGCTTAAAGAGATTCTGACAGCTGGCGGATTTGCACTCAAGCCATGGGTTAGGTCAGGGTAAAGTGGGAGGCAAGTGACTGGTGCAAGTTCCTGGAACTCAACGTCATATTTCCGAACCAGATGAAGGAAGAAGAAAATAAAGCTTTGGGAACAGGGTACTTGGTAGAAGAGGACAAGCATTACATTATGACTTCCATTAACTTCTCAAAAAGGAAAAAGAAAATGAGACCAGGCCAGAACCTTCTTGGCAAAGCAAAACTGAAAATGCCTAATCCGTTGACCAGGAGACAGCTACTAAGCCAGGTAGCTGGGCTCTATGATCCAATTGGCCTCGTTACGCCTGCCAAGCAAAAAGATGCAATACTTGTCAGGAAGGCATTCCAAGTGACAGGAAATGCAAACTTATCTCGACAAACATGGGACAAGCCACATTCTGAAAATCTCAGAACCGAGGCCATCAAACTCTTCGAGAAGTGGCGATGGCAGATGAAAGAACATTGATTTCACCTAGTAGACAGTCAGATTGTGCTCAGGGCCATTCAGCATGATAGTTACAGGCGAGAGACGAAGAACCGAGGAAATCAAAAAATAAACTTGGCAACGCGAAGGCAATGAAACAAAACGCGAGGGAATCAAGGCGAAAAAACATTCAATAATCCAGCGATTTAAGCAGCGCGCAGTGCATGCTTAAATCACTGGAGTAATCAGTGGAGGAGATGAGAAACAGGTGAGTAGACGGGGAGGAAACGGGGGCGTGGGAACGGATACATGATGGGGCTTGAAGCGGGCTTGATGCGAGACGGCGTAGTTGGGACACATGAAAGGTCTGGTTGATTCGTCGCATGGTTGATGGGAGCAAGAGCTTGACTGCACAGGGGTTGATAATCTTGGTAATTGTGAAGGGACCGAAATAACGAGGGGAATGCTTGCGGGAGAGGGTCTTTAGAGGGAGGTCTCTGGTAGACAGCATGACTCTCTGCCCTATCCTGTACTTGGGGGCCTGAGAGCGCCTACGATCTGCCTGCTTCTTGTAGGCTCTGCCTAGTCGTAGTAGCGTTCTCCTGGCTCGAGACCAGGTTCTCCTGCAACGCCGGCTGACCTCTTCCTCCTGAGAAGGAAACAAGGGTGGTTGATACCCCAGGCAGCACTGGAAAGGAGACAATCCTTGATGATGAGACTTGGGAGTTATGAGCATATTCCACCCAGGGTAGAAACTTACTCCAAGAGGTGGCATCCCGGGAGGTCATGCATCTGAGGGCGATCTCGAGGGATTGATTCTTCCTCTCGGTCTGACCATTGGACTGTGGGTGGAAACCGGAGGACAGATGTGGCAGGTGTGGCTCCGATAAGCTTACAGAATGCCTTCCAGAATTGTGATGTAAATTGTGGGCCGCGGTCTGAGACGATATCCTTGGAGAGGCCATGAAGCTTGAAAACATGGAGAATCATGAGTTCCGCAGTCTCTTTGGCAGAAGGGAGCTTAGGCAGAGGGATGAAGTGAGCTGCCTTGGAAAACCGATTTATCACCGTCATGATGCAGGTGTGGCCTTTCTAAGAGGGTAACCCTGTGACGAAGTCCAGTGCGATGTCAGACCAGGGCCGATGTGGGATTGGTAAGGGTCTGAGCAGGCCTGCAGCGGCTGTATTGATGTGCTTATTCCGTATGCAAATGTCACATGCTGCCACAAACCTGGAGACATCCTCCTTTAATGATGGCCACCAAAAACATTGCTGGACTTGGGACAGGGTTCGGGCCGACCCAGGGTGGCAGGAGAGCTTGGAGCTGTGGCCCCATTCCAGGACCTGAGAGCGTAGGGAGTAGGGAACGAAGAGACAATTGGGGGTACATTACTGGGCCCTGGTTCGTGAGACTGGGCCTGCTTGACCTTGGTTTCTATGTCTAATTCAGCTGCTGCAAGCAAGCAGGGAGAAAGGAGGATAGTGTCCCAGGCGGTGGAGTCTGGTTTGGGCGTGAACTGCCTGGAGAGCGCGTCTGGCTTGGAGTTTTTGGACGCAGGATGATAGGAGAGGACAAAGTTGAA
The DNA here is from genome assembly GCA_030347435.1 of Clarias fuscus. Classification (NCBI taxonomy): domain Eukaryota; kingdom Metazoa; phylum Chordata; class Actinopteri; order Siluriformes; family Clariidae; genus Clarias; species Clarias fuscus. Next base: position 35,215,569 of record CM059207.1, read on the forward strand.
CCTGGCAAAGAAAAGTGACCACCGAGCCTAACGTGGGTTTAGCCTCTTGGCGTTCCTTAGGTACTCCAGGTTCTTGTGATCAGTCCAGACCAGAAACGGGACCTCTGATCCCTCTAACCAATGTCTCCACTCCTCCAAGGCCAACTTGATGGCTAGGAGCTCTTGATCGCTGATGCCATAGTTTGTTTCAGCAGGAGTTAAACGATGTGAAAGGAAGGAGCAGGGGTGCAGCTTATTGTCCTGTCCAGACCTCTGGGAATGCACGCCCCCTACCCCTGTGCTGGAAGTGTCAACCTCCACAATAAATTGTCGTGATGGATCTGGGATGGTGAGGATAGGAGCAGACGTGAATCGCCTCTTGAGCTCGGAGAAGGCTGTTTCAGATTCCTGATTCCAGTTGAATCGGATTTTGGACGAGGTCAGGGCCTTGAGTGGGGCAGCGATGGAGCTGTAGCCTTGAATGATTCGCCGGTAGAAATTTGCAAAGCCCAGGAACCTCTGGAGCTCCTGCCGTGTGGTGGGTGTGGGCCAATTCGCCACTGCTTGGAGCTTGGCAGGCTCCATCTTGATGCCTGAAGGGCCAATAAGACATGTGGTCAACGTGACGTGAAATTCGCATTTCTCTGCCTTAACAAACAGGTTGTTCTCTAGGAGCCGCTGAAGTACTTGGTGAACATGGTGTTGGTGTTCCTCCAGGTCTCGTGAAAAAATCAGAATGTCATCCAAGTAGACAAAGACTGATGAGTTAAGGAAGTCCCTGAGTACATCATTGATAAGAGCTTGGAAGACGGCTGGGTACTCATAATGTCCTGTTGGGGTGTTGAAGGTGGTCTCCCACTCATCTCCTTCTCGAATGCGGACGAGGTGGTATACGTTTTGCAAATCCAGTTTTGAGAAGATCTTTGCACCTTGGAGGAGTTCAAATGCGCTGGACATCAACGGGAGAGGGTATCTGTTTTTAATTGGGATATCATTTAGACCTCGATAATCAACACAGCGACGGAGGGACCCATCTTTTTTACCTATGAAGAAGAAGCCAGCCCCCCAGGGGAGGAGGAAGGGTGGATGATCCCTGTCGCAAGGGACTCTGTGATGTATTGGTCCATTGCTTCGCGTTCCTTGGGTGATAGGGAATATAGACGGCCCTTAGGCGGGGTGGTGCCTGGGAGCAGATCAATGGAGCACTCGTAAGGTCGGTGGGGGGGGGGGGGGGGGGGGGTAGGAAGAGAGATGGCGCGAGACTTGCTGAATACCACCCTGAGATCGTGGTATTCTGAAGGAACATGAGTGAGATCGTGTGGTTCCTTCTCGGATGTAGGACTGGGACATGGCGTGGCAGCTCGTAAGCAGGTCGTAGAGCATGATGAACCCCAGGCTAAAATCGAGTTCCTTGTTCAGTCGATCTGTGGGTTATGGTGGGTTATCCAGGGCAGGCCCAAGACAATCATGGCGTGAGACCCCTCCATGATAAATAGTGAGGTCCACTAAAAGTGGTTACCAGAGACCCTCAGGTCAAAAAGCAGAGTCCTGTGGGTGATGGATGGGAGGGGGCTTCCATCAAGAGCCTGGACCTTAAGATGGGTCTCCAAGGGCAGCGCGGGGATTCCTAAAGCCTTGGCTGAGGCTGCATTGATTAAATTGCGGTCTGAACCTGAATCAATTAAAGCCTGTACTAGGTGTGTCCGTTGTTTGTGGACGAGGAAGATGCGGAGCAGCCAGCGTTGGACTGGGAGTCTTCTTAGAGCCGAGCCCTCGAGTGCTCCCAGCTGAACTTGAGGGGCCCTCTTCTTTACTGGGCAGCTCTTAAGTAAATGGCCCAATTTCCCACAGTAAAAGCAGGCTCCCTCCACTCGGCGGTGCTGTCGTTCCTCTGGTGCTATACGGGTCCTGTCTAGTAGCACAGGTCTCTCCTGTTCACCTCCTCTCTGTAAGGAGAGCGTGAGCTTGGGGGTTAACATTAAGAGACGCAGCCGTGAGTCCACCCGGCCCGCCAGATCCATGAGCTCTTGGAGCAAGGGGGGAAGGTCCCGGGAGACTAGCTCATCCTGAAGAGCCTCCGACAGGCCCTCGAAGAACCCATCGCACAATGCCTGATTGTTCCACCCACAAGAGATAGCCAGTGTTTGGAACTCAATGGCGAAGTCGTAAGCTGAACGAGAACCCTGGCGGAGCTTCAGTAATTTACGTCCAGCTTCTCTTCCGTGACATGAATGATCAAACACTCTCCCCATCTCCTTAGAGATGTTCTCAAAGTTGGAACAACACGGGTCTTGGGCATCCAAGAGTGCAGTGCCCCACTCCCGGGCTTGTCCTGAAAGAAGCGTGATCACGTAAGCCACCTTGGAGTATTCAGAGGTGAAGGTGGAGGACTGCAGCTCAAAGATCAGTGAGCACTGGGAGAGGAAGGAACGACATGTGCCTGGGTCTCCTTCATAGGTGGGAGGGTCAGGTAGACGAGGTTCTCGCTGCATGTTGAATTCTCCATCCTGAATAGGGGAGAGTTGGAGTCATTGAAGCTGGGTCATGACGTCAGCGAGGGTCTGCTTGGCACTGCGCAGCTCCTGCTGGTGAGCTCAGAGAAGAGCGCCTTGTCTTTCCAGCGCCGATCTCATGCGGTCAAAATCTGCTGGATTCATTTTGATGGCTGGATTAACCTGTCACGGGGCGACGCGGAGCGTCGTAAAACGAGAGCCGTGGTCAAAACAAGGAAGTGCGAGATCAAAGCCAGGAAATCAGGCAGCGGGGCGAACACAATCCAAAACGTAAGGTGAGAGACGAAGAACCGAGGAAATCAAAAAATAAATTTGGCAACGTGAAGGCAATGAAACAAAACGTGAGAGAATCAAGGCGAAAAAACACTCAATAATCCAGCGATTTAAGCAGCGTGCAGTGCATGCTTAAATCATTGGAGTAATCAGTGGAGGAGATGAGAAACAGGTGAGTAGACGGGGAGAAAACGGGGGCGTGGGAACGGATACATGACGGGCAGGGGAAAACATGAGCACATGGAGAAGTGACAGCGTGGGAAAAAAATTAAAAATAAATAAACAGGTCGTGGAAGGACGTGACACATGACACATAACTATGTGGGCATGGTAACTTTGGAATGGTGACAGAAATTCCCAGGGAGATTTCAAACCTAAAATCACACATTTATAAACTCACATATTCTCCAGTGGCTGTGCGGAATATAATTTAGTGTAACAGGACAGAGAGTCAGTGCGCTCATTCAATCCCCTGTGACTTAAACATCTATTTTAATGTGGGGCCAGTGCAAGTGTACTCAGGTTTCATGCAGGGTGCATTGTGTACTTTCTTTCACTTTCACAACCAAAACCATTATGTTTATCTCTTTATTGTTTCTTGCTTTGTGTCAATTCGGCAAATAAAGTGATTCTTTACTTAACTTATTTTAGCCTACTAAGCAAACCAGGAATTGTGCCTTCACTATTGTTCTGAAAGAACACATCATCTCTTTGCTCACTCTATTTTCTCAGAATCTGCTGGTGATTTGTCACAAAATGGAACCCTCTGGATTCTCTTCCTTAGCTGAGCAAAATAACACCACCTTTCTCAAATTTTCACAGTTTCCATCATTGTTTTTTTCTTTTGCACTGACTTTAAGACTTTTGTTCTTTTGAAATACTGCCAAATGCTACCAATTTGACAACTCTTTAAAGGAGAAAACTTTGTTAGTAAAAGTAGCTTACATGTCTTAGTGTTTTCATTTTATACATAGTATAAACCCTGTTTATACTATGTATATGAAACCCTATATTAAATAGTATAAAGCCTGTGTTACTAATCACACACACACAAATTTTGTATTGTTTTTTCTGTATGATGTTGGACGAACCACCTCAATCTTACAAACCTCAATCTTACGAACCATCTCAATCTGTTTTTTTCTTGTGGTTTTAGGAGGCCTCAGCCGATCCGGTACCCCAGGTACTGTGCTTCGGTCAGCCCCAGATAGCATTTTTCTGGATTGGCAGTCAAGCCAGCTCTCCTAACCTCCAATAGTATTTCCTGGGGATGCTGCAGGTGCTCGTCTCAATCACCTGAATGAATGATTACGTTGTCTAGGTACACAGCTGCTTATGGGCGGTGATGGCAGAGTATTATGTCCAGCAGACGTTGGAAGGGGGCAGGGGCTCCGTGGAGCCCAAAGGGGAGGAGGACTCGGTACTGCCAATGTTCTTGTTCGGTGCTAAAGGCAGTTTTATTTCTTTCGCCTAAGGAGTCAGGGCTACCTGCCAATATCCTTTGGTTAAGTCTAAGATGGAAATAAATCGAGCCTTCCCGAGCTGGTCAATCAGATCATCCACAGTTTAATGTGTCATTGGCACCATCACTATGGGGCTGGAACAGGGACTTGTTGACTCATCTATAATGCCATTTTGAAACATATTGCAAACCTCAGCTTCTGTGGCATGGTGACAAGCCTTTGGAGCTCGGTACAGTCTATGTCGGACGACTAGGTTGGGCGGCGTTTGAATATCGTGGCATGAGCCATGGATCCTCCCCACACTGTACCATCTCAGAGCTGGGGAGAAGAGAGCAACAAGATCTGAAATGCATGGAAGCGGTTCAATCCACTTTTTAAGCATATTTACATGATACAGCTCAGTGCACTTTCTCTTACTGGGCTGCTGCATACAGTAGTTCACAGGGCCGATGCGACTGGGTTGGTGTAGGCAAGGAATTTAGAGCTGGCATTTGGTAGGAGCAGAAGCACACGATCACCTGTTTGGGGGGTCATATACCCAGCGGTGGAATTCCACGGCTGCTTTGGTGCTGGAAAGTCTGCAGTGGGCTAAGATTTCTGCCTTTAACTGCACGTATGCCTCAGCATCGTCTGCTGACAGGGCGAAGTAGGCTCTTTGGTGAGGCTTTAGTGGCTCCCAGGTTTTTGCTAAAATGTAATTGTCTAATTAGATAATTACACTACAGAGCAGTTAAACAGATGTATATAATGAAGTGGGTTGTGAGCGTTCCAATATAATCAATATAAATATGGCTAATGTGTTTCAGGGTAGTTTCAGGGGTCATGGTAGCTTTCATGTGTGTTTTAGGTCAATTCAATTCAATTTTATTTGTATAGTGCTTTTAACAATTGTCATTGTCACAAAGCAGCTTTACACAATCAACAGAATAATTTAAATTTGTATGGAATGTGATTGTGTATGAGTCAAAATGGTCAGATAGTCCCTAATGAGCAAGCCAAAGGCGAGAGTGGCAAAGAAAAACTCCCTGAGATGGCAATAGGAAGAAACCTTGAGAGGAACTGGACTCAACGCGGCACCCATCCTTATTTGGGTGAAACAGAAAGCAGGAATTGCTATTTCTATTTCTGATCTACATTCATACTTTGTGTTAGGTGGCAGGCAATTCAGTATAACAGTTGATGTTAATTGATATTAATATGGAGTCCAGGTAGTTATTGGAGGCTCAGGTAGACTTATAGGAAATTCCAGTCCTGAACTATCGAGCGACTGCAGTCAAGTTAAATCCTCAGAGAAACAGCTGTCAACATCAGTCGAGGCCAGAACTGTCTTCATGGTAGAGTGAAACTGTCCCCAGACACCATCCCAAAGAGACACACAGGGCATCCATCTGACGAGATCTCCTCCAGAAGCGGGGCACCAGGATGAGTCAGACAGGTCCAGAGGGCAGAGGGAGTCTGGTCACTGGCAGCTCAGGAACAACATGTGTAGCTCAACAGAGACAGGGAAAGAAAATTGATTGATGCTGACAGCTGTTCTCTGGGGACCTGTGACTTCAGTTGTTCGATAGCTCAGGACTGGAATTTCCTACAGTCTACCTGAGCCTCCAGGAACAAACTGGACTCCTTTTAATTTAAATTTAAATTTTAACACATCTCCTGTTATACTGAACTTCCAGTCTTACACATTATTATGCTGATCAATCTCTGCTATCCGTTATAACCCAGATGAGGACGGGTTCCCTGTTGAGTCTGGTTCCTCTCAAGGTTTCTTCCTATTACCATCACAGGGAGTTTTTCCTTGTCACCGTCGCCCTCGGCTTGCTCCTCAGGGACAATCTTATCATTTTGATTCATACACATTGCATACAAACTTACTTCTTTTGATTGTGTAAAGCCGCTTTGCGACAATGTCAATTGTTAAAGGTGCTATATAAATAAATTGACTTGACTCAAATTGACTAGAATAGAACAGGAGAGGGGAGAGCAGAAGCGGAAAGATAACAGTTAGGTATGGTCACAGTCGAAATAATGTATAAGGTGAATGTACATTTAGTGTAGAGTGCAAGCAGGGAACTCTGGCAGGTCTACCTATAAGAGCATAACTAAAAGGGAGAGCCAGAATGAAGGACTCCCTGAGATGTAAAGCAATAAATCACCTCACTGTCAACAAACCTGAGTGATCAATGAGAGTGGGGAAGACAGCATCTACATATACCAGTTCACCATAATACTCTACGTCCATGAGTCCCCCAGATCTGCTCCTTCACCAAATCTATTTACAAAAATCCTTGGCTAAATAAATAGGTTTTTAGTCCCGAACACTATTTGGAAGGCTATTCCACAACTCTGGGGCTTTGTAAGAAAAAGGTCTGCCCCTGCTGTAGTTTTCATAATACTCGGTACTGACAAGCAGCCTGCATCCTTTGATCGAAGTAGGCGTGGTGGATCGTAAAACACTAGCAGTTCACTCAGATACTGTGGCGCGAAGCCATTTATATGTCAAAAGTAGTATTTTAAAATCAATGTGAAATTTCACAGGGAACCAATGAAGAGAAGATAAGATAGGGGTGATGTGCTCGTATCTTCTGGTTCTAGTGACGACTCACGCTGCTGTATCCTGAACTACTGTAACTGAAGCTTGCTAATGCACCTAGTTGAACAACCAGACAGTAAGGCATTACAATAGTCCAACCTAGAGGTGACAAAAGCATGAACTAGTTTTTAGCATTGTTTATTGACAATATATTCCTTAACTTGGCAATATTTCTGATGTGAAAGAATGCTATCCTGGTGATATTATCTACATGAGCTTCAAATGAAAGACTAGAATCTATAATCACGCCGAGGTCTTGTATTGTTGCACTAGATAGAACAGAAAGGTCATCTAAAGTTACAGTGTAATCTAAAATCTTGCTATATGCGGTCCTGTGACTAGAACTTCTGTCTTATCAGGATTAAGCAGAAGGAATTTAATTAGCATCCAGTCTCTTATATCCTTTACGCATTGCTCAACTTAAGCAAGCTGGGTTTGCTGCGGCGTAAAATTATGTGTCGTCAGCATAACATGAAAACTAATACCATGTTTACGGATTATGTTGCCCAAAGGAAGCATGTGGGCCTAAAACCGAACCCTGTGGAATACCAAACTCCACTAGAGAACATGCAGAATAATCACTGTTTAAATCTACATACTGATAACGATCAGTCAAATAGGATCTGAGCAGGGAGAGGACTGTTCCCTTAATTCCTACTACATTTTTAATCTGTGAAGGAGAATACTATGATCAATGGTGTTAAAAGCTGCACTGAGGTTGAAAAACACTAGCATAATGACGCAACCCTGATCAGAGGTCAATAGGAGCTCATTTACTACTTTAACGAGTGCTGTCTCTGTGCTGTGATGAGGCCTAAATCCGGACTGATACAGTTCATGTATGCTATTTCTATGTAGTATCTGAGCATAGCTGCTCCGCTACTATCTTTTCCAGAATCTTAGAGATAAAGGGGAGGTTTGATATCGGCCAGTAATTGGACAGCTGACAGGGGTCGAGGTCAGACTTCTTAATTATCGGTTTAATAACTGCTAATTTAAAAGATTTTGGAATATACCCAATGCTGAGTGAAGAATTAATTATTATCAACAGGGTTCCTGTTATTTCTGGCACTATCTGTTTGAGAAAATGTGTCAGTATAGGATCTAATATACAGGTTGATGTATTTGCAGAAGAGATGAGTGAAATTATAGTTTATTCTCTTCAAGGGGAGTAAAGTATTCTTTACTTCGATCTGACATGGTTAGTTTAACATCTGCATCAATTACATTTCAAAGCCTCAAATTTTACGCCTAATATTTACAATTTTATTATTAAAAAAGTTCATGAAGTCCTCACTACTGCACGGCGTTGTTGTGGAGATTTCTGCAGTGGTCTTATTTCTGGTTAATTTGGCTACGGTATTAAATAAAAATCTATGATTATTTTTGTTAATTTCTATAAGAGTGGAGACATACATTGATCTAGTTACACTAAAAGCTTTTCTATAGTTCAGGATGCTCTCCTTCCATGCTATTTGAAATATTAACAATTTAGTTTGACGCCATTTACGTTCTAATTTCCGAGCGGTCTGTTTTAAAGTGCATGTGTGATCATTACACCAGGGAGCAAGTTTCTTTTCTCTTATAATTTTTCTTTTAACTGGAGCAACATCATCTAATGTATAACGGAATGTCGACTCTAAATATTCAGTCTCTGAATTGAGTTCTGTGGGGTCAGACGGTGATCCAGTCAAAGTTGGTAACTCTGGAAGATTACTAATAAAGCTCTGTGTGGTAGTTGATGTGAATGTACGTTTAATATGGTAGTGCGGCGCTACGCGTACATTATTACTATGACACACTTTAATTGAGACAAGATAGTGATCTGAGATAACTTCAGACAGTGGAATTGTGAATACATTTCTTATACTTAATCGGAAGAATATTATTAAATCTAAAGTGTGACCTGCTTTATGAGTGGGTCCTACTACACATTGATTTAATCCTACCGATTCCAGTATGGATATAAATGCTGTTCTCAGAGGGTCTTCTGGATTCTCAAAATGAATATAAAAATTTCTAGCAATTAACGCTTTGTCTACTAGGTTTGAGAAGAAATCTGCAAATTCACAAAGAAATTAGGAGTACGGCCCTGGGGGACTGTAAACGATAATTAGCGAGATCGACTGAGCAGACTTAATATTTGTAGCTACACTTGTTTGTCAATATCCCCTTTATCCCTTTAAGTGGCGTCCTATCAGTTTTTCAGCATTTGGCTGAATGATGTTGTATGCTTTGGATCATGAGTTGTTCATTACCTTCTGCACAATTTTTTTTTTATTTTCCTGGTACAAGTTACATTTGGCTTCATCAGTTCAAAGAATCTGGCTAAGTCTAATCTGTCTTTTCCTTGTATTGACAGCGTATATTTACTTCATAAAGCCCTCTCTTGACTGTAGACGTTAACAATGATGTGTCTACCTTTTCATGAGTGTTCTAGACATAGCTATATGTCATACAAAGGTTCTTCTTCACCATGAATGGACTTCTGCGGTTACCAATTTAGTTGTCTACTGTGGTCTTTATTATTTCTTTTTTAAGAATGTTTCAACAGTTGTATCTCTTCTGTCAGTATTTCTGCTATTTCTCTGATGGGTTTATTTTGTTTTTTAACCCCATGATGGCCTCCTTAACTTATTTAGACACCTTTTTGGACCTCATTTGAGGGTTTGAGTGTAACATTGATGTAACACTCAGAGCCACCTCCAGGCCTTTTATCTGATTGATTAGTCATGTAGTAATGAGAAAACAGGCCACACCTGGCCATGCAACTGCTTGTCAGCCCTGTGTTCTATTATTTATGAGATCTCTAAAATGGGGCATGTATATAAAAATGTCTGTAATTATTGAATAGTTAATGCCACACTTTGATCAAACCCCATGAAATCTGAAAATGTGGTGGTGTACAGAGGCCAAATGCAAAAACATATCTTTGTTACAAAATTTATGGACCTGGCTGTATATCATCACCATTTTTTTCACTTCATAATGGACATAATCTGGACTTGCAGCGAAAGGCGGTTCTACAAAGTATTGACTCAGGGGGGCTGAATACAAATGCACACCTCTTTTTTTTTTGTAAAAAAAAAAAAAAGAACTGAAAAACATTCATCATTTTCCTTTCACTTTACAATTATGTGCACTTTGTGTTGGTCTATCATATAAAATCACAATAAAATACATTTGTGGTTGTAACATGACAAAATGGGGAAAAGTTTAAGGGGTGCGAATACTTTTGCAAGGTAAAAAAGTACATTTTTACACTGTATGTCTGCAATATTGTTAAGTGTTAAAAACAAACATGTCTTCAATTTCCTTAGGACAAACTTGTCAATATCAAATAAAAACCCTATTTGAGATCTCATTAAAATTATGAAATTCCTTTTAGTGTGCAAACTGACATTTTTTTTTCTTTTTACTTCAAGTGTGAAGCCACACTTTTTGTTTTCTACAAGATCCCTGTTTTTTTGGGGGGGTCAGTACAACTTAGCATTGACAGCACAGTGATAAACAACACATTATGAAATCTAATTTCTATCAATTACAACCAGTTGCTTTGCAAACAGTCCCAGAAAAGGAATAATCTCCCTCTCTCTTTCTCTCTCTCTCTAAGAAATATTCCGGATGTGTATCAGTGTTTCCCCCCTGCCTCACACTGATATCTGCATAACAATGCTGTATATCTCATCTTGTATTACATCAATGGACCATCAGGAGGTGAATAATTATAATGAGTTTTCCGCCGCATGTCACACAGCGAGGGGAAGAACACACATCCACGCATGGTAATGAAAGGAACAGATACAATAATTTCAAGAAGAAAATGTAGACAATTATTATTATGTGAGCGGAATAATATCTTCAAAATGTTAATTTAATTATTGATTTTAAAATTGTAACATTGTAACTAAAGTTTTAATTATTATGATAATTATTATACATGGACTACGAATGAAAAAATATGTATTATCTGATTAGATCATACAGTATCATAATAGTTTTAATTTAAAGTAGGAAAAAGAACCATTGGTGGGTCGTTTCTATTTGTTCTAGAATTTTAGCAAAAATGAAAGAAATTCATTAGACACGGGCCTCCGAGTGGCGCAGTGGTTAAAGCGCTCGCCCTATCATCCGGAGATCGCTAGTTCGAATCCCGGGTGGTGCTGTAACCTCTCGCAGCCGGAGGCCTAGAGAGAGCTGATTGGCCGAGCTCTCTCAGAGGGGAGGGATGAGAGGTACTTAGTGCTCCCACATTAATCACGGCTCTACAGCCAATCAGGGGCGTCTGTGAGCTCGCGCGACGGAGGGAGTGGATAGCGCTGTCCTCCGAGTGTGTTACGCCGCCCCCAACGGTGCGCGAGCGAGCAGTTCGAAAAGATGCGGTCGGCTGGCGTCACGTGATTCGGAGGAAACACGTGATAGTCTTCGGCCCTCCCGGCTGAGTGGTAGTAGTAGCCTTAATGTGAGAGCCCCCTAGTGACGGGGAGGAATTGGACACGACTAAATTAGGGAGAAAATCGGGGAAAAATCCAAAAAAAAAAAAAAAAAAAAAAAAAAGAAATTCATTAGACACAAAAGCAACATAGTAAAACATTAACTTTATATTTACATATACAATATATTCATATCATGCAAATAGATTGATTATACCATTTTCAATAATAAAAAAGCAGAGCTTTAATACCGTATATGGCAAAAATGTAATTAGTCCTAAGAATGGTTTATTAACAAGTCTATGCATTTGGTGATGATTTGACGGATGAGCTTTTACACTCTATGATGGAGAATCCGAGGACCCATTCTTTGCTTCTTGTATGAGGCTTTAATAGTCTTTTGTTTGGCTTTTATGAATGGGAGATATAAGCATGGTTACTGCTATGCTTATGGGGTGATGTATCCTGTTTGGGAAATTAAATCCATTAGATGTAATAATGCAGCATCACATCATGTAGAGGCAGAATTAAATTTATTAAAGTTAGAAGATTGACATTAAAAGGAAAGACAAGGCATAACAGATTGTACCATTAAAATAAGCTCAAAGGCGCTGCAGTTGTTGCTATAATTAACAAACAGTAGTTTTAGAGAAACTCATTTAGCCTGTTTAATAACTGGAGAACCAGGAATGTGCTGTACCCACAGAGTTAAAAGAACACTTGTTATGGTGTTACAAATAGGACATCTAAAATGGGAAATATTAAGTTATGCCAGAATGTGTAGAATAGACACACTATGTTAAATAGGCATACAGTTAACTTTTGCCCTCTGTATGATCATATTTATTATAACAGCTTCAAACTAGAACTAATAGGGAATGCTAGCTGTTGATAAGTATTGTTCCATGAGCAATGGTTTATAATGAGGGTGAGGCAAGGAGAAAATGCTGAAGAGTGCACCAAGGTCGGGTCTCTTAAAGAAACGGGAACAAAAACATAGCGTAAAACAAAGATAGAGTAAACAAACTGGATCATCTGAAGATGTTGAAACTTATGAATTAAAACATAAACTCTATGACAAAATCTGAATCCTGAATCTGAAAATGTAAAGTTATTTTTAGTTGGATAAAGAGGGCCAAAGTCTACTAAAATGGTCACTGGACATCACAAAGCCTTTGGATTGTTCTTATTTGAAAACTAATAAAGAACTTTAAAAAAAAAATAATGTAACATGACTCATGTCAGTTTTTGAAATCTTAAGATATGATTCCCATTTTGTAATGGCACTGGCTCCGTAGAGGCCAATAGTGATATAGGCGAATTATTCCCATTTTTATGATTATGGTAGGACCTCCGGTCAACAATCACACACAAGCCCACCAAGCACGGGGAGAACATGCAAACTCCATGCACACAGTCCCTGAGGCTGAATCGAATCCGGACCCTGGAGATGCAAGGCCACAGTGCTAACCACTAAGCCACTGCCGCCTCAATTACACTATTAACACAGTATAAAATGCTCATGTAGGTAAATTTAACAAACTTAAGCTTGTCTGGGCTTGTTTGCTGGAGGTTACTGAGAAAGTTATTTATTTATTTATTTTTTTTTTTTTTTCATATAGTAAATTTGGTCCTTTCTGAAATTTGTCTTCTCCTTGGACAAATACTTTATCTTTTCCCTATTGAGGCTTATCCACAGTAACATGCAGTAGGGAAAAGAAATGCCATTTGAAGGTTTCTGTATTTCAAAAGTTCAGACTATGGTAGTCGACACCCAACTGCAGTGAAGAATGCAATTTTCTCTCTGTTTTAATTGCCAGAGAAAAATGTCACTGAGGCAAAAAATAAAAATGTACCATAATAAGGGATGGCAAAATTCTATGCAAACTTCCTGTTTAATATCTTGTAGATTACAATGAACAATATCAAAGATATTTCTTGCCTTGTTGTGTGTTTTGGTAACACCCTTTTAGACTAAACTACGTTTTATCTGGCAGAACGGTGGCTTAGTGGTTGGCACTGTCGCCTCGCATCTTCATGGTCCGGGTTCGATTCCCACCTCGGTGGAGGACCACAGGACTGGAGTTCCAGGCGTCTGTGACCCTGTATACAGGATAAAGCGATTTAGACGATGAATGAATGAATAAGTTTTAACTAGGGCCAGTCCCTGCAGCACTTTTTTCAGATTGTGATTGGCCAGTTCAGTCATGATGTCTAGGCTTGTTTGCTGCAGGTTACTGAGAAAGTTGATTCTTTTTCATTATTTTTACATAGTAAATTTGGTCTTTTCTGAAATTTACCTCATCTTTAGACAAATACGTTTTAATGCTTTGCATTGTGTGGTCATTCACAACAAGAAAAGCAAACAGAATTTGTATGGATTTGGAATTTTTTAATTATAATAATTTTACTACAAATTATACGGTATTAAGTGTAATTGTCATATCTTGAAAGTTGATTCTACTTAACAAATTTTTTTTCAGCTGTCACTAAACATATTTAAGGTAATCTTGTTTGTTTCCCAAAAATGTAATCAAATGAGTATCCTAATTAGACTTAAACTGCCTAGTCATAAAAGAATCACAGAGCATGTTAATGAACTAATTCTTTGTCTTTAATTCTTACTTGAGATCACTAACTTAGCCCTGCATGAAAGTAAACATCCTGCTTATATTTTTTTTTTTATAATCTTGTTAAAATAAAATAAAAATATATATATAATTGATTAATTAATTATTATTAGTAATAATAAAGTAATGAAAAGAAGGACATCTTCTGTTTTTATATCAGTTTGGTTCAATTTTATTTGTATATGGCTTTTAGTATTAACTGTTTTAAGGTGCTCTGGTCTTTGTTTGGCTGTGAGGATTGGTTGTTTTTCATTTTCAACTCCCAAGTAAATATGGTTAGTTGCCAAATTATCCAAATTTACATGCTTATCATGACACACACACACACACACACACACACACACACACACACACACATATATATATATATATATATATATATATATATATATATATATATAATATCAATGTCTTGGCTTCTAAAGTTGGACTCATGGATTCAAGTTGTTCTATTATTCCCTTCTCCCCATCAACAATCCTGTGGAATTACTGTTTCAAAAGCTGAATTGGTATCATGGGATGATGGCATGCTGTGCCATGGAAGGCAATCAAATTTCTAAGACAAAGCCTGTTTGAATTCCAGAGTCATAAGCATAAAAAAATACATCTAAATGGTCAGTTGGGGATTCAGAGTATAAACAAGGTAAAGGAAACAGAAAAGAAGAATATGTAAGGTTTATCGGTATCCACCGGCCCTGCAATAATGAGTCAACGGTTGATATCTGTGATAGCTCTAATAGAAAGCAGTGCTAAGTGTATTATAGTGACAAACATCATTGAGCGCCCTGGGTAATGGGGTGAGGTGAGTGGTACATAGTTCAGGGTTGATAATAGGCTCTGGGCTGCTTATTGAGTGACATTCAGTCAGTGTGTGACATTTTCCCAGGAGGACATGACTTTTCTTTCTTTCTTTCTTACCATCACAATTGTATGCACTTAAAAGGCACTGTAATATTGCTTACTCCAGTAATAAATACAATACTAATTATTAATTCTTCATAGAGGTATAAAACTTTAATTCTGCAGTATGTGAAAAATTACTTAGAAAATTACTTAGAAATGTAATTACTTTGATCAGACATTGTTGGAAACAGTTAATCATATTTTTAATTGTTGAATGCATGTTTTAAGAGTGACAAGACTCAAAAAATAAAAACTGAAGAACAGTTAAACAGTTTTTTTTAAATAGTTTAAATTACTATAAAATTAAATAGTAATTTATGAGAGGTGTTCAAGTCAAACTAGCATATGTAATGGAAGTAGACAGATGAACATTTACAGAGGACTTCAAGCACAGTACAATGATGAGACTCTTAGCCGCAGTAAAACATTTGAATGGTGTATGTCCGTTAATGACAAGGACATTTCTATTTAAATCCAACTCGCTCTCCACATTAAAGGTTCTGTATTTTTCTATGCTTGTACAGATTCCACCCCCTAAAGTTATTTAAAAGCTAAAGTTATTTTCTATATTTTATTTCTTATTTTATTCCATATTTATTTCGTATTAAGAATCTTTAAGGTCACGGGCAGTCGTTTAAGCATTTCACTACATATTGTACGGTGTATGACTGGCTACGTAATAAATTTGAGATATTGTCACATCTCCCGTACAGTCCTGACCTTGCTATATTTCAATATACAGTATTTCTTATCAGATATCCATTAAAGCAGTTCTAGGGAGGCCAGTGTTTCAGATGGGAATCAGACAGGCAGTCTGATCATGGCTCTGGTGGCTCTTGATGGTGTCCAAGCATTAGTGAAACACTGGAATAAGTGCATTAGTGTAGCAGGGGATCATATAGAGAAATGAATAGAGTTTTTACTTTCATAACTGTGTTCTATTATTCTGCCCAATTAAGTCCTAGTGTCAAGGTCTAGCTGGTGGTAGTGGCTGGCTAGACCGGCTGATGTAGTTGCCGTGGGCATATATGGTAGGCATGAAGGCAGAGGGGCAGGTAAACTTAAAGTATCCTTTTATTTACAAAAACTCAAAAACAGACAAACAAACAAAGAAACCAAAACCACAAACTCAAACTATAACTAGGGCTCTTCAAACAGACAAAGGGAACTAGGAGCTGGCACAGGAACTAGGAGCTGACACAGGGAACTGAATAGGGAAACATGGAGCTGGAGCTAACTAAAGACACATAGGGGGGCTGGAGACAGGGCTGGGCTGGAGACAGGGCTGGTTATTTGGGTTAGTAGCTACACGGAATATGGAGACGCTGGACGCTGACCTAACCGGGTTAGTATCTAATGGAGTTAGTACTGACCTAAAAAGGAAACGGAACAAGAAGCAAAGCACACATGAAGCTATTCCAAACTAGCGGCTAACCTACTAGCGACCAGAACCACTAGCAGTCAATCCCACTAGAGGCTAGCCTACTGGAGGCTAACCCCACTAGCAGCTAACCCTACTAGCAGCAGAGGCCTACTAGCGGCTAGGCCCTCATGTGGCTACACAAAACTAAACAGACAAAGAACTACACGAGAAGGCTGACACTGGGGAGACACATAACAGTACTTACACAAGAGGAGACACAGCCTAACTACACACTGAACAGAACAGCTCCATGATTCCACTAACACAAGGAACATCAAGAAAACAAACAATAGAGACCTCTAGAAAAACAAAGGTAAAACAATATAACTAAAATATAAACTCAAAGAAACACAAAAAGTAATGCCCACATGACAGTATAAACAAAACATACCAACAAACAATGCTCGACCCAGTTTCCCAGAACAAACTGCTATTTATAGAAGCTTTAATGAGCCACCTCGGTTCAGGTGAGCCCTCATCACCTGACCGAGGTGCCTTCTGGGAAACTGAGTCTGCCAACAAAACTACAAAAGACAGACAAGAACAGTGACCTCTAGTGGAGGTTCCTAACACCTAGTTTGACTTATTTATTTATTTATTTATTTATTTATTTATTTATGGTCTACAGTAGGTTGCATTGTAAAATTGTATAGGTTGCATTGTAAAAACTATAGATCTACAAATACTCAATTTATACAAATTTATACAGACTACACTGACTAAAATTGTGATCCACGAAGGTACTTTTATTGTCAAAAAAATAAATAAAAACATAAATACATTTAAAAAATGTTTCCTTTCTTGCACTTTGCCTGCCTACTTAAATTTGGATGCAGTATGAGTGGTCTGCATCAATAATCACAGCCAGTGATTTGAATTTTAGCCATTGATATAAACTGTAGTCAAAAACTTTAGATCCAATCTTAAGCAAAGAGATAAAAATGTGAAATCTAGTATTTATAGCTGTCTCTAGTTTTCAGCTATAATAAACTGTATTGGATCAGATCAGGCCATGGTGGTCCAAACATTGTGTGGCAGCTCCCTGATGATATCTCCCGAGGTTAAAATTACCCCCCAATATTTGAGCTCAATCCACTTTGAGACGAAGATAAATATTGCCCATCTGCTTTCCTCTGGCTCTGGCTTTTCTTCCTTCCATTGCAGCCACGAAAGAAAAATTGTCAGCTTTCCCAGATGAGCCATGGCGATAGAGCCATGTGCCAGGGTATAAGGACCTGCAAAAGCTATGAATGCTGTAGATATCAGATACTTCTTTTCTCTCATGAAAAAATTACATTTGTCTTCTGGTTCCGAGTGCTCTGATCGGCTGACGTGATTCTTGTTGTGTGGGTATTCAGTGGTGACATTTGGAGATTTCCAGATTAATAAAACATAAAGCCAATGTGATGTCATAGATGTGGACATGGAGATGTTTTGCACCTTTATAGGAACAGCTTGGTTTAATGGAGAATGTCATTGATGAATAATGTCATGAAATTGGATCAAGATAAGGAATTAATTATTTAATTGTCCATATTTGTTGCATGAACAAAGGGGGCCTTCTTTGTAACATTATTTGAAGGGTACTGACCTTCAGACTTCGTAGCAATTGAGCAGACATATCTACACCATTATAAAGCTAAACACTGAAGAACAACACTAAAAAAGTGCTAATTTTATGGAAAATAACTTTCAAATTTTATAGTACTTTTCCTTTAAAAAAAATACATACAAATCTCTGTAAAATCACAGACATTATTTGTAAATTATTAAGTCGACTGTTTTTTTAAGTATTATTTCAGTACTGAAAAATGTTTCACATTTTTAACAGTAAAAATACCATATTATTTTTACTATGTACGTAATAAAAAACTATGTATGTAATTTTACAAATTTAGCATTTTTCATGACATTTTAAAAGACTATCCACTGGAAGTGGATAATAAGGCAGCAGAAGCCCCACACTTACATGTAGGCTATAATATCTTCAAATGCTTTATGCATTTAAAGAATGTGAAGAGAATACTCAGTGCAGCACCCATGCACTCGTTGTACTGTAAACGCCACAAATATTTTTTTTTGTTTTGATGACATTTGTTCTGAAATATCACCATGGCAATCTATCCATCAGCTTTCTTAATGCAGCCCTGAATATTCTGACACAAGGATAATGTATTTGCTCTGTATCTGTTTTAAAGCAGCGCTTTAAATTACAATTCGATATTTTACTTGTATGAGGGGAACAATGGTTTTATTTTTGTACCAAAAACGTTAGCGATAGAGATGAGCGAATCCGGATTCATCCAGGTTATATAACCTGATCATTTATACAGTTTGACTCACGAATCACAAATCCTTCTCTTCATTTACTCGAATCAGGTGAGTCCTACGTTATTTTGTTGCTAACAACAACATGCATAAATAAAAACTGATAATTATATAATTCCGTTGTTCTAAGTAGTTGTTAGCAAGAAACTGTAGGAACAAGTGGCTGACTGAGTTATTCAGAAAACTTTCTGCACTTTGGATTCATCTGATTCATCTGAACCGGGGGACTCTGCGGATCTGCCGGACTCGCAGCAGGTAGTGAAACACTGGATCCGAGGGACTCGGTGTGTGTTCATGAGTTCAAGAATTCGGTGGATTCTGAGGATTAGTTAAGCGCCCCTAGTGGAGGGACCATGGCAAAAACAGGCAGAATCTGTATCACAATGACATAAACTGCAGCTGTTTCACATTTACAATATTGTGTCATTTACGTAATGCTCTATAATCTTATTTTAGTAACACCAACCATATTTGTGATGTAGATGTGTATTATGACAAATTGGGATGAAAAAAACATCAGCCCGGTTTCCAACACAACTCCATCAGAATGGTAATGCTAACGGTGCTAATGATGTGATGCTTTAGCTCAATGTATACGATGACTGTATTATATGCATGAAAACTCAAGCTCAAATCCCGGCTTTACCACCTGGACATTTTTTTAACTATCCAAAACTTAAAAAAAAAAATAAGTATACCAGGTAGTCTATCCGTTTTTAACCTATAAAAACAAAAATATCAAATACTGCTGGTATATTTATAATTATTTTATTCATTTGTTATATTTGTTGTTGTCTAAACTTATTTCTAGGTGCATATGTAAATCAAATAAATATTTGTCATTCATTTTTTATTCTCTGTCATTTACATAAAAACACTCAAAATACTATACATGTCCTTGTTGATTTATCTAAACCGTGGGATTCAGTGGATCTGTCAGACTCGTAGCACAGAGTGAAACAGCCAGATCCTTGGATCGTGTTCATGAAGCCAAGGATTCGGTGGATACTAGGGATTCAGTGAGCGCCCTCTAGTGGAGGGACCATAGGACAATGCAGTCAGAATCTCTACTGACTCAAAAGACTCAAGAGACCCAGATCTGTTTAGTAATTGATGCCAGTTTCTCATCTCTAGTTAGCGCTAGCTCTCCGCGTTGACTGTCACAGCCAATCAGAACCTGGAGGTGGGAACATTCTAATCTTATCTCTGATTGGCTGCTCAGCAGCTGGAGGCGGAGATATTCTAATTACTGCTTTATTATTGGCACATTTAAAAACCTTTAAGAGTCGGCGGACCCGCCGGCGAGTCCAAGTGCATTTTTTGATCATATATATAAGTGTAGTACGTCATTTAAATCTGCAAAGGGTCTACTTTTATTTATGTATACTCACTATAGGAACAAAACATTGTGCTTTTGTAAAATAAAGAAAATAAACAGGGTGCGCTTTCAGCCATCCCAGTCTCCGTGAATATCTTTCTGAAACGCGTCACTAAAATTAACTGAAACTCTGCGAATACTTCACACACCAACATGAGAAATGTATCTATTTAAAGCTTAAAGGGTCTACTTTTAAATAAAGCAAGTTAAATAAAAAATAACTATTCTCATTTTATGTAATCCACATGAATCCGAGGAGAGGCTGATAATGACCGGAGGCAGGATACGCCCACATGCTATTCCCAGGGAAAACAGCTGTAGAAGCACGCTACATACAAGACCACGCCCCCTGCACGCGCACACACAGATTCAGTACGTTTCCTGCACGTGTGGAAGATGTGATGCGCTGTACAGGTTTCTGAAGCGCTACAGAATGTTCTGGACAGTGGGAGGAGTTTATCTTTTCTTCAGAACAATGCTGAAACTCTGTGTAACTGACATAGAAGTCAGTTTAAGTTTTATGTTTATTTTATTATTTTCAAATAGGTTGTTGGAGACTTGTAAGTTGAACATGCTTAGGAAAGAGACTTGTATTATGACAAGCAGACCGAATGACTCGGCAAGGAAGATGTTTGCACTGCATGTTGAGCGTTCTACTGTTTACTTTAATGTTAAAAGATCAATTAAAGTTATAAAGTTAAGGATAATTGTTTAGAGCGAAAGCTCAAGTTCTCCATCAGTAATAAGCAGCCAATAAAGTAAGTTTTGCGTTTATTTAACTTGTGATTAATGTGGATTGTATTCTTGTGTATAAAGAAGATGCTGTATTTATTCTGTTTGTTCTTTGTATTTGTATTTATGTTATGCCTTTACTTCTCACGGCATGTTAAGATTGGATGGTTAGCTTGCTGGTTAACCTGTCAATAAATTGCCAGTCTTCAGAGAATCTTCGTGCTCGTGAAATTACTGGGGGGGAGCTACACTCCGATAGAAAACGGGTGTGTTTTAAAGAGTTATTTGCTCCACCGGAGGAGGAGAATCCAGCAAGCTGTTACCATGGGTGAGTTATTAAAGTCTCATATAATCCTTATTCTGATAATATGAATCTCATATTATTTTATTTTTACATACATAGTTTAGGGTAGCTCGTACAAAACACTGCTATTCGGGCTACCATACTGCCTTATGTAGCTTAGCACAAACTTGCTAGCTTCCGGTGGCTAAGCTAACCCTTACAAAAAATAACTGCAGTTTCTGGGGGACAACTGCAGTTTTTGTGAAGTACAATGCAGTGCAGTACAGTGCAGTTGTATTGAAATATGATTCTGTAACGTTGTCCATTGTAAAAAAAAAAAAAATAATAATAACTTCAGCTCCTGCAGCTTCTGGGATAAAAAATGCAGTTATACTGCAGTTTTGTAAAGTACAATGAAATACTATTAATTCAGTACTATTTCAGTTAAATGCAGTTGGAATGTAGTTGTATTAAAATATTATTCTGTAACTTAGTTATTGAACAGTTAATCCTGCACTGAATCCTGCAGTCCTTAACTAGGTTATTCTATTATTATTATTATTATTATTATTATTATTATAGTTTGGTTCAAGAAATATAGGATCCTGCTAAATTCATTCAGTGAAGTGATGTGTGTCTCAATTGTAGTTTGTGATTCTGACTTCTGAATGCCAGGGTCATCTTATTTTCAGGCACAGGCAAACAGAAACCAGTTGGGAGCAGTTAGAAGCAAATAGCGTGTGTGCAAGGAAAACAATAACGTCTTCCTCTTATACGCTTCCATTGTAAAACTGAGACGTGCTTAAATATGCACCACTGTACGATTTGTCCTCACCAGCCAATAAGACTACAAGATCACATCTAATCCTCAGACAGAGTTTGAACTATAGAGCGCGCGATGCAGTCCCGTAGTGCGCGCATGCGCGGTACGGTTCTCGTTCATTTAGAGAAGCTGACCGAAACAACAGCTCATAAACGCAGAGAAAGAGGCACTAACCGTTTGTGTATGTCGTTATTGAGAAACTCAGACAGGATGGAGTACTATAACTATCTTATAGACTTTATTATTGATAAAACGGTACACATTCGCGACATATCAGAATTAAATCATGATGACAATTTCAAAGTTCAGCCAAGAAAACTTGCCGAGTTGGAAGAATCTAGAAAGGGGGCGTGTCGTCTTGTGGAGGAGGAACACAGCCGAACCTGAGCGATGGCCCTGTCACATCATTCAGTTAAGTGGTGAGTGGGACCCTAAGTGACTTTTATTATTTTACTATATGTTATTTAACTAGTTATTGTATTCTATCGCTATGCGGTGTTAATGGCATTGTCCTAAATGTGTGCGTGTTTTCTAATGTTAACTGCTATACTGTTAGCATGCTAGCTAGGTTAACCTGAGGTAGCCCACTGCTAGCATTGGATTCAGTTGTAAATGTATAGCTCAGTTTAACTATAGACCATATAAGTGCAAGTTGATTTCTTAATGTGTAACACTACACAATGTGAGAGGAGTTAAGAAGCGAATAAAATGATTCGGCTGTAAACGTCCTGTGTTTGTTTCTGTAGTCGTCCATCAGCCCTTACACGAGAGAGAAGATCGAGAGGAGGACTGTGTTCCTCTCCAGTGTTCCTCTTATCACCTCAGAGCAGACTCTGGGAAAGGGGAAGAGGGAGAAGGCCAAGTGGTCAGCATTAGACCCTGGGCAGACTTCACTCGTGACTTCACTCTTTATTTTCCTTTACAAAAAACAAATTTTAAGTTTGTGACCTTTTTTTTTTTTTTTTGGATTTTTCCCCGATTTTCTCCCTAATTTAGTCGTGTCCAATTCCTCCCCGTCACTAGGGGGCTCCCACATTAAGGCTACTACTACCACTCAGCCGGGAGGGCCGAAGACTATCACGTGTTTCCTCCGAACCACGTGACGCCAGCCGACCGCATCTTTTCGAACTGCTCGCTCGCTCACCGTTGGGGGGCGGCGTAACACACTCGGAGGACAGCGCTATCCGCTCCTTCCGTTGCGCGAGCTCACAGACGCCCCTGACTGGCTGTAGAGCCGTGATTAATGTAGGAGCACTAAGTACCTCTCATCCCTCCCCTCTGAGAGAGCTCGGCCAATCAGCTCTCTCTAGGCTCCGGCTGCGAGAGGTTACAGCACCACCCGGGATTCGAACTAGCGATCTCCGGATGATAGGGCGAGCGCTTTAACCACTCGTGACCTTTTTTTTAAATCATTCAGATTTGGCTGGGTGCGTAATAAGATTTTTTTGTGGGGTGTGGGGTTCTCAGAACACATTTATATTTTTGCTTAGTCAGTCTTAAACTTGTTTGTCTTCATGTTTCAAAAAGATGTCAAGAGGTGGACATCACTCTGTGGAACAAAGGTGTGGTTGGATTTTATCTGATAAAATATTACAGGATTATCTAAAATCTCACACAGTCTACCAATGGTCCACTTTCTTTTTATGAATCCAGTGGTGCTCATTCGGACAACAAAACACTTCTCTGAGTTTTCTTCTTGATAAGCATTTGCTTTATTTGTTGTCTTTTGTTAATAGAATCTGCAAAGCCTCAAACTCCGCACATGGCACTAAGGGGACCCTCCCAGCCCAACAAACAGCAGCTGTTATAGGTGAGTAAATTGAGTTAACATTTTAATAATATTTGGTCATTCCACATATAATCAACCAGAGTGATTATAAGTCTGAATCTCTAAACCAATGCCAGAGTCATCACATTCACATTACATTCTGAAATCTTAATTAATTAACAGGGTTGCTATCAAAAACAGCAAACTCGAGCCATTATTTAGCAATAGTTTAGGACATAATGACAGAAATAGATCGTTTCTCAGTAAAACATGTAATGTTGAGTATATATGGAATGATTTCGTTTTAATTATTCAAATGTGTTTTTTACACACCTCGTAATGAATATTTGTCTTGCTGTTTGTTTTTCAAGAATGCCTTTAAGGTGAAGGAAGGGAAGGTGAAACTGTTTATTCAAACAAAGTTGAAGAATGAGGGGGCATCAAACCTCTCCAGGCTTCCAGCTACACACCTCAAGCCTTGTAATATATTCACATACTTGACCAGTCATACACTGATTGACAGCAGTGTCTCCTAGCAGCAGCACTGTTGAACAGTAATATTGCTAAGTGTTAAAGTGCTTTCATGGTCTGTTTTTGGTTGTTTTTAATGTTTTAAGTGTGTTGCTTTATTGATTTTTAAAAAATTAAATAATAAAAATGAATTGCAATAATTTTGTTGTAATGTAGTTGTATTACACTACATCACACATTTAGATTATAGAAATACTGTAAGTAATTTTTCAGCTTTATTCAAATTGCATATACCCGTACATTTTATTTTCAGTACAACTACTATTTTAACTGCAGTAGCTGTTTAATATTAACTGTAGTATCGCAGTATTACTGCATTATATTGCAGTATTATTGCAGTCGTTAATGCAGTACTATTGCAGTCATTATTGCAGTACTACTGCAGTGTTATTGCAGTATTACTGCAGTGTTATTGCAGTACTACTGCAGTGTTCTTGCAGTACTACTGCAGTGTTATTGCAGTATTACTGCAGTAGTTATTGCAGTATTACTGCAGTATTAAGAAAAAATGCAGTAAATTTGTGTCCAAATTACTGCGTTTCCTGCATATGTAATGTTATTTTTTGTAAGGGAATGCCTTATGTGATGCTCAGTATCAGCTGTGGTGTAAATATTCCAATTTATTTTGCCCAGTTTTGGAAACCTTTAGCTTACGGTAGCTATTTGGTTCAGTTTTTGGTTAGCTTATGACACTGCTAACCACTTTTTTTTTTTTTTTTAGCATAAACACTTTAGCTCCTGGGGGCTAAAATACTACCTCATAGCTTATTGATATTCAGATAGAAGAATAAAAAGGCCTATACAGTTTATTTTATTATGTTATCATGCTCATGTTGTATGTTTCTTTTTTTTATAAACAGTTGTGACAGAGAAAATGATCAGCCACCTGTTTGATAGAAAACAAGAGGTCTGGATTCTGGATGGAAGGGGTCTGGATTTTGGTCATTTTAAAGTGGATGGACACACAATAAGTATTTGTCTATACCTGTGACCGTGTACAACCAGCACATGGACTGACCTTGGGTTACAGAATTGTTGCTCCAGCTAGTAACAGGTTCTGTGTGCAGTGTAAAGCAGTGTATGGTAAGAAGCAAAAAACACCATGGAAACTCCAGGTATGTAATGTTTAGGACTGTAGCTATAGAATATTTTAGTAATCGAGTATTCTACCAAAAAATTTAACCGATTAATCGAGTAATCGGATAGAATGCACTTTTGCTTAATTAAACAGCAATGTAAAATATATATAAGAGAAACAAAGATTAATTGGTTTTCTTTTTAGAAAAATCAACATTTATTTTTTAAATGCATACAGCATTTTATCAAAAATAAACCTTGTCATTATTCACAATATAAGTAAGAGCTTATACCCCTATCTCACCTATGCGGTTTGACTCGCAGTGAGATGCGGTGTCAGGCACCGTGAGCCGCCGCGACTGCCTGCCGACTTTCCGCGAAGTTCTTTTAAAAAAAATTAAACATGTTTAAACATTTTTTTAAAGTGGCTTAAACATATTTAATTTTTCGCGCAGAAAGATGGAAACGTAATCACAGCGCCAAAACTTGCGGTGAATCATGAAGAACCGTACTTCCGGCCACCGCGCGAAACTGCGTAGGTGAGAGAGGGGTATTAAAGTTGACTGAGATTACTTAAGTGCCTTACAGCATTAATGCATTTTAAAGCCTTTTCTCGGTTGCAAAAAAAAGGGGTATTTCAAATTACTTTAAGGATCAAAAAAACTAAGGCACACATTAAAATAAATAATTATACAAAAACACTAAGTTGTGCAACTAAACTTTCAGAACTAAAAGTTTCAAAATCTACATCTCAGGCATAACAAGCCTTTACTGACAATTTCTGTCGTTTTCTCTTGCTGCTTTCTTCTTCTCTAGGCCTCGCTGATATTTTTATTGCTTCCTTCCATTTTTCACCCCTCAGCAGAACACTCCCTCAAATCAATACACAGCTAACTGTTTGCGTCTCCTTCCGCTTTGTGGGTGACGTAAGCGCTTCTTCTTTGTTGGTGTTTACTGGTGGCTTGCATCCGGAAGCGCGGTGTGTCAAAAGCGTGCTGTCCGCAAATAATAGCGCAAAAAAATAACGCAAGATTTTAAAATTAATTAAACGAAGCTTCGAGGCAGAAGATCATTTTTTGTAATCGAATTACTTGATTTACTCAAGGAATCGTTTCAGCTCTAGTAATGTTCACTTATGTTTTCAGTTAAACATGAAATGCTTTTTGAAAGTGGCACAAATATGTATGACTATGGTGTAAGAGTGGACTAAACACCCTTTTTTTTCTTCTTCATTTTATTTTGCACAGTCATATTTATGCCATAAATTTACCTTCTGTGTATAAGATGATCTGTGTCCCTCTCCATTCAATCCTGAACATTTTCTTTGCACTATGTAAGTGAGTAGGTTATGTATAGGGTGTAAGAGTGAGTTATTCTGCCGGTCAGTTAACTATATTCTAAATAAACTACAAACAAAAAATATATGTTTTTTGTCCTGAAATTATTTTCTTTTAGCATTTACCTCTGTCACATACCTGACTGAAAGGCTCATTATGCAAATCATTATTCTGGTCTTTGTCTTCTCTTGTGTGAATTACAGCATTATTCATGATCATTCACGCCTCCTTGCATATGGCCTTTCCAAAACAAAAAGTGTCTTAGAAAATGTAAATGAATATTTTGTTTTCTGTGAATGAGTGATCAAGATGATTATCACATCATTTTGAAGTAAAAACTCTAGACTACAAGATCCAGGTAACAACGTCAAAAAAGTATTTTAAACAAATGTTATGAATGTGTTTGTGAACTTATTTCAGTGATATTTTGTTGTTGTTGTTGTTTTCAATAATCATGCATAACTGTTATTTTCTCAAAATACAAACTTGTACATACATGCTACTCACATATTACTGTAGCCCAGTTTGTGCTGAATACAGTGTAGTTAACCTTTAGACATTTATATGTTTATAAGTAACTGAAAAATATGCAAATGTCAGGACTTCTTCAGGGCCCCAAAACACCCTCAGACTCCTAAGGGTTAAATAAGCGTGCGAGTGAGGGTGGGACCTGACATGAAATTGCTTAGGTATCAGACATAGGTGTAATGTGATATGAAGCCAATCGGAAACAGGCATCCTTCAAATGTTTAGCGCGTGCAGAAGGGGTCTGCAGCCGGTAAACGGTTTCTGTGTAAATTCAGAGGAGTGAAGACACGTTGGTGAGCTACCGGAAAACAGTCTCTGAGACAGAGGAGAAGACTGCTGCTTCTGAAATGTCATCATGTTTCAGTGGGAGAAAAAATACTTGCAAGCTCAATAAACAATGATGGTAAGAGATTTTTGTCATTTTAATTCTTATTGTTGTTGCTGTAAACGAAGGTCATTTATTACTCATTTATTAATACTGCCACGTTCGTCTGTCATAAATCTCAGACGAGTCTCAGGTACCGTTAATATTACTCTGCCATGTTACTGCTGAGAAGCTGCAGGAATTCACTTACACCTATAAGGGTAAAGGAGTCAGGAGGGTTAGCGAGGTCTTTAAGAGCATGCACATTAAGAATTTCGAGAGAGAGTCAGTGGGTGTACTGTACTCTGAAACCTAACTGCGGTATAAAAATGTAATTTAAACGTCCACGAACTTTGTGTATTTGTACTTTTAAATGACTCATTCCATTCAGTAAATAAATGTCAATACTTATATATGACTATATATGAATGTATATTCATGTAAATATTCTCACATATATAATACAGTACAGTATATACATTGACACATCTTGTTCTAATTCCATAAAGATTAATATGTTGAAAACTTTTATGTATATGTAGCTGCTTGCTTCTGTGTGATATTTACATGGACATTTTCCAGCTCTGATTACTGCCAGTGATAATGAAACTTGCTTACATTTTTAGATCAAGCATTTACTATGGGAGAAGAGGCATCCAGTAGAGAGACAAGTCCATTACTGGTAACTATGGAGTGGAAAATAACACTACTTTGAATCTTTTCATGGTAATTTAAAAGTTAACCCCCTCAACCTCGGACCATGTTTTACTGTGTAGAGATCCTTTCTGCATTGTCTCACTTATAACTTTTAAGAGCCTGTCAGTGCTGAAAATAATGTATAATGATACTGGACTGATTTCAATTATGTTCTCTCATACAAAAAAGGAGCCCCAGTTGAAACGTTCTTGAGTTTCCCTTTAACATATCGAGTATTAAATATGATTTTGAATATTTTGTTAATCTGTTTCTCAGGGAACAGAAAAAAGATTATTTGAGTAGATGAATCTAAGATACATCTGCTCAAATGTGTTTCATAAATACCACTGATTTCATTTACAGCACTGTGCAAAAGTCTTGAGCCAACCTTCATTCATTCATATTAAATACAGTTAAATAGGAACAAATGTTTTACTGTGACAGCCTGCAAAGTGCCTAAAGATGTAGTTTAATTTTTTTAGTTTAACAATCTCAGCAGCAGCCTCATTTCCCCTCTCATATGTTCCCACCACTCAGCATTCAGCATCTGCAGTATACTAATCACCAGCCTTATCAGCTATCATCCTCTGCACCTGTTTCAGGCCCTAGCCCATAAGAACCCATGGTGACCCATTAAAACCCTTTAAAAGTTCTTGAAAGTTCATTTTTGAACTTTATTTTAATATTTTTACACTTTAAGTAATTAAGAAATTCAAATTATTGAATTAGAATTATCTATCAATTTGTGTATCCCTGACATAATTTTCAACGTAATTTTCCCTGGTGTGCCAGGGTAGCTCATGTGACAGAATTAGGTAATAATATACAGTACAGACCAAAACCTTCTCATTCAAAGAGTTTTCTTTATTGTGTTCTTTAGCCCAAACGCGTCTCTTCTGCTTGTTGCCTGTCCTTAGCAGTGGTTTCCTAGTAGATATTCTAGCATGAAGGCCTGATTCACACAGTCTCCTCTTAACAGTTGTTCTAGAGATGTGTCTGCTGCTAGAACTCTGTGTGGCATTGACCTGCTCTCTGATCTGAGCTGCTGTTAACCTGCGATTTCTGAGGCCGGTGACTCGGATGAACTTATCCTCCGCAGCAGAGGCGACTCTCGGTCTTCCTTTCCTGGGGTGGTCCGCATGTCAGCCAGTTTCTTTGTAGCGCTTGATGGTTTTTGTGACTGCACTTGGGGACACTTTCAAAGGTTTCCCAATTTTTCGGACTGACTGACCTTCATTTCTTAAAGTAATGATGGCCACTCGTTTTTCTTTACTTAGCTGCTTTTTTCTTGCCATAATACAAATTCAACCTCTTTGAATGAGAAGGTGTGTCCAAACTTTTGGTCTGTACTGTGTATGTATATATATATATATATATATATATATATATATATATATATATATATATATATATATATATATTTTTTTTTTTTTTTTTTTACTAAAAAGCAAGTTTCCTCCTATTTAACAATCATTATTATTTAATAACATAAAACTGATTTAAAAACATATTGTAAATGAACTTGTCCTGACTGCATTTTTCAGGACTGCAGTTCCTGAAACCATATAAAACAAATGAAGGAACTATTGCAGTGTCATATGTCACAATAGGGATATTAACCCTAAAATTTTCAGATAAATGCCAATTGTCATCTTTTAAACTGTGTTCCATGTGGCCTATTTGGTCTGTGTTATATCCCTCGTGCAATGCCCCTTAAAAGAAAAATGGGTCTGTGGTCTTATAGATTAACTTGTGTTTTTTTTTTTTTTTGCTTGAATGTTTCATAGGTCACTGTGTGGCTTAACAAACAAAAAAACATTCCACTGGACTGGAAATGAGAGACATAACAACTTGCCAAACATGAGAGTCAAAAATGTTCTTCAGGAAGCCTGGAGAACTATTTCTCCAGACTACATTATAAATACAAGAAAGTCTTGCTCTTTGGGAGCAAATATGAAGAAATTAGGGGTGGATTAAGACTTTTACACAGTATTGTACTGTGTATTCAAGAAGATGGTATAAAAGAACGGTCTTAGATGTTGCCACATAACAGACTGTCATTCCATCACTTAAGCCTAGGTATTTCTGGCAGTTATTAGAAGATTCTTTTATCCTCTAAATGGAAAACATACTTCACATAATCTAACTGTTCAAGTAGGCTCAATGTACTACCAACAGAACACATTAAGTTAATATTATTTACATAACTTTGATAATGGTGATCATCATTCCACCACATACACACAAAACATTTTGACCTCCTGGTCTATGCTTCACAGACCCATGACACTATTCTAAGAACCTCTGCATTAGCTTTTTAGATTTTATTATTATTATTATTATTATTATTATTATTATTATTTAGTTTTATTATTTGCATGTGCTCCTCGACTAACTCCTCTTATAAAGCTTTTCTCCTTTAGTCAGTTTGTGTAATGTCTTTATTTCTTGATGGAAAGAAAGATATCAGCTGCCATGACAATTATAAAGATAATGATTACTCTGCAATGTCACTGATAATGATTTGCCATTACAACTCCTATCATTCGTCCATTCATTATCTATACAACTTATCCTGTATGAGGTCATGGGGGGGGCTGGAGCCTATCCCAATGAACTCAAGGCACAAGGTGAGGTATGCCTGGGTGAGGTGTTAACCCATGCACTAAATCACCCATTCGTACACTGCAAATTTCGAAATGCCAGTCGGCCCCAATGTCAACAACATTGTGACAAGTGTCAGATGGAACTAGAGTAGGCAAAGGAAACACATCATCTCAGTGAGAACATTCACACTCCACACACACACAAACCAGGGGTAAGATTTGAACCCCCAACCCTGAAGCGTCTAATCAGTAAGCCACCATGCCACTCCGTTACAACAACATAATGAAATCAGTCATACATTCAATCTTATAATTCATGTACAAATAAAAATCTGTTCTTTTATTCATCCTGTATTTTTCCTTGTAGATAAAAACAATATGTTTGGTGTGAATTCCCTTGCTTTTTCCCCTGAATCAATTATATAGCACATATTTCCTATTCACACACAGCCTTGCTGAATACACTTGTTGAATATTGAGCATTTATTTTTCCTCCTGACTGGTACGTATGATACTAAGCTGATAAGGTATTGAATCAATATTTACATTGCTCAAACATGGCCTCTGAGCTGGAAGTGTAGCAACCACTTTCTTCACTGTCATAATTGGCCCCTTGGAGGATGCAGTACAATGCTCACCGTAATACCATGTTCTTGCAATGATAAATGTCAACACTAAGTCTAAATTCACTTTCTTTGTTGAAACGGCACTGTCTCAGGTATTGTTCAGGAACTTCTAATGAGTTAATGCACAAATCACAGTTATTATTTTTTACCCTTTGTCATTGAAGGCATGACTGAAAATTATTTTAAGCCTTCAGGTTTTATTCACGCTTCATTTTCTTTTTTTTTTCTTTAAAAAAAAAAAAATTCAATAGCATGAAACAAATAAGGCAGCATTCAGACAGACAAAAATCAAGGAAACTTTGGCTTAATATGTCCTTCAAAAGAAAGAAGATGCAGGGAATAAAATGCTTGAGAAGTGTCTGTGAAAGGAAAATGAAAATCTAAATTTTCATAACACTATAACACTGGCTTTCTAAAATAAGATCGTCCACCCCCAACCTTGCCTCACATCCGTGGGACCTACCAGAGCTTTGAAACACATGGTATAGCTTTAGAGGCTCAGTGAGATACATACTGTAGACTTTACTGGAAGACAACATCACATCATGAAATGAATGTAATGGAATCATGGCTATGACACATCCTGAGGACAGGGACAAAATAAATAATAAGGGCTAGCCACCTGGAAGTAAGAGGAAGGAAAATTGACCCCATAACATTCTAGTGAAGGACCCAGGAGGCTGAGTTGAAAGAAATAATCTTTGCAAGCAGTGAAGCACAACAGGTGGTATAAGACATGGTCAGGTGGAGCACTCTTGATGAAACATTATGTGCCAAGATGGGAGAAATCCCACTATACAGTAGATTATTTATTTACTTACTTACTTACTTACGTTTAATGTTATGGAATGTCTGTGACACAGGTTGTTTCCTGATATAATCTCTCTCTCTCTCTCTCGAAGTTGAAGATAACAACAAATGCACAATTTTATTGAATTTGTTATTTCCTAAAATGAAAAATAACAATCGATTTATAAATCTGGCATGTTGTGACCATTAGACGCATTTGGTGAGGGAGAAGGCCATGTGTTTAAAGCTGGTTCGTATTTAGAAATGGTTTGAATATAAAAAACGATTTGCAGTTTTGAGAGAAAATGGTTTTACAATGGTTTCTTTGTTAGAATTTTTATATCAAAATTTTGTGATGAGTGTGAAGTTTGTATTATTTGTATGATATGCATGGTTTTGCAAAAAAAAGGCCAGTTTACGTCATCAGCCTCCTTGCCTACCAGTTTCAGTTTCACTTTTATAGGATTGTGTGTCCATTTAAAAACCAATTATTAATGAGATTGATCAAAATGAAAGGCTTCACTTTGCTAGGGAGCATAAAGATTGGATTTTAGAGCAGGGAAAAAGGGTCATGTGGTTTGATGAGTCCATATTGGCTTGATTCCATAGTAAGAAGAGAAGTGCATAAAGCGATGCACCCATCCTGCATAGTAGCCACTGTACAAGCCTCTGAAGGTAGTGAAAACTGCTAAATTATAACATTGCAAAGTTTTAAAAAATACTTTTTTGTTTTATTTTGTTTTTCTTTGTTTGCAATTTTACCATTTTGGTTATAAAACTGACTAACCAATTAATTAATTACCTAAGTAACTAACTAACTATTAATTATTTTTTTTACATTTTTTTTTATTATTAATATTTTGCAGTCATGTATAAAAATATTTATGATTAATTGTGAGATAAAGTGCAAAAAAATCAGTCCTCATAACTTACTCATCGTGTTGCCTTTGTAACTCTCCTATCTATCCCTGGTGTATTAGATTTAAATCTGCAAGTTCATTACAACACTAATTATTTATAAATATTTACATGTTATTTTAAATTGCAAAGACCCTATTTACATGAATATTTAAATAATCAACCTATTAAAATAGATCTGCAATAATATACAGTTAGCACTGCCGTTATAAACTTTACAAAAGCCCAAACTTGAGGCTTGTAGTGCTGATGTGAACAGTTTCCCAAAAACATCATAGCATTATGATATTCAAATTGTAAAAGGTTTCAAATGATGCTTGCTAGCAGAGTGTGATTGTTGTAATGATGGAACGAGAATGGTAGTCTGACAGTCTTGGATGCATTTTATAGAACTTTACACAATTGAGGTGTTGAATTCACAACTCAAAAGTTATGGATTAATATTGATGTTCTTACAGTAATATGTCATTGTTTCTATAGTAACAACTTAAACAGCGTGCTTCTTATGAATACCTATGACCTATGTGTATTAGCCTGTCAACATTTTATATAAAAAGAACAGAATGTTGTTCAAAAAGAAAAAAGGGATGAAATATTGCAATGAAGAGTAAGTTGCTGTGGTATAAAAGCAATAAAAACTATATATATGACAAATGACAAATATATATATAAATCGAACTCCATTTCCCAAAGACCAGTGCAGGCTACAAACCTGGGAAACCTGCAAAGTTTACACAACTGTGTGTTTTGTACCTGTTCATACCAAGCCTTGATTTCTTATTTTTTTTTCCCTGGATTTGTTTGTTTCTTTTTTGTTTTTTTTTGCATCTCCCTCATTTTTTCATCACTTGACCTTCCCCTACACCCTGACTACAATTCTGAATTATGTAGGTGCATTGTTTGCCAAGTGTAATAAAAGTCTACTGACTTGTACTTGCATTCTCACCTACCCATGTGACAAAAACATTTTGGACAAGTTATGAGAAAATAAACCATCCTCAAGGTGGTAATGGGAATTCCAGTTTGTGTCATGCTGCATGATGCCAACCAATTTTGAATTATTTTCCCATAAAAGCACATGCCTAAATGCTTTATTCCACATCTATTGTATACAGTGTTTAATAATGACTAGGGGTCACTGAATGACGCTATTAATGAACTATTGATTTATTGATTATTTTAATGATCAATCAGGTTGTTAGAACAATATGTTAATAGTTTGATTGATTGATTGATTGAAGCAATGCACCCATCCTGCATAGTGGCCACTGTACAGGCCTCTGGAGGCAGTGTGTAAAACATAAAATTATAAAATTGCAAAGTTTAAAAATTTTTTTTTATTTTATTTTGATTTGCTTTGCTTGCACTTTGACCATTTTGGACAGACAAACTAACTAACTATGATTCATTGTGAAATAAAGTGTAAAAAAAAAATCAGGGCTCACAGAATGATGCTATTAATGAACTATTGATGTTTTTTTTATTGATTTATCGGGTTGTTAGAACAATATTTAGTTGTTTGACTGGTTGGTTGGTTGGTTGGTTGATTGGTTGATTGGTTGATTACTTGATATATACTGTAAGTGTGTCCAGTCAGTTTAACAGTGGGCCAGGGGTTGCTTGTGGGACTACTGATTAGAAGGTCTAAGATTGGGCCCTTGAGCAAGATCCTTAACTCTCAAATGCTCAAATGTGTAATGAGATAAATGTAATTCAAATTCCATAAATGTAATGTAATATACCACATATGTAACACAAATCTGCAGAGACCTTAAAGGTGCCAAAAATAAATAAATAAATAAATAAAAAACATTATATTAAATAATAATGTAACTGCAATTTTGAAAGCTCAACATTTTCAACCTTTTTCCTCTGCAAAATGTGATTTTTTTAAATTTGTGGGATTCTTTTTTCATTCATTTATCAGAAGATAGTTTTCATTAATTTTTTATGTTTATTAATGTTTTTGCAGGATTATTACATTAAAAGGTGCAGATTAATATTATGAATGTTGTTCATTAAGTATGCGGGCTGTTATTACCTTGACAGGTGTTCCATAAGTGTTATGCAAAATAAAACAATTTTATTAATTACTTATTTATTTATTTATTTATTATTTCTTCTGTGTTTGTTGAATTAAGAGCCAGAATGTTGAACATGAGAAGTGTTGAACCAACATCAGGGATTTTACTGTGCACCTGCTAAAAGCATTTTTGACACATAGTTTTCTCTCTACAGTCAAAAAGCAAAATTGTATTTTTACATTTTTTTAGAAAGCAATTTGCATTTATATGAGATCTATTTCCATCTCTCTCTCTCTCTCTCTCTCTCTCTCTCTCTCTCTCTCTCTCTTTCTCTCTCTCTCTCTCTCACACACACACACACACACACACAATAAATGTAAAACAGCTGTCCTTCTTTTTTTGCTGCCTCACATTAAAAAAATGGTTGCCATAGAGTATCAGTTCCTCATGTGTTCCTCAAGGGTTCTAGGCTGTCTAAATGGGTTCTTCCCTGCAAAGTCTAGGTAGGAAGAAGATAATCATGCAGCAGGAATTAAATGGTAGCAGCCACAATATTATATAAAAAAAGTTAATAATACATGGTAATTGCTAAAAGAACTACTTCAATTTAATATTATTATTATTATTATTATAGTAGTAGTAGTAGTAGTAGTAGTAGTAGTATTCATCCAGGTTTTTCATACATGCAATAGGCAACAAATTTGCAAACTGGCAAAGATAATTGCCATTGATTAAACAATTTCAAGAGTTTTGTTCAGTTATTGTATTGGTTTTAATGTTTCTCATGAACTTTGAAATAATAACATTGTGTGCAACCAAACTTTTTCCTTGCTCCAGTTTGCTGCCATGACTACAAAAGCACAATCCACATATGAGTTTGCTATATTTATTAATCAAAACTCATCCAAGACTATTATTGATGCCAAATTTCTATTTACAGGGCCACTACCATAATCACAGCCTGATTCATCCATTGTGACAAAACTGTGAAAGGTGGATTTAATAGTGTTGTGCAAAATTATCCAAAATAACCAAAATCTTTTTGACTTCATTTTCATGCTTTTTGACACACTTGTGATTGAAAGAAACAATGCACAAAATATTCTCTTTGTAATACAATGTACTAAATGTTTGTAATACATTTTGCCCCCTCCCCCCCCCCCCCCCCCCCCCAGCCGCCCCCCTTTAAATTAAATTTAAACTTAAATATCTCCCAAAACAGAGATATCTCATTTTGCAATCAAATTGTTCATATGCACATTCCGGATGCTGCTAGAATTTGATGTTAAAAAGAATGAATGACAACTATCTCCTGATAGCTCCTTAAACTGTAATATAGCCCTCAAAGGAGGGTTTAAAGAAGAATATACTTTAAAGAAGAATCATCTGTAAGAATCAAGAATCTACGGTGAGGCTGGACTCAGTGTCCCTGCTGGGTTGAGAAACAGTTCACCACCAAAAAAGACCAGCTAGAAAGCATAGTTGTGGTCAGTGTCTGGCACTAATGAATGAAAAAAAAAAAAAAAAAACTTATTCCAATGTAACAGTGCATGAATTGTCCTGTGACTCATTTACAATCTGCTCATCTTGTAAACACGCTCAGTGTGCTTTGTTTAACTTCCTACGAAGCATATTTGTAATAATTTATAATCTCACTAGTCAATCAGTAGAAGATGGACTCCATTTTGAGTCTCAAAGTTTTTTCCTCATTTCATCTTGGGGACTTTTTCATTGCCTGCATTGCCTTGTGATTGTTCATTAGAGGACTAAATCTACATCTAGATTTCTGCCGCGCTGCTTTGTGACAAAGTCTGTTGTTTTGTTGCTCTGGAAATGAAATTTAAATTGAACTAAAGGAAGGTGGGAGTATTTAATAAAGTGGCAGTAAGTGTATACACTAAGAACAAACCAAAGACAATCCCATGCCTCTAATAAAACATCCAAGGGATCTATAAGGGATTCCAAAGCTATTGTTAGTTCGTATTTACAAATGTCAATTATGACACTACTCTGAAAGCTTCACAAGCTAGTAAAAGAAAAAACAGCTATTAATTGTTATTTCATTTCATTTTATTTTTATTTTGTTTTGTTTAATGTTATTATTATTATTATTATTATTATTATTATTATTATTATTATTATTATTATATATTTTTTGTGTGTATGTGTGTGTGCTTTATAAAGCTTGGTGTCTACATGAGTAATAATACCCATACTAAATACTAATGTTTAAGATTTTATGTTTAAAGATTATGTGTGTGTTCTTTAGTAATTGATTAGAAAGTAAATACCAGTCAGCCATATAACGCCAGATAACATTAACACGTTAACATTGATTATCAATTATTTAGCAGTAAACTGGTCAGTGTATATAAAATATAGTATGCTTTATATATAATATAGCCATAAGAGAAATAAATAAATAAATAAATAAAAATACTATGGGATTTAACTAAGCAAATAATTAAGAGCCTTTCATTGTATAATTACTGCAACAAGTCATTTAATGCAATGACTATCTTCTCATTTCTTTCATAGCCATATCAGAAGACATATCCTGTGTTTGTGGCAAACTTGTTACTCTGTTTTACAATGGTAAAATTAGTTGCCTTTATCTAGGCAAACAACTAAGGAGAATCTTTAATACTTTAGTTGGCTTAAGAACTGAGAAATGCATCAAAACCTGGACAGATAGTGCTGAACCATCATCTTCTAGGAAGAAATGTGTTTGGAAAACTATCCTTAATGAGTATGACCGGAGATCACTTAAACAGTTAGTTAAATCAAATTGTCAAAAAAAATAACAGTACATCTCAAAAGCTACAGTATGTTTATTAGTAAATATAAGAGCATTTCCACAAGCACGATGCAAAGACAACTCACAGGATTGGGACTAAACAGCTGTAATGCCTTGAGAAAATCATTTGGTCAGTGAGTTTAATTGGAAAAAGGCTACCGTTGGCTACAAAATATAAGGAATAGACTGTGGATCATTGGACAAAGGTCATGTGGTTTGATTAGTCCAGACTTACTCTGTTCCAAGTGAGAACAGAGTTCCAACTGGAGAAGCCTGTGTTATGATCTGATTTTGTTTCTGGCGGTCAGGTCTAGGCTGAGCAGCATAAATGGTAAATACTGTATGTGCCCAAAATGAGGTCAGCCGATGACCTGAATATACTGAATGACCAGGTTCTTCCAACAATTGTTTATTCATTTACTTTTCCTTTTTCCTTTCATTTTAATAGCACGAGTAATAATATCACTGACTAAGCAATATAGTGCCAGCAAATAGTTTCATATAGTACACTTGCGCTGTTACAGATTCTTTGTACAATGGAAATTTCTGGAAAAGGGCAACAGTTATTCAATAATAATGTAATGGGTTGCAATCCAGTCCACACACAAGCTTAGCACAGGTTTTACGCCAGATGCCCTTCCTGACGAACCCCCCCCCCCCCCCCCCCCCCCCCCCATTTTATCTGGGCTTGGAACGGATACTTCATCCAGTTGGGAATCGAACCCGGCCCTTTCGCATGGCTGGGCGAAACACCTACCACTGAGCCACCAGTGTCCTATTGCCCTAATGACGTCAGACACAAAATTGCTAGTATGAATGATTTTAAGTTGGTGGAACTTTAAGGTGACAGTTACTGTTACTTAAGTACTGTACAGTACAGTTACTTAAAAGCTAACTTGAAAAGTGTCATTTCTACAAACTCATAAATACCAAAATGT
Source organism: Clarias fuscus (assembly GCA_030347435.1). Classification (NCBI taxonomy): domain Eukaryota; kingdom Metazoa; phylum Chordata; class Actinopteri; order Siluriformes; family Clariidae; genus Clarias; species Clarias fuscus. The sequence continues at coordinate 35,254,322 of CM059207.1, forward strand.
TCTAGATACTCATCAAAGTCTAATAATTTGAACTACTTGTAATTATTTAGGTTAACAGTACTCATGTTAATGTGCCAAACCATACAATGAGTATGTTTAATTACTTTGAGCATTAGGGTTTACAGTGTGGTTTTATGGATGCCATAAACACACAAGATAATCTGACATCAATACCCTTCCAGGCCCGATACGCATTTAGGATGTTTTCTATCTTACTATAATTTTTGATACCTTGGTGGGAAAAGAAAATTTACAAAAGAGGAAAGGATTCACGGACCAGGAAGTTATGTTTGTTTCTTTTAGTCATTGCTTTTGCTTCATGCCAACTGTGTTATGGTAAACTTTGACCTGTAACTCCAAAAACTTCTGTCTTTTGTGGTAATCAAAAACAAAAGCAGCACTATGGTTGGTAAAAAAAAAGGCGAGGGGAAAAATTTTGCTATTATTAAGTTGTTTTCAGACCTGGCTTTTACCTCACTCTCATCCACTGGCTTTCTCATTGTTTATTGTTCTCTCTTTGCTTGCTGGCTTTTTGATAGCAATACTGGCGTTGTGCATTGGAGCAGATGATATAGATAGAAATATGAGATCCCTCAAATAGATAATTCATATTTAAAAGTAAAAAAGATCATTAGAATCATCATCTCATCAAGTAAAGTTAAAGTAAAACTGGTGCTAACAGGTCACTCACTCTATTCCGTTTTTTCCTGTAAAACAGTTTCACAGGGGCCTGGATCCTATCCCAGGACACTTGGGGCACGAGGCGGGGCACACCCAGGACAGGGTGCCAAACCATTTCAGTGTGTGAGTGTGTATGTGCATACACATACACACACTCATTCACACACTATCGGCAATTTTGGAATGCCAATCAACCTAATCTGTATGTTTTTGGTCTGTGGTAAGTACCCGGAGGAAATCCATGCACACAGATCTGAGGTGTGAATCAAACCAAGAACCTGAAGGTGGAAGGCAACAGTGGTAATCACTACACCATGTGCCACCTGCTAACAGTCAATCAAGCAGACAATCAAAAAGAACTCTTTACATTTCAAGACACCATTAACCTTCCACATACACTATTATGTCATTGTAAAGCACTTAATAGTCTGCGTTTCGGAGAATGTTGAGGTGGGTTTTGAGTTGTTGAAAAGCCTTTTCTGTCTCTGTGGTCCACTGTACTTTCTCGGACTGTCCCTTCCTGAGCAGATTGGAGAGGGGTGCTGCCACAAAGCAGAAGACAGGCACAAAACAACGATAATATCCTACTAGCCACAGGAAAGCATGTACCTGTTTTTTTGTTGTTGGAAGGTGTGGACTGCCTCGACTATTTTCTCTTGTCCCTTCTGCAGTCCATGGCCAATACGAAATCCCAGCTACTTTACGTCATTCAGCCCCAGGTGGCACTTTTTTGGGTTTGCTGTCAGCCCAGCCCTTCTGAGTTCTTCCAGGACCTTTTTCACATGGTAAATGTGGGCCTCCCTGTTACTTGAGTGGATAATCACATCATCCAAATAGGCAGCGGCACATGGTCGTTACTGCCGGAGTACAACATCCATCAACCACTGGAAAGTAGCTGGTGCACCGTGCAGGCCAAAGGGAAGGACCCTGTACTGCCAATGGCCCTGTTCAGTACTAAATGCTGTTTTTTCTTTACCATCAGCTGTGAGAGCCACTTGCCAGTACCCCTTGGTTAGATCGAACGTGGAGATGAATCGCGCCATTCCCAGTCGCTCAATGAAATTAACCCATTTGGCTTGGGTATGGCGACAATGGGGCTGGACCATGGGCTAGTGGACTCCTCTATGATGCCATCATGAAGCATTTTAGTGGCTTCAGCTTCGATGGCACGGCGACAGGCCTCCAGGGCTCGGTAGGGGCGCAAGCGGACAATCATGCCAGGTGGAGTTTTGATGTTGTGTTTTACAAGATGGGTGAGCTCCGGTTCCAAGGAGAACACATCTTGGAACTGTCCTATTATTTCATTCAGCTCTTGTTCTTGTGGAGGGCCCTCCCCTCTCTGTTCTAGCTCATAAGCCTGTGCCTTGGGAGAAAGAGAGGCAAGAGCTGAAACAAGTGGCAATGGTTTTTTAAAAAGTTCATTTTTTAAAAAGATTTATGTAATAAAGCTCAGCTCATTTTCTCTTACCCGGCTGTTGCAGTCTGTAGTTCACTGGCCCCACTTGCTCAATAACAGTGTAGTGTTCTTGCCACCGGGCCAGAAACTTACAGTTGGCACTGGGTACGAGCAGGAGCACTCAGACCCCTGGTTGGAACTCTCGGGTCTGTGCTGGGTTGTCATATGCCTTCCGCTGTTCTGCTTGTGCTTGCTCCATGTGTGCCTGAACTATAGGGAGTACTTGGGTGATTTTTGACTGCATATACTCCACTACAGAATGGAATGGTGAGGCCTGCTCCTCCTCTTTTGCCACATCCAGCACATCGCGGGGCCTCCTCCTACCAAACAGTAATTCAAAGGGGGTGAAACCTGTGGAGGCCTGGGGAATCTTTCGTATTGCAAAGAGGACATAAGGGAGTAGCTGGTCCCAGTTACACCCACCTTCACTGATCATTCGCTGTAGCATCCTCTGAAGCGCTTGGTTGAATCTCTCCACCAGCCCATTGGCTTAGGGATGATAAACGAAGGCACGGATCTGCTTTACCTGCTGACAAATATCTGCCATGAATTTGGACATAAAGGGGTTTCCTTGGTCAGTAAGGAGTTCCTTTCGTAGTTAGGAGTTCCTTTCATGCGACTGAAGAGCAGCACCAGCTCCTTGGCAATGGCTTTGGAGATCGCTTCCCGGAGCGGAAGTGCCTCAGGGTAGCGTATGGCATAGTCCATAACTACCAAGATGTACACATGGCCCCTCGCAGATTTTGGAAGTGGGTCGACCAGGTCCATCCCTATACGTTTGAATGTTGTGCAGCCAGTGCCACTCAGGACACTCATGACATAAGTTCTTTACTTCAGCCTCAAGCCCCAGCCAATGTAAACAATCCTTGATATTCTCCATGGTGTTCTTCACTCCAAGGTGGCCACCTAGAGGGTGAGAGTGGGCCAGGTGCATTATGATGTCTACCTTTCCTTGTGGGACCACTAAAAGGTCTTATGGTTCCCCTCTTCTCAGTGTGTGATAGTACAGAAGTCACCCACGGACCAGGAAATTATGTTGGCCTGAGGCGTCTATCATTTTTAGCCTCCCCCTCGATCTCTCTCACTTTTCCCCAGAAGTGTTTTAGGTGCATGTCTTCTTTTTGCTGTAGCGCAAAGTTCCCCTCACGCGTAACCTGCTGAGACAGGGAGAGAAATGGATTAGTGGCAGAGCTTTGTTCACCTTCCTTAGTGCTCGTGCCATTGTCCTGGACTTGAGCCATAAATGCTGGGTAAGACAGTGTGGCCTCTTTTAAGCATTGGTAAGGTGCTTTCTTTTTCTGGTTGACCCATAGTTCAGGCCAATCACACGTATTGAAGGCAGTGTGGAGTGAGGCGCCGGCCGTGGGAACGTTAGCAGTAGGAGCGGGGAAGACCTCCTCGCTGTTTTGACCACCAGGCCATAGCCTTTTCTGTGTCACCAGTCTGGGTGGGTCAGTTTGAGGGGTGTACTGTAAAGCCTCATGCTTTGGTGGGTCTTCTCCTTGCTCTAGCTCAGGGGAGAGTACCAAAAGTGCAAGCTCTAGGGCATCTGCCATGTCTTGTAGGGAAGAATGAGCTTTCATGCCCATAGCATTCCGTTCTTCTTCAGGGAGGAAGCACAAGGCGAAGTCGGTGATAACTTTTTCCACAACCTTATGAGCTGAACACTGCTCCAGATGGTGCAGTGCTATACGCTGTAGATGGTCTAGCTGGGCCCTTGGTGGTACTTGTGGATCATAGATTCCGCAGTGAAACTCAGTGGCGGATTGATAGCAAGACATAACGGGCTAGGGCTTCAGCCATCAGCTGGTCATAGTTAGCTGCCTCGTTACTCGGGAGGGTGAAGTAAGCTCATTGTGCCTCCACGTTGAGCAGTGGGATGAGGATAGCGCTCCACTCCCACTTTGGCCAGCCTTCCTGCTCCGTCGTCCTTTCAAAAGTCTGCAGAAACGATTTCAGGTCATCATGGGGCTTACAATGGTAAAATTATGGAAGGCTTCCTTATGTCTCTGAAAGAAAGGGCAAAAAAGAAGGACAGTGAGTCTTCCATCCAGTACTTTTTACCCCCCCCCCCCCCTCCCCCCCTGTCTGGTGTCGGTTTTTCCCTTTTGTGCCTTGTTGACACACGGGATGGTAGGTGCAGTAGTGTCTTGTGCCAGACAGTACAGCACCTGTGTGGGTATCAGATAGTAAGAGGAAAAAAACGGCACTTTTTTAGACGGGTGCTGTTGCAAGACTCAAGGTAAGGAACATAAAGAACACATAAGGAAGCCTTCCATCCAGATATTTGACTTAGGATATTACCCACTCAGTAACTTCACTGCTAATTTCTCACTGCTTTATGTTACATAATCAGAAATTACATCCGTTATCACATTTTAAAGGTGTGTAATAGTTTCCGAGATGCAATGAAAAATGAGACAAAATTGGACTCTCACACACACACACACACACACACACACACACACACACACACACACACACACACACACACACACACACACACACACACACACACACACACACAAAGCAGATGTTGTGTGAAGAGTATATTAATAGATGGAATTTATGAGCCGAATAGTGTGAATGTGCATAAAGATCACTTCACTTTCAATCTGTTGAAATGTCTTTCATGACCTTTTAGATATGAAATGGATTTAAACATGGCATCAATTCCATTGGTTTAAAAAAATATATATATATTCCAGCCATATATTATTTTTTACATCTTAATGACATATGAAGTGCAGAAAGGCTAAAACAAGAGAGAGAAGAAAGTATAAATCTAAGATAATCAACATAAAAAATGTTAGTAAGAGAAAGGAACATAATAATAATAATAATAAAGTCGTTTATCTGATTGATTCAGTGATAAATTTATGGTTGATCTTTTAACTGATGTTAGCAATGATCTGAGAATGATTTTACAATTGTCATTTGTGCTCCAAAGACATTTAATTAATTAATTAATTAATTAATTAATTAAAAGCAATGATTCTGTACATGTGCAAAAAATTTTTTTTGGTAAGTGAAGTTGAAGAAAAATAACAAATTGGTTCAAGCTTACAAGAAGTTTAAAGCAGATCAAATGATCACTCTTTACAATTGTGATGATCAGAAAAGAATCTCATTAGACACAACACACTGATCTTTGAGGCAGATGGGTTTCTTTAACCGTGCTGTGTATTCTTACTCATGACAGTTGGTGTTGCTGCTGGTTTTGAAAACATGTGTTTCTACTTCTTATATGAAAACAGTTTCCCTGTTAGACTGCAATTATATCCAACTCCTGCACAAACAGTGGATCTTATTTCTTGTACACATGTAGAAATATAGATTTTCCATAGTTGCTTCTCTTGTCACTTAACATCTTGTAACATTATATGCTTATAAGGGTTGCCAACTGTCCTTGGCGACTGGCTTACTTACTGTATGACGTACATTTGCAATCAAGCAATCTTCTTTCTAATTTATCAGCATTCATTCTTTACATCACCAGAAATATGTTTTTTTGTTTGTTTGTTAAACCACAGAGTGACCGATGAATCATTCAGGCATAAAACTGAGTCAAAGCCAGAAAAAAAGAAACAAGAAAAATTCAAATTGCAGAATTTCTAATCCAGATAAAAACTGCCACATTACTTTTACATTAACTTTAAGCCTTTCAGAGATTTGGCCATTGCTGATGCTATCTGTGTAAGCTTTCGGGAATTTATTTTTTTCTTTTTTGGTCCAGCATCTGAGATCAGATGTGTGGCAGTTGAACAGGACCTGGGTGTTTGCCTGAAGGTACTGCTGCTGGAAGTTAAGGCATGCAAGATGAAAATTCAGCCTCATAGGGTGGTTCCCTCGACAGGTGTTCATCTATAAATAAATAAATGATATATATCGTCATCATTATATATATATATATATATATATATATATATATATCAAACAATTCTAGTGGTGTTATGGAATGTTTGGTATACACTCTAAAAGCGAATGTGCCGAATTTTTTAAAATAACTAAGCACTTAGGTACCACTTACTACTTCGCTATTTGGTTTAATACCCTGGTGTTTGCATGTTAAATGTGTCACACACTCTATGGTTTTTACAGGTTGTACATGAATGTAGTGCTGGATGTATTAATTCTGACAGAAAATGTTTATTTTTAGATTCTGTTATTGATGATGGCCTAGGATATGAAACATGAGCCTACATTTATTCTGTAGGTCGCAAATCCCGAAAACACAGTATGCGTTAAAATATACAGTACTGATATACTATTAGTAATATATACTACTTTTATATAAAGTACTAAAATATACATTACTGAAATAAAAAGATGAACAATATTACCTTGTTGTCATCTGTGAGTTTATTTCTTCTGAAAGAAACTAACATATTGTACACACTACAGTATTAGAGTGTTGATTTACCGTAATGCATAATGTAAGTGTTTGAAGTGTGTGTGCACCGCCTCGCTGTAGACAGTGTTTATAGCGTTCATGCTAATTCTCAACCTGGATTCACGAAACAAAGGTTGTTGCACGAATAATGCAAGCACATGTTCTCGGAAGATCTTCACAGTTGAACACACTCTCCTTTATCATTCTCCACAAGTAGGCATCAGGTGCTGTAGGATCAAGTGAATGGGCCGGGTATGGAAAGGAATTGTTCTGCCACCTTTTTCAAACTTGGTCTCCATTCACGACCCCTTCCGCATGAGTGAAAATAATACTCAACCATGAATACGTTTTCCTTCATCAAGAAACCCATTTCCAACAACAAATGCACAGCTTGTTCAACTTCCTTTTCACTACTGAATGGAAGGGAAAATGTGAAATATGCCCCATTGACAAACACACATGCGTTTCTGAGATGCATATGTTTCAGTACTGTATATTTTGATGCATACTGTACGTTCTTTTCAAAAATGGCCCTGACATGCTGATCCAGGTCTGAGTATAGCCTTCCCTCCTACAGTAATAATAATTGATCAAAATCAAAAGGATATTATTATTAATTCATTCATCAGTTGTGTGCCATTCTCTGGATTCTCTGAACAAGCGATCCCTTTACTAATGCTACTTAGCATGACAGCTCACTTACTGTTCAGATCCTGAAGCAGTACCTCCACTCCACCTCCACAACTACTGAAATTGGGAATCTGAAACATCACGTTCCTTGGATTCCCATTTGGGCATTCTTGATTTCTTTGATGTCCTTTTATGGGGATTGATTTCTCTACTTAAAATCAATGCACTTTATCATTCCCTTCAACAATGCTTTGAATACATCATCATGCAATTCACAAATTTCTGAAGTTAATGAACAGGTCATGAACCTGATGTTAACTTTTCTTAAAATGTTCTAAAGTTCATTACTTACATAATGTTGTGTCCTATACACATTTATGTATTTGGAATTTGGAAAGGGACATGAACTGTTTTTGTCTGATCAATTTAATTTTGTCAATAAAAAAATGGTAACCACCTAGTTTAACCATTTATCAAGAATAATTCTAATGATTGACAAATTAATCATTTGCTTATGTGTGTAGTGCAGCAGCTGGTATGATTATGAACATGCATTATGCGCTGGGGTTCATTAAGTTTAAACACACACTAAATGAGAGGTTTTTGCAAGTCTTTGAAGAAGTCTTTTAATGCTCAGACCTCGGCTACTGATTACTCTACTGCATTCTGTGCCGGAGGATCCTCAAGCACAGGATGCGATCGATTTTGGAAAGATCTATTTGACTGGATTAGCGATAGTTAATACTGTCTGTAACCCAGACATGTCCTAGTACAGATAACAGAAAGAGAGGGATCGTGGGTAAAGTAAATCCACAGAAGTCTTGTTTGGGGAAAGACCTCAGTTAAAACAGCTGTGTTTTGGCTGGATCAGATGTCAGTGTGTATATAAACATAATAAGAGAAATGTTATGTTTCTGATATACACTGTACATGAGAAACACGTCTTTTCCTTTTAGAACTGATGAGTCATGTATATACTTTTTTGGAGGTCAGTTGTTTACTTTCTCTCCGAGTGCTTCGGCTTCAAATTGCCTGTGATACGATGATGCATGTGGGTTTGGATGCAAATGTGCAAAAATACACAGTGAAATGGACACAGACAGGCCAACAATAATACAGGAGAAAATAATATACAAACAGGAAATAGTGATGAAAAAATAGTGAAAAAATCTCTAGCTCTATTTGGAGCTTTCGCATTTTCCACCATAAACCCACCATTTCCCCAAAACAGATTTTTCATTAGGATTCTGTAGATTGGTGGTAAAAGTGCCCTGTGCTCATCTCAGTACCTACTCTTATTCACAATCTGCTCATACCAAACATCTACTTACTGATTCTTTGATGATTTATAATCTCATTTTTACTCAGGACAGAATCTATTTTGAACTCAATATGTCTTTTTCATGTAGTCTCAGGGTGTTTTTTCATCACCACTGCCACCTCTGGCTTGCTTATTAGGCATTAATGACTCCCACTCATTAGGGACTCCATGGTTAATGCAAATTGGAAAGTTCACTTTCTGGTACTGCTAAGCAGACATCATTTGGCTCTTAATCATCACCACTGATTTTTTTTTTGTATCTTCTCAGAAATAATACTCTATATATAAAAGTAAAAAAAAAAAACAAGCAAACAATCAAAACATCATGGATATTTTGGAATCTAGTGTCTGGTTACACAATAAATTCACTTTGCTTATTTCTTACTACTTATGGATTACATAGTATAACTGGCCAATATTGTGGACTGTCCATTTTTTCCTTTAAAAAACTTCGACACAGCTGACTGACCAACCGCTCCATTGAGATTTATTCTTTCAAGCATTGTGGACATTATTGTGTTTGTTGTCATGGCACCCATTTTCAATGACAGTAATGCAATATAGATGTATAAAATGTAACTATTTATAAAATCAGCCTAAAATCAGATAAACAGGACATGATGTGTTCTTGGGAATTTGATATATTTAAATAAAAATCCTGGGAAAAAGTCCTGGGAAAACTGGGAGAGGTACTGTAGGCACACCATCTATTAGTAGGATCACATACAGTAGACCTTAATCCTATCTCAGAGAGTATCCCAGAGGGCATAAGGCAGGGTACAATCAAAAGGCGCAAGCACACAGACTTCAAATCACTCACAGCAAATCACACACAGTACTGGCAATTTGGAGCCACCATTTAGCCAAAACCACATGTCGTTTGACTTTAAGAAGAAACCAAAGTACCCTGAGAAAAGACACCAAGCATGGGGAGAACATGCAACCTCCGTGGATACAGACCGTAGATGAGATTTCACCCCATCTCTGAAGTTCTGAGGCAAAAAGCCACTGTACTGTCACAATATTTATAGAATAAATCGAAACATTTTCATATAATTTGGAATTTTTAAATATATTCAAAATAATAATAATAATTTTTAAATATATTCAAAATAAAATTCATTGATTTGAAGATGTATTAACATAATATATTTAACATAATAGAGAAAACGGAGAACATAAATGTTTAAACTGAGAATTATTTATTATTATTATTATTATTATTATTTATTATTATTATTTTTTTTTTTACAATTTTATGCACAAAATGAGCTCATTTCAAATATTATGCCTGCTACAGTTCTCAAAAACTGGGACGGGGCCATCTTTGCCATGATGTAGCATCTCCTCTTCTTTTCAGAATCGTTTGAAGATATCTGGTCACTGAGGTTATGAGTTTCTGGAGTTTTTGTGTAAAAAAAATAATAAATTGTGAAATTTGGTCCCATTCTTGCCTGATATAGGCTTCAACTGCTAAATAGTTTGTGGTCATCTTTGACGAATTTTTTGTTTAATAATGCACCAAATGTTCTTTATAGGTGAAAGGTGTTGTAATAGCTGCAGTATGTGGTTTTGCATTGTCCTGATGAAATAGACAAGGCCTTCCCTGAAATAGACATTGTCTAAAACCTTTTAATACCTTTCAGCATTCATAGTGCCTTCCCAAACATGAAAGCTGCCCATACCATGTGTACCCCATACCATCAGAGATGCTGGCTTTTAAACTGAACGCTGATAACACATTGGATGGTCTCCTTCCTCTTTAGCCCAGAGGACAAGGCGTCCATCATTTCCAACAAGAATGTCAAATTCGGACATGTCTGACCACAGAACACTTTTCCACTTTGAAACAGTCCATTTTAAACGAGCCTTGGTCCACAGGACACAGAGGGACTTTTGGATCATGTTCACATATGGATTCCTTTATGCATGATAGAGCTTTAGTTTGCATCTGTAGATGGAACAGTGGACTATGTTTACTGACAATGGTTTCTGGGAGTATTTCTTTGCCAATTTAGTGATGTCAATGACACAATCATGCTGATGAGTGGTGCAGTGTCGTCTGAGGACCAAAGGACCACAGGCGTCCAAAAATTGTTTTTGGCTTTGTGCCTTATGCAAAGAGATTTCCCCAATTTCTCTGGATCTTTTGATGCTGTTATACACTGTAGATGTACCAGCCCAGTGACAATTATTTTGAGCACTGTAACAGGCATCAAATTTGAAATGAGCTCATTTAGTGGATAAATGAGTAAAATTTTTATTGTGAATAAAATATTGGCCCATGTGATTTGAAAGGCTTTTAGTTTTCATTACATTTCCAACTTTTCCAGGATTTGTGTTGTATTTTTAGATGATTTAAACAAGGATTTTGTGAGGTAGTGAGAAAGAGAGAACTCCCTGCAAACCCCAAAAATAATTTTAGATTAGAAGATTTTCCTGCTAAATCTAAAAAATAACTTTATCAGCAAGGTGGTTTTATAGCACAAATATAATATTTTTCTATGACAACTGTAGTAACCAGTTTGGATATTGATCTATTATATTGCTTTAAAACAATGTTTAGGATTAAAACTTACATTAGAAGATTTTATACATTTCACCTACTGCACACTCCTGGCCAGATAGCACAGAACTAACCTGTGAGACTTAACACCTGACTTGGTATTATGCATCAGATATTTCATAGGGATAAAAAAAAAGCTCAATAGAATTTTAATCATTGTTAAAAGCTCCTCTTTTTTATTGACTACAATGTAATACAATATTTACGAAGCAATGTTGTCTTCAGTTTACACACCAGCAGTAACAGCATGTCCTTTAAAATCTGTGCTCTTTATAAAGACAGTCTTTAAAGGATAAATATATATATATATATATATATATATATATATATATATATATATATATATATATATATATATATATATATATATCAAGTAAATACCTCTATATGAAATCCATTTTACATAAAAATTCACTATTTACACTATTCATTTCAGGAATGTCTGACCATTATACAGCTCATTATATTTTCCACTTAAACAGTTCTAAATTTGTAATGATGACACAACGAAGTATTTCCCCACAAGTTTGATCCTAATATTGTGGGAATGTAGATTAGGAACTTAGATTGGAGTGAAGTTTGTCAGAGTTATGTATAGCCCTGGAGTTTGGGGAAAAAAATGTTACAGTCAAATAACTTATTTTAGTATGCTTGAAATATGCTTGAAACATTGTGACATAAAGTATTCATAGGGGGATGGTAGCAGTTCTCAGAGCATTGTAGGTGATTTGTGCCTCTTCATAAAGCGTCCAAAAATATGCCGAATTCCTACAATTTTCCATTATTCAATGATATAATGTTTTAAACCTGTCATGATTTCAACTCACGGAAATCATGACACCCACCAAGAGTGCAGTGCACAAAAATATGGAGTATGAAGCGACGTGAGGCTCGGCTCTATACTGTTCACTAAATGCCTTTTGTTCACCTGACATGAAATCTTGCAACATCTGGATTAAAAATCTTCATAAGAATGTTATCTTCAGTTGATAAGAAATTGTGCAGTATTGTTAAGCACCACTCTTTCTTTCTTTCTTTCTTCTCATTTTCTATCTTTCTTTCCTTTATTGTTTCCTTCCTTCCTTTTTGATGTAAAAAGTAATCTTTCTTTCTTTCTTTCTTTCTTCATTGTTTCCTTCCTTCCTGATGCAAATTAATCTCTCTCTCTCTTTCTCTCTCTCTCTCCCTCCATCCCTCATTTCTGGCCCCCTTTCCATTTATTTGGCAAATGCAATTTAAAGTATCCAACAGTAATCATTTGTTATCTTCACATCTTTTCTGGTTGCATGTGTTGTTGGACACGTCTAAACAGTATGTCAGAGCTGGGACTTTTCTCCTGTCAAACAAAAGATCCACTAAACCTGATATTTAAAAATGTTGCAATAAATGTCTGACATAAAACACGCCATTAACACACAACCCTTTTGCTGCGTGAATGGTTTGAGCTGCCACAGGCACTACATGCTCTCCTGCACCTTCTTTATGATGGATCATATGTCTGAACGGCTCTGCAAAATCAGGAGTGAGTGATGGAAAAAGATGATTTGCAGTGACAGCTGAGCCACTGGTAATTAGAGGAAGCAAAGATGCAGCTTTACAGGACAGATTTCAGAGTCTTTCGCTCCAGATTGTTGAGACTGTAGAAGCTATGTCAGTATGCACACTTGGCACTGATATGTATAGGAATGATTAGGACTTGTTTCCTGTCCATGAGGCAGTCAGTAAACGACTGACAGATGGAGTCAGGCACAAACAGTTTGGTTAAAAGAAGCTATTTTCAAACATTTTAACACATACATATCTATCTAGCATTTCATAGTTAGTGGAAACATGCAGAATGTGTGATAATTCTGAGAGCTCATTTTTGATAGAATTATTTAATGTTGCTTCTCATACCAGCTTTCTTTCTTTCTTTTTCTTTCTTTCTTTCTTTCTTTCTTTCTTTCCTCATGCCTGCCTTGTTTCTGGTTGTAAATGTGATTTCAAACCCATGCCTGAGTGGTGGATTTCATTTGGCCTTGATCTTCCAATATGTTATGTGTGTCCAATGGCCATGGATTGAGTTCAGCACCAGATTACTTGTCACATGTCTGATGCATTCATCAATGACACCGCAGTTTGCTCTGCTGTGTTGTTCTCTTTGGGTTTCGCAACCCTCTCTGTGGTTAATTTCCTTGGTGTTTGTATAACTTAAAGGCTCTATCGACCCCTAGAGCAGTGCTTGCATTGGACAGTGGTAGCTCAATCAGTTAACACAGTGAGTTACTGAGCAGAATGTTGGTGGTTCAAGCCCTAGCTCCACTAATCTGCCATTATAGGCCCTTGTATAAGGCTGTTAACCATGTCTGCTTCAGATATGCTGAACCAAGGCTGACCCTGCACTTTGACCTCAGCAAAAATGTGAGAATAATGAATTTCACTCTGCAGTAATGTATGTGAAAAATAAAGGTTTAACTAAATCTAACTTGTAGCAGTTATGGTACAGTCATGTCGGCCATATCAGCCATCCGTGGCCCTGATCAGCCATGCTGTCATTGAAATTTATTGCTGAAAAAAATAGTTTTTTGTTCCTGCCTCTGTCAGCCTTCTATGGTTCCATTTGGTTTGCAAACTTAATATTCTTGAATTGTTAATGCAGATTAAATTTAGTGTTATATTAGAAGTTGAAGTTTAAACTGCTACAAAGATTTGACCTCAAATTAGAATTAGAAATTCAATGAAAGGGAAGCTAATTCTAATGCATTTGTGCAGTGTGTGTTACAGACAGGGTTTTAGTACCTACTAATTTTTAAGTGCTTCTTAGTCTTAAAAGCATGGGGTCACTATAGTAAGAATTTTGCACCACAAACAGTGGTCAGACTTTTCTTAAAGGTACCTTACTAGGTTACTTTTCCTTTAACAAATATACACAACTCCCAAACAGAACTACCCCAACGTGTGTCTGTTAACAGCCCAGCTGAAATACTCCTCAGATAATACATTTCTCATACCTCAAACTCCTTTTATTTCACTCCTCCTCTGAATGCACCATTTCGGTGTCTATGTAAACAAGTTACTGTTTAGCCACAGTTTTCAAGAGAGCAGCAGGGCTGACCAACCAAGCTAGGAGGTGGGCTCTTCTTATCTTTTACCTATTCTTTCATCTGGTCCTGTTAGGGATTGCCACAGCAGACCATTTGCCGCCATCTAATTCTGTCTACCACACTCACATCTGCGACACACCGATAAATATACACTGCCTGGTTTAATCTAGATGGGAAATCCTATAACTAGGTTAAAAACGCTTTGCCATATTATAAAAACTGGGAAGGACAGTGCTGAACCATCAACTTTGTGTGAGAAATGTAGTAAAATTAATGGAAATTGCTTAAACACTTGGTGAATTTGCATGATAAAAAAAAAAAAAACCTGAGCTATGTTTAATAGTGAGAGTAAGAGCATTTCAATACACATACAGGTGAAGAGAACTCATAGGATTGGCACTAAACAATAAGACATAAGAACTTGTTAGTAAGACTCATCAGAAAAAAGGCTTAAATTTACTAGCGAGCATAAAGATTAGACTTTGGTGTGATGAAAAAAAGTCATGTGGTCTGATAAGTTCAGATTGAGCCTATTCCAAAGTGATGAGTGCATCAGGGTAAAAAGGGAAGAGCATGAAGCAATGCACCCATCATGTATAGTGTCCACTGTACAAGCCTCTGGAGGCAGTGTTATGATCTTATGATTTCTTTATTTGCTCAGTTCTACAACAATAAACTGGAATCAGTTGATGACTTGAATGTACCAAATTACTGGGTCAAATTTGGTAAATCACATTTACGAACTTTCTCCCCGATGGCACGGCCATGTTCCAGGACTCAAATTGTGAAAGGGACATGAGACAGGAAACATGAGAAATCATTGTCACACATGAACTGGTGTCATAGTCGGGCCAGGCTCCGAACCCGGACAGACACCACGCCCCCCATCGCCGGAATTTTAATCATTGCCACCTGAGATCAATCAAAACGCACCTATAAAGGACACACACCACGCTACACTCAATGTCCGAGCTCGTATCAGCAAAAGTGGACCGAATCTCTGAAACGCAAGTAGAAGAGATCTCATAGCTAAAATACTTACCTGTACTCCTTTTGTTCTTTCTATAGTAGTGTTCCAGTTTCTCTCCTGCATCGGCGTCGCTGAGCATCCGTGGTGTGTGTCTGTCGTCGCTCCCAGGTAATCCCGAGGCTGAATCTCCGAAGATCCGGAAAACGACTCTTGTTCTGTTTGAATCGTCAACCTTGAGTAACAATCCTACCATCTAAGTGCATCCGCTCTTGAGTATCTGTCTTGCCTAATAAGAACTGTAAATAAACTTCACTCACCCGTACAACCCTCTTCCTGTGTGAGTCCGCTCTGTGTTACAACTGGCAACGACACTGTGTGCTGTAATCAAAGCTAAAGGTGGTTGAATGAAATCTCAGAGTGTGAGACTTTCAGAAAATTTCATTCGCTTTAGAAACAGTCAGCAGTTATTTATTTATTTTTATTATTTTTATTTAAACGTCTTCAGTTGATTGCTCCATATTGAACAGATCAAGTGATGCAAGTGAGCTTGTAAAAAGCAGAACATTTTCTGCATGTCATATATGAAAGGAAACGTGTGTGTGTGTGTGTGTGTGTGTGTGTCATTGAGGGCTTAAAGGGAAAAACTGTAACAAATGTGAACACTACTTTAATACCATAGGCTCCGCAATGTTCTCTCAAACCGATATGTGTTTTAAATATTAGAAAATAAAATAACATAAAAAAAACAAAATAAAAAACTTGGCTCTGCATTAAACTGTAGCAAAAGAGTTATGAATTTTTTGTTTGGCCTTAAACTACAGTGAATTATTTTTGCAGATAATATTTGTCATGATGACAGACTTCCACAATACTGTATATACAGTATATGTTCCTGTAAGCAAACTGAACATTGCAAATATTGTTTGTAATTTTATCATAGCATGAGTTTGGTTTACAGTGTTTTGATGTTCCATGATTAGAGGTATACTCAGCTATTAGTAAAGTTATTAGTCATTTTGTTATAATGTTTATTTTGTATATCAAATAGCAACTACATAATTTGAGTCAGTTTACAGTCTGAGCAGACAGCAAATTAGACAGCTAATACCAACTGGAATAATCCTTTGTCAGAATTGGTCAATGAAAGAATAATTCAACCCTGTTTGAGTAACTCTTTAAAGTTACTCAAGTAACTTTAAATTAGTGCTTAAATCTTAAGAAATAGAGTACTGTGCAAAACTCTTGAGCCAGTCCTCATTTCATCATGTTACAATAAATTAAATGCTGTAGATTAAATGTAAGAAATGGGAACAAACTTTT
Source organism: Clarias fuscus (assembly GCA_030347435.1). Classification (NCBI taxonomy): domain Eukaryota; kingdom Metazoa; phylum Chordata; class Actinopteri; order Siluriformes; family Clariidae; genus Clarias; species Clarias fuscus. The sequence goes on from CM059207.1 coordinate 35,270,742, forward strand.
TACTGTGCAACATGGCTAAAAGTACAATTTAAAAATTGTTAGTTTATGTAATAACCTCAGCAGCAGCCTCATTTCCCCTCTCGTCTGTTCTAACCACTCAGCATTCAGCGTCATCATTATACTGGCAAGTAATAACATAAGCCAGTTGTCTTCTAGAACAGTGCAGTGGACCAGTGTTGTGTTTATTGGTTTATTGGACTATTTATATTCAGTGGGGTGTGTGTGTGTGTGTGTGTGTGTGTGTGTGTGTCAATGCAATATACATGTATAAGATTATGTACAGTATATAAATTCTGCCAAAACAACATTAAAACACTTGCCACTTAAAACACACTGTCCCTGTTTTTCCAGGACTGTCCCATTTTAAAAAATGTCTGAGAACTTTTTCAGTTTGTATTACCATAACCACCACAGAAAAAGTGTGAAAACTGAGAAGCAAAAAAAGAGAGCCCAAAAATGTCTGTTAGGAAGCCTAGAGAACTATTCCTCAAGACTACTTTAAAAATACAAGAAAGCTCGACTCTTTGGAAGCAGAATATGAAGAAATAGCGGTAACTTTTGTACAGTACTGCATGTCCCATTTTTTTGTCTTGTCAGTAGTACAAAACTTGACCCATTGAGCCAACACTGATGACTAATAACTTGTAATAATTTTATTATGACCAAAGAAACAGGAGATTACTTTTGAGGATTTCCATATCTCCCGTGTAGCTTTGTGTCTTCCGAAGCTGAAGTTATCTCTGCCTGTCCTCCCATGCTTTCTTCTGCCATTATAATTGGTTATTTAAATAAGCAACAAGGGACAGTTGCACCTCCTTCGGTTTGTCATGACATCACTTATTCCTTCTCTCAGTGCTGACTTCAAGGGGAACCTTCACAATGTGAGAACTATGACTTCATACATCTTACCTTTGAGTAGAACACATGTAATGAATGAAAAACAACCAGTGGTTACAACATGAGCAAAAAAAGTCATCCTTTACAGAAGCCATGTTGCCAGCATTTCAAGGGAGTCACTCTGGATATGGGCATCTGGATATTTCCTTAAGACTGAAAATAAATTCCTGGTCTGCTGTTTAAGGGATTTTTTTCCATACAGTTTTTGTTGGTGTGGTGGTTTTGATTAAGAAAAAAATCACACTTCTGAGTTAGGATTCCTAATGTGGCATGTGCCGTGTTAATGATAGTGCCCCTCTGATCATATTGGGTCATATAAAGAATGATAGGCAGCAGAAAATTTACTTTTTTTAAGCATTTATCTAAATTAATGAAATTAAATTATTTTTTTTCTAAATTAACCCTTATATACCACTATTTACATTACATATAGTTATTTACATTACAGTTGTGTTATTTTTTCACTGTTTCTCATTTCCTTGATAGGTATGAGCTCAATCAATGTCTTCAAGCAGAGAAAGGTTTTCCAAACGAATCATCTTGGATTACTTTGTTTTAAGCCTGTTCCCTGAAAAAGCGGGAATGAGGTGCTGCGTGAAAACGCTATGGGAACATTCTTTGTTCAGCCGGTTATGAAGCATGTGTGACAAATTGTGACTTATATAACTTCGGTCAGGTGACGTCATCTGATGAGGTGCACCTGCAGGTTATAAATAGGAGTGAACCGGAAACATCCTCAGGTCAATTTTGGTCTGAAAGGACATCCAGCCATGCCAGCAGTGTGGCATTGTAGCGCAGCATCTCGTTCCCCGCTTTTTCAGGGAACATGATTACAACAAAGAAACCCGAGATGTTCCCTTTCAAAAGCTACACTCGATGCTGCATGAATAACAATGCCGCCGCACTGCAAGTGTCTAAACCCCCAGATTGTGTCGCGCGTGCGCACAATAGTCAATGAGGTCTCAGACATAACTTTGAGATGCTGACTCGAGGACCCACGAGCCTGGAGCAGCATGGACATCCACACTATAAAATCTGACAAATGTGTGCGGAGAGGACCAACCTGCCGAATCACACACTTGCTGCAAGAGGACACCTATTGCCAGAGCAATTGATGAGGCAATCCCCCTGGTCGAATAAGCCCTGATTCCTAGAGGCGAAGTGTGACCATGCACCTCGTAGGCTAGGGCAATAGCATCTCCCAACGAATGTGACAGCGTCTGTCTAGTGGTGACCACGGCCCCCATAGCAAATGAAAAGCTCTGACATACGCCACTGGCTAGTGTGGTGGATGTAAATCTGAAGAGCACATAATGGACACAGTAAGTGAAGTCTTTCCTGCTCCAGAGCTGTAAAAGGTGGAGGACAGAAAGCTTCGAGAACAACTGAGTGCATGGTGGAGAATGGAACTTTCAGAAGATAGTTTGGGTGAGGATGCAGAATAGCTTTGACTAGCCCAGGGGCAAAGTCTAGGCAGGATGGGGAGACTGACAAAGCCTGCAGACCTCCAATTCTCTTCAAAGAAGTAATGGCCATAAGAAAAACCATCTTAAGAGTCAGAAGCCTGACAGGCGCTGACTCTAGTTGTTTGAAAGGGGGGTCAATCAAACCTTCAAGCACAATAGCACAAGTCTAGTGGGCGACCTCAACCGTTTAGCTCCACGAGTAAAATGGGCAACTAAAGGGTGCTTTCTCACAGAAACCCCATCGGTCTGAACATGACAAGCCGAAATAGCGGCTACATACATTCTGAGAGGACAAGGGCATAAGCCCGAGGACAACTTTTCTTGCAGAAACTCCAGCACTGAAACAATTCGGCAGTGGACTTGGTCTACATGTTTTGCCATGCCACAACTTTCAAATAGACTCCATTTTTGTGCATAAGTTCTTCTAGTGGAGGGAGCCCTAGCACTTAGAATAGCATCTCTTAGTTGGTCCCCTTCAATTTCCAGAGCTCGGGCCAGGGATTAAATATTGTCCCCTGCACCTGAGACAGAAGATCTCTCCTCACTGGAATCACCCACGGTGAGCCATCGAGGAGAGATATTAGATCCGAGAACCACACTCTGGTTGGCCAATGGGGCGCTATCAATAAGAGATCCACACCCTGTTGACAGACCCTCGCCAGGACTCCCTGGAGCAGAGCTATTGGAGGAAATGCATAAAGGCGTAATCTGGGCCACATATGGACCATCGTGTCACAACCCAGGGGAGCTGGAGGAGACAGAGAGTAGTAATGGGGACATTGTGCTGTTTCTTGCGAGGCAAAGAGGTCCACCTCTGCTACATAAAATCTTTCCCAGATTTGACTGACTACTTCGGGGTGGAGTTTCCATTCCCCATGTGTCACAGCTTGTCTGGATAGCAAGACTGCTCCCACATTCATATGTCCGGGAATGTAAATCGCCCTGAGGAACAGGAACTTGTCCTGTGCCCAAAGCAGAACCTGTTGTGCTAGCTTGTTCAAGTACTCCGTCCTAGCGATTTATGTATGAGACTACCGTAGTGTTGTCCACCCGCACTACGACATGGTACCCTCTCAACTGCTGGAGGAAGTGTTTCGCGGCCAGAAATAGAGCCATCATTCAGAGGCAATTGATGTGCCATGCGAGAAGATTACCTCTCCAGCTCCCTTGGGCTGGACGGCCATCTAAGACCGCACCCCAGCCCACGAGGGAAGCGTCTGTTGTTAGCATCTTGCGTTGACAAGATGGACCTAAAGTGGGACCCAAAGTCAGAAACCGGGGTCTGAACCACATAGAAAGGGTATGAAGCCCCTGGCGCGTAACCCTTATTTGCCTCTGGGGATTGGCCCTTGACACAACTGAAATGCTCTTATATGCAGAAGGCCCAAAGGTATTACCGTGGACGCAGCTGCCATGAGATCTAAAGATCTCTAAAAGTGATGAACAGTCACTTTCTGGCCTAGCTTGATTTCCTTCAGGGTGGTTGTTGTCCTCTGAACAGGAAAGAGAAAACTTTTCGTGGCATTGAGTCTCAATCCTAAATAATGTAGATGAACTAGGATGACATCCCAATGTCGAAGCGTTAGCTCCTGAGACTGAGCCAGAATCAGCCAGTCATCTATGTAATTCAAAATATGGATTCCCTGGAGTCGTAAAGGAGCCAGAACTGCATTCATGCATTTTGTATATGTACGGGGTGACGGAGCTAGGCCAAATGGAAGGACCCGATACTGGTAAGCTTCCCCAGAGGGAACCTCAGGAACTTCCTGTGTTGTGCCAATATTTCTATATGAAAATATGCGTCCTTCAGGTCAATTGTCACAAACCAGTCCTCTTGTTGGATTTGAGAAACAATCATTTTGATAGTCAACATTTTGAACCTGTATTTCCTGAGATAGCGGTTCAACCCGTGAAGATCTAAAATTGGACGCAGCCACCCGTCTTTCTTGGGCACCAAGAAATACTGACTGTAGTAGCCTGACTCTCTGTCTGGGAGGGAAATATGTTCTATGGCCCCTTTTCCCAGCTAAGTCTGTAATTCCTGAATCAACAGATGTGCTCGTTCCGGTTTCACAGAAGTGGAGACCACGCCATTGAAACGCGGAGGACGATGTGCAAACTGAATCCTGTAGCCTCTCTCTACAGTCCTTCGTACCCAAGGAGATACATCTGACAGTAGTTTCCACGCTGCCAGTTTCTACACTTTTCTTTTTCTTTTGTTTGTATATTTGCTTGCACACACACATGCAAACACAATGCGGTCCTTGAAGACAAAAAGACCTGTGGATGTTTCCGGTTCACTCCTATTTATAACCTGCAGGTGCACCTCATCAGATGAAATCACCTGACCGAGGTTATATAAGCCATAACGTGTTTGATATACACATGCTTCACAACCGGCTGAAAAAAGAGATGTTCCCATAGCGTTTTCATGCAGCATCGAGTGTAGCTTTTGAAAGGGAACATACTTAACAGTCCTCATATAAGGATCATATGAGCACATACTGACAATGTAATTAAAAGAAAGTTTCATGTCCTCATGTAAGAACACTATATGTATTAAATACTTTACTAACTACTCTAATTTCTGTTTTTTATCATACAGTCATGGAGCTTTAAATCTTTAAATCCAGATGTCACAAAATGCTTTGCTTCTCGTGGCACTTCATTGACCATTACAAAAAGAAAAAGGAAGAAACATACTTGTATGTAAATACATACTGTAGGTGGCACAAGATTTAATTTTGTAATGACAGTAAGGTTTTGTGTAAATTTACTTCTTCTTCATCTGTATAGTATGAAAAGAGGCAAGCTGAAGTTTGAATGTTTGTTTGTTTGTTATTTACTTTAGGCACCTCAAAACTTACTTTTCTGAAACAACAACAACAACATTATATGACAATAATTATTACAACAAAACATTTTGCTATTAAAAACAAAAGGGCTGTTATTTATTTCTTTCTTCATTTCTTCATTTATTTATTTATTTTTCACCAGGGTGCAACTCCAAGGTAAATGTTAAGTGATTACATTTTCAAAATCTAAGTCTACATAGATTTTGTGTGCATTGATTTTATTTAAGCCTCCTTTGCAGACACATCCATAACATCATCACCGTCAGTGTCAGCAATGGCTCGCATTATGTACAAAAGCTTAATAAATATGAATGAAGTGGATTCCATTCTTGCATTACGTTTTCAAAATGCCTTGGAGACCAAGTTAGTCAACTGAACAGTGACAAATTCATTCAAAAACAAATTACATGAAAGCACGGATGGCAGAAATAGATGGCTAGCAGCTACAGCTCTTGAATATAAACACATGGATGTTTAATGCCTAATATAGTAATTATATATGTGTATGCATAACAGTTTTGTGCCTATGAGGCTTTCCCTTAATTGTTTCATAATATTAGTGCTGATTTACTGAGTAGTTCAATTTATTACCTCTCACATTCAATCATCAAAACCAGGCATCACTGGTCTGCTTTTTCTCTCTCGTGTGTCTTTCATGCTCTACATCTTTTCCTCTTTGTGAAACTTTTTGTTTTCCTTGTCAGTATTTTGTCATGATTGCCTGAAGGCTGTCCACAATCGACCACCACTTGAGAAAGCCTTGCTTCCGGCTCTATGACAAAATACAGAGCTGTTCGTGTGCCACACGTCATTAACTGCCCTAATACTTTAGTGCACTGATGTATGGGACAATTCAGTCTCTGAAACTGGCTCCTGGCAAAATTGCCTTTCAAACTCACAAGGTTCCACTGTTGCATTAAAATTTGTCTCTGATACACACTCTTTCAAGGTTTTTTTCTCCTCTCATCACAGCTGTTTATTTCTCAATTTTATTTAATGTATTTTTTATTTAGTTAAGGACGCAATGTAATGCAACCTAAAATCAATCGATTTATTTTTTTTCCTGTTGGAGACTGACAGTCAGTAGAAGCTGGTGTCTCTGGCAGTTTGAGCTGCACAGAAGATTTTCACTGTTCAGAATGCTGTCTGTTTTAATGGTATTTATATGAACAGTGCTTCCCGAGGGTGTGATTTGACAGGAATTAAATTTGAGTTAAATTTATTACAAAAATTAATTATACCTGATGGGCAGTGGGTGGCAGGCAGGCATAAAATAAGCATATTAAAAATAAAATAAGAATAATTCATAAATAATAACTGCAAAAAAGTCAATATTACCATAGATAGCAGTAACACAGGCAACAAGATTTAAACTCTGGCATGAACTTAATCATACTATGATTGAATGGCTCTATAGGAAGAAAGAGGTCTTAAAGTCTTAAAAGCAGCAGGGGCAGAGCAAGAGTATTTTTCTAACAATTTATTACCCCTGGTTGGGCAGGTAATATAATGATAATATTTCTTTAGGCTTTGTTCCAAGTTACTGGCTAAAATTACCCTGATTTAATAGATGAGAATCTGGAGAAATTTACTCAAGCCTGATTAAAGTGTAAGGTCATAGTCATGAATGTACTGGGGACTGCAGCAATCAGATACCCAGGTTTGGGGAAAAAATCTGATACCCTTAAAAGACTCCTGTAACATCGGGAAAAAAAAAATCCTGTTAAGTGGAAATGTCTTGAGTATTTGATATTTTGATATTGATATGTATTATATATGTACATTACTAGCGTAAGTACCCATTGTTGAAGGGAAAATAGTTTGTGGAAATAGTTAAATGGTTAAAGCTAAACATACCCTGATCAGCTTTAATGTAATCAGTGATATTATTATTTCGGGTTGAAGTCCACGTACAGTACATGTCTGTCTGTCTTTGCAGTAACACATGTATAGCAGAACTCTGTATGGCAGAACTATCTGTCTAAATTTTAATTCCATGAAATAAAATTCCATAAGTTTGAGTGTCTTACTTAAAGTAAGTAATACAAATACACTCCCTGTTCGGTAATCGGAGGGTGAATCACAGGTAAGAAATGGAAAAAGTAAATCAGATAAAGATGAAGTTTTGTCTTAAAATGACTCCAGCATGTTAAAATTCACTTATACCACTTCAGCACTGTTATTTCAGCAAAAGTGAAAATATAAACTAATCCCAGTAAAAATATTCAGTTTAGCTTTTCTAATGAATATCTATTGGTGCAGGTGTTTGTTTACATTGAGCAAGTAGCTTATTAGTAGGTTATTTTAAAGTAAATTATTAAATCCACCACAGAACTGTTCATAACATGGCTTTTAAAGAACATTTTGATTTCACTGATAGTGCAGGTTAAACTTCAAGCAGATATCTAAGTATTGCAAAAGTTTCATTAAATTCTGTTTAGTGGTCAATTTAAATCATGCCCACAGATTGACACATGCACCGTATGCTGTCTCCTTTGTAATATGGCACAAAACTGCTAATAACTTCATTTCTACTAAACATTTTGATTTAATTCATGGCACAGGTTTAACTTCAGGAAAATACCAAAACATTCATTAAATTCTGTCTAGCCAGTTTTGCTTGATGCTGTCTTAAATTCTGGCTAGACAGACAGACAGAAAGTTTTCTGAGACTGGTTTCGGTTCCTCCAATGTATAATAGGTAAAGATATAATTGATATCTGAGAAATTAGATCTGACCAGTGTACAGACAAAACCTTTTTTTTTTTTTTTTTTAAATCTACAGTATATTGTATAATATTATATTAATATATATTTTTCCACTCTTTGAAAGTGCTTTATTTAACAGTAATCACTTTAAAGCTTAAGAGTTTTTAAATGAACGAAACAACATATTTCCAATGAGTGTTAATATCTAATATAAAGTTTTCCATATCAGTTCCGGTAAAATAAAAAAAAAAAGAAAAATATTTGGGGTAGGGATAGCAACTTTGCAATAAATCCAAATAAAGGTCAGCATAATGGAAAAGACCCACATAATGGATAATAATAATAGCAATAGTAATAGCATTACTACTACTACTACTACTACTACTAATAATAATAATAATAATAATTATTATTATTATTTTATATTACGTTTATTTTATGTCAAGATATGCTTTCCCTTCTGGTAGTAGTACCTGTAACTTCCACATAAACTCCCCCCCCCCCCCCCCCCTTTTTTTTTTTGGTTTCATGTTGGATAAATTAAAACTGCATAAAAAAATCTTTCATATCATACACACATCTATTGTATTAGCTGTGTACTGAGTATTTAAAGAGCCTCATTGCTGTATAGAAAGCAGTTCTATTTTTTTTTTACGTCACAAACTATTCCACCAAATCATCAAAGTCCATCTTCTTAACAAGCTCAGTGACAACATGTTAAGCTCCAAGCTTGTTTTCCTCGATTTTAAAGAACAAGGACTTTTCTAGTTCCTATTACAAATATTTAGGACCCAAATAATTGCTCTTTAGTTACAAATTCAGACTTACGCACTAGTAATTTGCACTGGCTCTTTGTCTGCTAAATAGATTTATAGGTGTTTGTTTAACTGTAACTTCCTGTAATAGCCATCCGGTGTAAACTTTATGATTTGTTTTTATTCCTTACTTACCACACACACACACACACACACACACACACACACACACACACACAGAAAGTGTGTGTGTGTGTGTGTGTGTGTGTGTGTGTGTGTGTGTGAGAGAGAGAGAGAGAGAGAGAGAGAGAGAGAGAGAGAATAAATGTTGTTAGGATCTGCACACATCAATTGTTTTCTTTTGCATCTATCGAGTTTGTTGATCTACAGTAAAATAATTTGATAATATTAATTGAAATACATTTTCACTGCCAATATTCATTTAAATTATTTTTATGATTTTTGAATAGGTTCAAGAGTGTATACTCATGTTGGTCTATTTTACACATTTTGATATTCCCTGAAAAATACATTTACAAGGTGAAAATCAGGCATGACTGCTATTTGTATGAAAGTATCAAGTCGACGAACTATGTTCATACAATACGAGTTACCACATACAGTAAAAGATTTCATTTCAACAGTGTCTCTAATAGACAGAGCAAGAATGTGCTTTATTTTGCCAGGGTTTATGCAAGGTGTAGTTAACAACACTTTGCACTCATTTTTATGAACTGTGTGAATAACGGCCTTGGTACAGTATATCATCGGTTATCCTTACTTATTTGGAAATGCCTGACAGAATAAAGAGAGGTAGAGAAGAAGCTGAGGGAATAACTGAGCTGATGAATGTGCATAGCAGCCTTGTTCATCACTCTCACACAGAAAAGAGGAAAGTGATCCTACATTCACCATCTTACTCTGATGATTAAACTCTACCTGCTGACGTTTTGGAGAAACGTTCCTCTAAAGCAAAACTATAGACCAGTGTGCATTGGGTTTACCTTTATTATTTACATTGAGATTTCTTTTTTTTTTTTTTTCAGTGGAATTATCTGATTTTGGGATAACTCTTTGAGTCTGCATCAACAAAATTTGGAGCAAGAATTACTTCATTAGAACATCAAGCCACTTTTTTATTTTTCTTCAATGTCGGTGGTTCCTAGACAATATGACAGAAAAACAACGTATTATTGGTTTATTCTGAATAATGGATAATCACTTGCGTTAGGAGTCTTTACAGAGTTTGCATATTCAGAAATGCTGTGCAAAGCAGATGAAATATCACTTATAAATAGTCATAAAATTATTTATTTATGCATATAGTTCCTCTTAGTACAGTATAGGACAAACATACTTTAGTGCTCCATCTTTGCTTTTTGATTTGTGGTTTTATATTTGTCAGAGTGCTGGTGTTTTTATTTCATTTTATTTTGTTTTTGTTTTTTATCGTCTTGATATTGATCTGTTTGTCATGCTTTTGATTTGCTATTGGGGAGGTCATGTGTTTACATATGCTGGTGCGTAGTGTTTTTCATTCACATTGTATTTTTCTCATTTGACAGTTTTTGTTTTAGACTTGTTTTAGATTTGCAGTTATGTTTTTGATTTAAACTTATTTTTTTCTTTGCTGGTGCGTGGTGGTTTTGCTATGGGATTTACTGATTTGCCATTCTTTATATTTAAATAGGATTTTACACTTCTTATTTTAAAGTGAATTTCCAACTAAAGTGATTATTTGTACAAATTATTAACTAATTTTCATGTGTTTTATCCCTCCCTCCCTTCCTCCCTCCCTCCCTATCCATCTATCCATCCATTTTTTTTTCTTTTACTTATCGAAGTCCTGATCAGACGATCAGCAGTTTAAGTAAATATTCCCATACCTCCCTCTCCTTTGCCACATCCTCCATCTCTGGCATGGGAATACCTAGGCATATCCAGGCCATATGACAGACATAATCTCCGTATCTATGTTCTGCCTCAGGGTCTTGTACCCGTTTGACATGCCTGAAACACATCTCCAGGGAGGCATATTGTACATGGGGCAGCCTAGACATGTGCCCAAACCAAGTGGCTTCTTTCGACACAGAGAAGCAGAAACTCTATTTTGAGTTGATGGCTAAGGCCAACCCTGTCTGTGTGGATTCTCAGTCATGCAGGTGAGGTTATTTGGGAGTTCAGTCATGTCAACTGGACTTATTTCTCATTAGTTAGAAACTTCTCCTTCTCACTACTCATCCAAGTAGCTTCTTCACTCTGATCCTGTAGAAGCTACTTGGATGAATAGTGAAACGTTTCTACCTTACAAGAGAAAAGGGCAATCCTTTCAGAGTCCAGAGCACTGTGGGAACAATTCTGATCTGACATCAGACAAAAACCATGACCAAAAGGCTCTGTTGCGTTCAGATGAAGACCATGAGGTTCCATTTATGTTTTCAATGTGTCTAACATGTTGTCATTCATTTCCTGTCACATGCATGACCACACCCACACTATGTCTCATGAGAAATAAAAACATTATTACTGTATTCGATCGGATCACACCACACTCTTATCGGGCACTCATCATGCACTTACTACATTGTCGCTGCTTCTGGTGGGTTGGTGTGGTTACTGCAACAGACGCAGTGCATTTTCTTTTGTTCTTTTAGTGTGCAGTCAATTTTTCCTGTCAGTGCCATTTTTGTAGTCCATCAGTGAAGTCCCTAAGAGGTGTTAGTAACAATTGTTAAGCAGTTAATGATGTAACTATGTCCATATTAATTTCTTCCTGCTCCTTACTGCTTGAACAATAACTATGTCCTTTTATCCACCAAACACTACAGAGTGGGTGGGAAACTCCCATAAGCTCTAATTGGTGATTTTTGAAGCAGCTAACTCTTTATGAACTTCTCTGCTTTTGGTCTTGCTTTCCTTTTAAGGTCTTCATGAGAGCCAGTTTCATCATGGTGCTTGATGGGTTTTGCGAATGCACTTGTCAATACTGTTCTTGCAAGAACTGTTCCTGGGTCTGATATAGCTCAGCGGTTCAAAAGGTCCCAGGTTCAAATCCAATGCCTGCAAAGTTGTCCCTGTTGGACACTTGAGCAAGGCCCCCAACTGCTAAAATGTATAATGAAATCCAAATGTAAACTTTTGACTGGTGCTTTCCTTTAGTTACCTTGTTTCATGATTGTGGTTCTGTAGTTGGCTGATGTTAGGTTTTGACCTCTGCCTGACTCTTTTTGAAAAATGATAAGATCTAATATGAAATCTACCAAAATGTTTGTTTTTAGAAATGATTCGCTAATGGGATTACTATATTTTCTTTGAAAACAATATATATTAAAGCTTTTTTTGCCAATACTAATAATTACAAATTGATATGTGGTATATAATGCACAAAGCTTATTAGACTGCAGTTTCAATAAAAGGTTGGAAGGAAATCTATAGATTTATTTATGAGGCTAAACATTGTTGTTCTCATTACCTTCCTCAGATAAGGCTGCCATAGAAACTGAATTGCCTAGGTATCCTATTGATCCAATATTATAATACCACTAAGCTTAAATTGGCTCCCTGTTTCCAGAATTCCACATCATTGAGATTGTATCCCTCAACAGTCTGATAGTTTACACTGCCACCAGCAACGATGTGCCTGTATTGCACGTGCCAAATATTGGATGATGACAGTTGAAGCAAAAATAACTAGGGGGAATGTGTATGAATACACAAGGTCTTACCGAATTAATTTAGGTGCTATCACTTTTTATCAATACTATCTAGATAAATAACATGAAAGCACTTATAGATTCCAAAGAAGCATGCAATGTAATGATTCATCAGGAAATAATAAAGTGTACTTTGTTAAATCATTCTGGAAATCAATGTCGTTATAAAGCTGTAAGCTGGTGATAAATACAAATTATATAAGCATATTAAGAGTGTAGCTAAATACTAAATACTTAATTTGTATTACACACGTGGACAAAATTGTTGGTACCCTTCAGTCAATGAAAGAAAAACTCACAATGGTCACAGAAATAACTTTAATCTGACAAAAGTAATAATAAATAAGAATTCTATGAATGTTAACCAATGAAAGTCAGACATTGCTTTTCAACCATGCTTCAACGGAATTATAAAAAAAAATTAACTCATGGAACAGGCCTGGACAAAAATGATGGTACCCCTAACTTAATAGTTTGTTGCACAACCTTTTGAGGCAATCACTGCAATCAAACGATTCCTGCATCTGTCAATGAGACTTCTGCACCTCTCTGCAGGTATTTTGGCCCACTCCTCATGAGCAAGCTGCTCCAGTTGTTTCCGGTTTGAAAGATGCCTTTTCCAGACAGCATGTTTCAGCTCCTTCCAAAGATGCTCAATAGGATTGAGGTCAGGGCTCATAGAAGGCCACTTTAGAATAGTCCAATGTTTTCCTCTTAGCCATTCTTGGGTGTTTTTAGCTGTGTGTTTTGAGTCATTGTCCTGTTGCAAGACCCATGACCTGCGACTGAGACCCAGCTTTCTGACACTGGCCAGCACATTTCTCTCTAGAATCCCTTGAGAGTCTTGAGATTTCATTGTACCCTGCACAGATTCAAGACACCCTGTGCCAGATGCAGCAAAGCAGCCCCAGAACATAACAGAGCCTCCTCCATGTTTCACAGTAGGGACTGTTCTTGATATGCTTCATTTTTCCATCTGTGAACATAGAGCTGATGTGCCTTGGCAAAAAGTTCCATTTTTGTCTCATCTGTCCATAGGACATTCTTCCAAAAGCTTTGTGGCTTGTCAACATGTAGTTTGGCATATTCCAGTCTGGCTTTTTTATGATTTGTTTTCAACAATGGTGTCCTCCTTGGTCGTCTCCCATGTAGTCCACTTTGGCTCAAACAACGACGGATGGTGCGATCTGACACTGATGTTCCTTGAGCATGAAGTTCACCTTGGATCTCTTTAGAAGTCTTTCTGGGCTCTTTTGTTACCATTCGGATTATCCGTCTCTTTGATTTGTCGTCAATTTTCCTCCTGCGGCCACGTCCAGGGAGGTTGGTTACAGTCCCATGGATCTTAAATTTCTGAATAATATGTGCAACTGTAGTCACAGGAACATCTAGCTGCTTGGAATTGGTCTTATAGCCTTTACCTTTAACATGCTTGTCTATAATTTTCTTTCGAATCTCCTGAGACAACTCTTTCCTTCGCTTCCTCTGGTCCATGTTGAGTGTGGTACATACCATGTCACCAAATAACACAGTGACTACTTGGAGCCCTATATATAGGCCCACTGATTGATTACAAGATTGTAGACACCTGTGATGCTAATTAGTGGACACACCTTGAATTAACATGTCCCTTTGGTCACATTATTTTCAATATTTTCTAGGGGTACCATCATTTTTGTCCAGGCCTGTTCCATGAGTTTATTTTTTTTAATAATTCTGTTGAAGCATGGTTGAAAAGCAATGTCTGACTTTCATTGGTTAACATTCATAGACTTTTTTTAAATTATTACTTTTGTCAGATTAAAGTTATTTATGTGACCATTGTGAGTTTTTCTTTCATTGACCGAAGGGTACCAACAATTTTGTCCACGTGTGTAAATATATGTAAACCAAATTACACAAATACAAATGTGAATAGCATTTATTTGTTTTTAAAGTTAGCTCCTTTGAGGTGCTGGTCTATACCAATCAGCCTGAGGCTAACAGTAATCATGTGCACCTATTTTTTGTATTTAAGATCTGTTTGTGTAGAGTGTCTTTGTCTTGGGTTGCTGTTGTTACCGAGCATTAATGATTAGCTCTTGCTCACAGTCCCTGTTCATAGCTAATGATGTGTGTTCAGTAAAGCCATGAGTTAAGTGTGCACCTGCATCCTCACTGCTTTTCTTCCAGAATGATATGGATGTGTTATTATTGTTTTTGTTTTATTCTGTTTTCACCTGGCATCTATTCGAGACTAAAAGTGAGTATTGGGTCTGGAATCCCACAGGAGATAACCACAAGTCATGTGAGTGGGAGATTTTTGCATTTTATTTGTTAATAACAGGAAGGCTTGCAGTACAAAGGTAACAATCATTTATGAACCATACAATACTATGTTTTGTGTTTGAGTTAAATACTGCTGTCTCATCTGTCATGGACACCATGCCACCAGCAAACACCATCCCCTAAATTTTAAGCTACTCCTCTGTGTTTATACTCATTTCAGTTTGCATCATATCACACTTGACACATGAAGTTGACATTGGTGACATAGTTTTGCATGATTAAAATTTTTTAATCACACAATTAAGTTCTGATTTCATGACTTATGCCCTGTCTGCCCCCTATGTCCCTGTTTTTTTTCCCACGCTGTCATTCTCTCTTCATGTGCCCCCATTTCTGCCCTGTCGGCACACCTGTTTCGAATCCGCCACTGATTACTCAAGGATTTAAGTTAAATCGCTTAAATCGCTGGATTATTGAGTGTTGTTCGCTTCGTTTTTCTCGCGTTTTGTTTTCTCGCCTTCACATTGCCAAGTTTGTTTTGTTTTCTCGTTTTCTCATCTCTCACCTCTCGTTTTGGATTGTCGCTTCGCTATTCGATTTCCCGGCTTTGATCTCGTGCTTCCTCGTTTTGACTACGGCTTTTGTTTAATGTTTTTTGGATAGTCATCTCGCTGCTTGATTTCCCGGTTACCGACCTATCGCATCCTATTTTGACTTTGGACTATGGTCTTTCATAGTCTCTCAGGACTTTCATAGTCTCTCAGTCACTCCTCACTCCAGGAGCTCATGGATCTGGCAGGCCGAGTGGATTCATGTCTTCGTCTTCGGAGATCAGACCAGACATCACCACTTAAAATCACCCGAAGACCACAAGCCCTCGAACAGGAGGAGCCTGCAATTGGGCAGGACCCATATCTCCCCTGAGAAACGACGCAGAGTGGAGGAGTTCGATCACCAACTCAAGTTTTGTCCATTAAAGAGGAGGAACCCTCTAGTTCAACTTGGAGTGCTAGAGGGGTGCTGGAAGACTTCAAGAAGACTCCCAGACTAGCGTCAGCTGCTCCCTGTCTTCCTCATCCATGAACAGCAGTCCCACCTGGTGCAGGCATTAATCAACTCAGGCTCCGACCGTAATCTAATCAACGCGGCCTCAGCCAAGGCCCTGGGAACCCCCTTCCTGCCCTTGGAGACCCACCTCAAGGTCCAGGCCATCGACGGGAGCCACCTTCCCTTTATCACGCACAGAACACCCATTCTAGGTCTGCGGGTCTCTGGGAATCACTCCGAGCAGATTCCCCTGTTCATCATGGAAGGATCCCACTCCACGATCGTCCTGGGCCTTCCTTGAGCCGCCATAACCCACACGTCAATGCAGTGATTGCCACAAAAGGTTGTGCAACAAACTATTAAGTAAGGGGTACCATCATTTTTGTCCAGGTCTGTTCCATGAGTTTATTTTTTTTAAATAATTCTGTTGAAGCATGGTTGAAAAGCAGTGTCTGAATTTCATTGGTTAACATTCATAGACTTTTTTTTAATTACTACTTTTGTCAGATTAAAGTTATTTATGTGACCATTGGGAGTTTTTCTTTCATTGACCGAAGGGTACCAACAATTTTGTCCACGTGTGTAGCTCTAATTTGAGGTGCTGTTTGTTAATTGGTGATTTCTGAGGCTGGTGAGTCCAAGTAAACTTCTCCTCTGTAACTATGTTGAACCAACAGTTACAATGTTAGTGTTATAAGGGTTTGACAAAAATCTCAGATATACTGACATTAACATTGACCTGTTAAAGTGATTTTCAGGCTCTTTGAGCTGTCTTGCAACACTAATCTGACTGTAAAATAGAGAAGTGGATATCGATGTGCAACTCAGAAAAAGCACCGATCATGAGAGAACTCAATGCCATAGTATACAATTCTTTACTCTAATGTTATTTAGCTTCTTCTTTCAGTGCTGGTACTTGTGTCTGGACTCAGGATGGTTCTGTATTGACTTTGCATTGTTTTGAACTTGGGTGATAGATCAGCTAAAAATAATTTGTTTATCTTTCCTTTTTTTACATTTGCATCTGGTAGATAACCTATCCAGAGCAACTTACATTTTATATCTTAATACATCTGAGCAGTTGAGGGTTAGAGGCCCAACAGTTTCAATTTGGTGGTGCAGGGGTTTGAACCAGGGACCCTCTGATGCCTTAACTACTGAGCTACCCCTGCCCTACATGCCGTTTGTACATATTTTTACACAAAGTTATTCCTCATTCTGGAAAATAGTATAATTTGTATAATGTAGAAATGAAGCAATTTAGATGAAGTAAAGATTAGTTTTAAGAATTAATAGGATGTTTGTTGGTTTCACTCTTGAATTGGTCTTTCATTAGGAATCAATTTTGATTTTGGTTTTCATCTTCATTCGGACTTTGTCATGGCTACTTTGGATTTTAGCCAATTGCCTTCAATTTGACATTGGACCTCTTACCAAAGGACCTTGTGTTAAGAAAAAAGGGAAATATGTATTGAAAAGAGCATAGTATTGTATATGTATATTTAGGTTGACTTTTGCCTAGCTTGAAATATTTTGAAATAAGTTTGTTTAGCTGCATCATTTGAAGTCAAGTCAAATCAAGTCAATTTTATTTATATAGCGCTTTTAACAATTGACATTGTCGCAAAGCAGCTTTACACAATCAAAAGAAGTAAGTTTGTATGCAATGTGAATGTGTATGAATCAAAAGAAGTCTGCCTCAATGTTCTTCCTTGACTAGTCAACATCTGTCCAAGGGCAAGCAATAGAATAATGATAAAGTCACATTAGAGGATAAACAATATTTTGCAAGAACTATTCAATTGCAGTCATCTGTTATTCCAAGGAAATTCCCCACACACCTGGTTATATAACCTGACCTGGTTACATTCTGCCCTCGATCCCTGAGAGACGGTAGGACGAGGCGAGCAGTGCTGAAGAGTCGGAGGGAGTCCGTGGTGTGATTAGAGTAGAGAGGTAAATGGGTGCCGGGCCATTTTTAGCTTTGTAGGCAAGCATCAGGCTTTTGAATTTGATGCGGGCGACTACAGAAAGCCAGTGCAGGGAGCGGAGGAGTAGGGTGATGTGGGAGAACTTGGGAAAATGAGAAGGTTGAAAATGAGATGTGCTGCTGCATTCTGGATCAGTTGCAGAGGATGAATTGTGGACAGAGACAGACCTGCCAGGAGTGAGTTGCAGTAGTCCAGTCTTGAAATAACAAGGGACTGAACAAGCACCTGAGTAGCCTGTGAAGAAGGAAATGGGCAGATTCTTCTGATATTGTAAGGAAGATATCTACAAGAGTGAGTAAGGTTAGCAATGTGTGGGGAAAATGACAGATGCTTGTCCACAGTTACCCCAAGATTGCGGGTGGTGGCTGAAGGAGTGATTTGATTGTTGTCCAGGGATATCACAAGGGATGAGTCACCAGGGATGAACGGCAGGTCGGTTTTACTCAGATTAAACTTCTGCTGATGAGCTGCCATCCAGGATGATATGTCTGCCAGACATGCTGAGATCCGGATGGAAACTGAGTGTCAGAGTGAGGAAAGGAGAGAATAAGTTGAGTGTCATCTGCATAACAATGGTATGAACATCCATGCAATGATATGACCTTACCAAGAGACTGGGTATAGAGAGAGAACAGAAGAGGACCAAGTAATGAGCCCTGTGTGACACCAGTAGACCATTGCCACACTGTTCCACAGATTCCAAGGTTTGTAAGAATAGATAATAGAATCTTGTGGTTCACTGTTTCAAATGCAGCCGACAGGTCCAGGAGGATCAGGACAGATTACAGTTTAGCAGATCTAGCAGCATGGAGCTTCTCAGTGACTGACAGAAGGGCAGTCTCTGTGGAATGTGCCACTTTAAATCCAGATTGGTTGGGATCATTAAGGTTGTTCTGTGAGAGATAAAGAGACATTTGGTTATAAACAGTCCTTTCAAGAATTTTGGAAATAAAAGAGAGAAGAGATACCGGGCGATAGTTGTTAACTTCTGATGGGTCCAGGCAGGATTTCTTGAGGATGGGAATAACCTTTTTTTGTTATTTGTCTAAAAATAGTAATTCCTTACTAAGTAAGAATTTCTTTCTTTTCTATGTTCTCTCTTTTCAATTCTATGTGCACTTCCTATCTAGATTCATGACCAACTTTGTTGCAGGATATGCTTATTTACCGCTAACAGGAAGAACTAGGTACAGTATACAGTAAGAACCAATTCTGTTTCAAAAACAGTACAAAACTTAAAGACCTACCTTACCAGTGGAGAAGAATCCAATATAGGAAACTAAAGCACGCAAAAGTTTGAGCTAGATCCACCTTCAATATATGTAGCTAAGCCCTGCCCACAATTGACACCTTAAGGAAGCCTGAAACTACTCTTGATTAATTATCATAAAACAAATCACACTGCAATCAACACTACCTAACAGCAAGAACTAGGTATACAGTAAGAACCAATTGTGGTTCAAAAACAGTACAAAACTTAAAGACCTACCTTACCAGTGGAGAAAAATCCAATATAGAAAACTAAAGCACACAGTTATCCTCTAAGAAGTATAAAAAAGTATAATAATAATCATAATAATAATAACTATTATATTGTACTAATACGTGTATTGTCACGGTTACTGCTTGCCGGACGAAAGAGAGACATGATAGCAGAGGTGAAAATGATCAAAAGGATTTATTGAAAAACACAAAAGAACCAAAAGAACAGACATGAACTGAAACCAGGATAAACTAAACATGGAGCTACACTGAACTAGACATTACAAACAGACAGAGACAGACAGGCTAGGAGACAGACAAAGGCCAGGAGAACACGGAGTCAGGAGAACATGGAGCCAGGAAGAACATGGAGCCAGGAAGAACACAGAGAACCAGAAAGGACACTGAGCTAGGAACAGAGAACAAGGAGAACACAGAACAAGGAGAACACAGGGCTAGGAAGAACACAGGGCTAGGAAGTCAATTTCAAGTCAAGTCAATTTTATTTATATAGTGCTTTTAACAATTGACATTGTCGCAAAGCAGCTTTACACAATAAAAAGAAGTAAGTTTTTATGCAATGTATATGAATCAAAATGACAAGATTGTCCCCGATGAGCAAGCCGAGGGCGACGGTGGCAAGGAAAAACTCCCTGAGATGGTAATAGGAAGAAACCTTGAGAGGAACCAGACTCAACAGGGAACCCATCCTCATCTGGGTGATAACGGATAGCAGGAATTGCTCAGCATAATAATGTGTAAGACTGGAAGTTCAGTATAACAAGAGATGTTTTAAAATTAAAATGAGTCCAGTTTGTTCCCGGAGGCTCAGGTAGACTGTAGGGGATTCCGGTCCTGAGTTATCGAACAACTGAAGTCACAGGTCCCCAGAGCATCACTCGATGACAGGAGAGTCTTCATGGAAACCATCCCCAGCCACCACACGAATCCAGGCAGACCACACGGGGCATCCATGCGACGAGATCTCCAACCAGAAGCAGGACTCCAGGATGGGTTAGACGGCTCCAGAGGGCAGAGGGGTCTGGATCACTGGCAACTCAGGAGCGAAACATGTATAGCTCGACAGAGAGACAGAGAGAGGGAAAGAAGAGGGGGAGAGAGAGAGAGGAGAGAGCAGAAAAGGAGAGAACAGAAAATAAGGAGAGATGGCAGTTAGGTATGGTCACAGTCAACATGTATAAGGTGAAAGTATATTTAGTGCAAAGTGCAAGCAGAGACTCCGGCAGGACTAACTATAACAGCATAACTAAAAGGGAGAGCCAGAAGGAAACCCAGACATGAGGGCTCCCTGAGATGTAAAGCAACCAATCACCTCACCGTCAACAAACCAGAGTGATCAATGAGAGTGGGGAGGACAGCATCTAAACATACCAGTTCACCAGAATACTCTACGTCTATGAGTCCCCCAGATCTGCTCCTTTACCTAAGGTTAATCTATTTACAAAAATGCTTGGCTAAATAAATAGGTTTTTAGCCTAGACTTAAACACTGAGACTGTGTCTGAGTCCCGAACATTAATAGGAAGACTATTCCATAACTTTGGGGCTTTGTAAGAAAAAGCTCTGCCCCCTGCTGTAGTTTTAATAATACGCGGTACTGACAGGCAGCCTGCATTCTTTGATCGAAGTAGGCGTGGCGGATCGTAAGACACTAACACAGGGCTAGGAAGAACACAGGGCTGAACAACATACCATAACAAACAGTAACCTAGACGAACAGATGCAAGACAAGACTAAACTGAACTCAGGAACATTTATAACAAACACTAATGAGCACAGCTAATTAGCAACCTCAGTCCAGGTGAGCGCCACATCACCTGACCGAGGTGCATTCTGGGGATTAGAGTCCTTCACAGAAAAGAACACAAAGAACACAGAAAAAACAAAAGAGGGGTAATCCCTGACATGTATATTATTATATTACGTTTTTTTTTTCAATTTGAAGTCCCTGTGTTCTGTCTTCACCTTCACTGAATTTATTTTAAATAGAGAACACTAAAATAGAGACTAAAACATTTTTCCATACTTTTTTTTTTCTTAGTACAGTACATTTTTATACAGTCCTACATAATATTATAATGTTTTTTAGTAAACAGTTTGTCCATTAACATGATGTGTATAACTGGTTACTGCGACGTATGTGTGGAGTATACCTTTTGGTAAGATGACCATTGTCAAATTGAAGACAATTGGTTAAAATCCAAAGTAGCCAAGACCAAGAAGAAGACAGAAACTAAAATCAAAATTGATTCCTAATGAAAGACCAGTTCAAGAGTGTTTATTAATACATATTTACAGTATAGTCTGCATAGTTTGCTGTATATTTAGTGTAGAGTGACACACCATTTATTAATTTTTTATTAATTAATATATACAGTAGTAGTGTGCAGTGGATGTAGGGGCATGTGGATTTAAAGAGCCTTCAACTGGACAATTACTGCAGGATTAATATAACTGATGTAGTGAGCAGCTTCTTAATTAAAATACTAGTGTGAGTGAATTTATTATTATATATATATATATATATATATATATATTTTTTTTTGGTCATGTAGTATAAATGTGGTGTCACGGGTACTGTTTGCGGGACGAAGGAAAGGCATAGTGGCAGAGGTGATGTGAACAAAAGTCTTTTAATCAAACAAAGAAACAATGGGAACTAAAGGAACAGAACATGAACTTAAACCAGGGATAAACTAAACATGGAGCTACACAGACTAAGGGTTACAAACAGACTGAGAGACAGACAGGCTAGGAGAACACAGAACCAGGAGAACACGGAGCCAGGAGAACATGGAGCCAGGAGAACACAGAACTAGGAACACACAGAACTGGGAGAACACCGAACCAGGAGAACACAGAGCTAGAAGAACGCAGAGCCAAACAACAAACCAGAACAAACAGTAACCCAAAACGAACAGATGCAAGACGAGGACAAACTGAACACAAGAACATTTATAACCAAACTAATTAGCAACCTCGGTTCAGGTGAGCGCCACATCACCTGACCGAGGTGCATTCTGGGGAATGAAGTCCACCAAAAACTACAAATGAAAACAAAAGGAAACAAAATGGTGTCTCTGGACGCTTTGGCGCCCTCTAGTGGTATTCCCTGACATGTGGTAGGTATTAGAAGGTGTTAATTTCACACTGGTGAAAGTTCTGTTCTGTTTTTCCTCTTAATCCCTGTTGCCTCTAGACCCCCTTTCTGACCACAGTCATGACAGCTTGATTTTCTTTAATGACAAATGTGGTCTATGCTCTTTAACCACAGAGGAAGAAGAGGGGGAAAAAACAATAGTAAGTTGTAAAGCAACAACAAAATTAACAAATCCACATTGGTTTCCATGATTATAAACGGCGGGATATGGACTTGAAAGATGATGGCATTTATATTAAAAATACCATTATTCATCAATCTTGTGAAAGAAAAGAAAACAATAGCTACAACAAGAAATATGTACAAATATTTGAATACACAAAATTACATGTGAATAAAATGTATGGTGGAAAAAAATCTGTGAAGCTTAATTGACATTATTGCCTTCAGGATTCAGATGCAAGGTCAACTTTAATAAACATTGTGAAATAAACATACAGCAAAAAAAATATTATGAACTATAAACTATGAAATATGACAAACGCAGCATAAGCACGCAAAAGACACTAATAATGAAAAACTGCTAATGCAAGAGATCCAGTTTTACAAGAGATCCAGTTTTGGAGCTCCTCTGACCCATTACAATTTGTCACTTGTCATATAAGCTACAGTTAAAATATCTCATTACAATGGCACCTGGAAGTGGGTGAGGTATATTAGGCAGCAAGTAAACCTTTTGTTCCTGAAGTTGATGTGTCAGAAGCAGAAAAACAGGCAAGTGTAAGGATTTGAGTAACTTTGAAATGTCCAGATTGTGATGGCTAAACAATGGGTCAGAGCAAGGCCAACACTGTGACTGGAATGTTCCTGGCCTGCAGTGGTCAGAAAATTGCCAAAGTGGTCCAAGGAAGGAAAACTGATGAAACAGCCAAGGCTCACTGATTCATTAAGATTAAAGGCTGGGCTTACAAGAAGAGCTGCTGTAGCTCAAATTGCTGAAAAATGTAATGTTACAGTAGAAATGTGACAGAACACACAGTGCATTTCTGTTTTATTGGAAAAAAAGGGGACCTACTTAATATTAGGCAGGTAGTCATAATGTTATGGTTGATTGGACAATATAGTGGTCAGAACATACTGTATATGATTAAATGAATTTATTAATTTGATCAAATTTTAACCAACTATACAAACATGACTGAGTAAAAACGTTATTAAAAATGGGTCACATAGGCAAAGAAATAGCACAACTCCATACAGTATGATCACATGTTTTTATGGTTGTTTTGGGTTGCTTCTATAACAAAAAAATTATAGAATTACAATCATTTGGTGAGTTTGAAATTTTTGTGACAATTTCCATAGTGATAAAAT
Source organism: Clarias fuscus (assembly GCA_030347435.1). Classification (NCBI taxonomy): domain Eukaryota; kingdom Metazoa; phylum Chordata; class Actinopteri; order Siluriformes; family Clariidae; genus Clarias; species Clarias fuscus. Next base: position 35,294,419 of record CM059207.1, read on the forward strand.
GTATGTGCTTTGAAATAAATTATAACTTTGTTTGTACGTGATATATACGAAAACAAAAATGATGGTGGGAGCCTCCGAAATAGTGGCAGGACTTCCTCATAAGCTTTTATTATTATTTTTTTTCAGTCACTGACCAGTTATGCCAGTCCGTGACCAGTGTTGTGTTTCTGGCATGGATCCGTAAAACTTGAGGGTGAATGCTTCATTAACAAACCGTCAAGTTGAGCCAAGTTTACACACTTGAACAGAAAAATCATATTTTATTTCACACAAAAATGCTAGAAATCAGTTGAGCAAAAATAAATAACCCCACATCATGTGTTCTTGTGTTTCTATTAAAAAAGATAACTTCTTTAAAAAAAAAAACATCTTTTAAAAGACAAAGAAAGAATTCTTTACCCAAACAAACTCAAATTATGTGAATCCCTGAAAAGATTAAAAAAGATGTCAAGGTAAAGTTCATGTTTTAGACCAAAACAATTAATGATCTTTCAGTCTCTCTCTCTCTTTGTCTCTCTCTATAAAGGATTGTAAAAAGTCAAAAAAAAGTCTCTCTGTTAATTCTCCATTCAACAATGCATCTGTAGTACCCACATTGTGTTATGAGGACATCATATAAAGGACAGTAAAAGTAAGTTTAAAGTTAATCCTAGAATTGTCTCCTAAGGTGTGCACCTTCAACCTACTTAATATTAGAAACACACACACCTTTTAATGGTGCAAATTTAACTAAATCAAAATTAGCAAGAAACTAAAGATAGTGTGCTATACTTAGACCTGCATGAACATATTTCAGTAGTTCCAAAGAAAAGCACCCTCGAGGGCCAAAACTTAAAAATCTCTCTTGTGTCTCCCTTGTTACAATTATATATGACATTTAATAACATTTTATATTCTATAAAACAGCACAACAATTAGCTGCTCAGTGTGGCATTTTTTCATCAGGCTGTAATTAGTTTAGCAAAATACAGATCATTATACTGTAGAGCTCTTTTTGTTTTTAGCTCGCAAGGTCCAAAGTAATCAGCATTTGAATGTAGCTCACCAGGAAAAACTGATTTTCATTTATATATTTGCATATCCTTTGCTGTCTGATGACAAAAGAACATCTTTGCACTTTTTTTATTTGAAGGTCACAATAAACAGCAAGCGGAAAATCAATATGAACGCTCTAGCACAGGTTAAACTTTTGCTACCCTTTCAGCTTTATATTTAAAAGTGACATTTTTTAAAAATGGCTTGTTCAAAAAAAAAAAAAAAAATTATTCAATGCCAAATCTGGCTTCACTGCACCCAAAAAGGTCCAACTCTCTGTCCTGATCCCAATCCATCCTGGACTTCAATACACTCATGTAAACTGTAACACCCCTGAATCAACCTGAATGATTGAATCAACATAGTGTCAGAATGGGGCGATGAAGAGGCGGAGAGATAGATCCAGGCGCAGAGTTGCAGTAGTGGTCACGAGGCTTGAGAAGCTGTGAGACCCTGAAGCTATGTGTAGAGGAGAGACGCGAGGCAGAGCCGTAGTCGGGGAATGCTCTGTTGTCTCCTTGGTGGAGGGAAGCTTGGGAAGCAGAACCAGGTTAACGGACTTGGAGAAACGGTTGACAATTATCATAATACAAGTGTTCCCATCTGACAAGGGTAGATCGATTACAAAATCCAGTGAAATCCAAAATCCAGTGAGACCAGGGATGGTGAGGTACGGGTATAGGTCTGAGAAGGCAAGCAAGGCCATCCATGGCTCCATTCCAGGACCTGTGAGCATAGACAGAGGAGAACAAAGAGGCGGAATCAAAGAGACCCGTCTTTTTTTTTACAAAGAAAAACCCTGCCCAATGGGGGAGGAGGACAGAAGGATGATACCAGCGATGAGAGCCCCTGTGATGTGCTCGTTCTTTGAGCAGCTCTTGCTGCTTTGGAGGAGAGGTACCCGGAAGGAGGTCTATGGGGAAGTCATATGGTCAATGAGGAGGAAGTGACATGGCCCGAGCCATGTTAAAAACAAGCTTGAGATCATGGTATTCAGCAGAAACATTGGAGATATCTGGAGGTTTGTCAGGCGTAACTGGAGACAGAGGCGGGGCGGTCCAGGGGAAAACATGACCACATGGTGAGAAGCATGACAGGGTGGGAAAGGATGTTAAGGGATGAAAGAATGTCAAGGGATGAAAGCAGACTTTGAATGTGGTGTGTGCGTGAGTTCGTGACACGTAGTGTATTTAAAGAAATCTCACTCGTTCCATTTTTTGTGAGAGGTCCTATTTCCAGTGAAATTCTGAGTATTATTTCATAATTTACTTCATGGTTTTGATGATTTTGTGTTTCCCTGTTTGTGGGCTCTGCCCACTGATTTAGATAGTTAAAAAATTTTTAGCTGGCACTTGTATCATATAGCCTAAAAACTCCCACTTGCATAAACACTTTGCAGTAAAAATATATTAAAGCCCTAATGTGCATTTTATTTATCCTGAGTAATGGCAATGAGTATTTATCAAAATTGTTCAAGTTGGATTTAACCAGAAGTTTTGCAAAATTTACAAAATCCATACAGATATGATAAAAATAAAAAAGAATTGGGGCTTTTTAACACAATTGTAACTTAAATAATACTTTCACAGCATACTTTTTGTTTCACATACTTCTTGCTTTTAAACAAACAAACCATACATATTTTCATTTAAAAAAATGCCAAATGAGAGCTGTCACAGCCTTTACCTGCTTTTTAGTTACTTAATGTACTGTCTCTCTTGAATGTTCAATGCTACAGTCTGTGCTAATTAGCTAACTGAAAACTTTATAAACATTTATGATTCATTTAAGGAAGTTATAACTATGGAAAACAACATATGTTCTAACAAACCTTTCATTTGATGTGGCTAATTAGACACGTTTTTGCTCACGCATATATACTATTTTAGACAGCTTTTGGAGCAAGGGGGAACAACATTTTCTCAAGATTCCAATGGTATTGCAAAGTTTGTTCGATCACAGCATAAAACCCAACTATTTCACCATCTTTTTACTTGATCCATTTCTTTTGGATATTGTCAAAATGTGAGTTGTGAAAATGTGAAAATCTTGCGTGCAAAGTAAGACATTGCAAGTAACATTGGAGAAATAATATATTGCATCATTTATGTGTTCAAATAGAGAAAATAATCCATGATGAGACATTAAGCTTGTATGCTGTAAGTGAGGGATAAAATATATAAAAACATGCTGCTACAGGAAAATAATCAACAATGAGCTGAACCTCAATCCTCCACCACTCCTATTTATTCATATTAAATTCAACTATATGATGTCGATTAAATAAAGAAATTGGAACAAATGGTTTACTGCAAAAAGCTGCAAAGTGCCTAAAGATACAATAAAAAAAAACTGGTTTATGTAACAACCTCAGCAGTGACCTCATTTCCCCTCTCCTCTGTTCCAACCACTCAACATTCAGCATCAGCAATATACTAATCATCATCAGCAATATACTAACCCTCTCACAAAACAAAATACCTTCCTCTGAAATTGGTCAGCTACACACACTGGACTGAAAATGAGAGACAATAAAGTCCTCCAGGAAGCCTGGAGATTAAAAATACAAGAAAGTCTGGTTCATGGGAAGCAAAAACTGAAAAAAATGGTGGGTCAAGACTTTTGGACAGTACTGTTCCTTTGTTTTGATGGTTAAACCTGAGAAAACTGTTAAAGCTTAATCGACTCCTGACTAATGACGTTCGGGAATTCATGACCTTTCATCTGTTGGTAGGAAATGACATTTCTGCAGCAACTCTTGGTGTTAGAACGTCTGCGCAGTGTGACAGGCTTATCACCTGCTCCCATCAACTCCCATCAGTCTGCTGCTGCACTTCTCCATGCCAGTGGTGTCGATTCCTTCTGGAATGAAATGTTCTTCCATCTCAAATATGATGGATAGCTCGACAAGTGTGATGTTCTCTGGCTTTCTACCCACGCTCCCATTAATTACATTTCCTATTAGCACCATCTGTGCAATGTGCTCCGTATTTCATACCGTTTCCATTATTGTGATTTTTGTTTCCTTTATTTATTGCTGCTTTTTATGCTTTGCTGTCTGTGTGATGTTGACAGAAAGAGCCACATGAGGGTACTAAATAAAATTAGCCACTCAGGACAGCTTTTAGGCCGTGGTTATTTAACGTTGGCAGTAAAAGCATTGATATTTTAGCACCCATGTTGTATTTTTTTTTGTTGCCATGTTTGAATTATGAGGATTTGGAAAGCTTTCTTAATGTTACTTTCAGAATATGAATGCACTCCTTCAGGCAGAACTGGAGTGGATAATTATGAGAAAAATGTGCTTTGAGTGTTCCTTTTCATTTCATTTGTCCTTGTATTATATACACATAAGACATTATAGATTAACATTTATTTTATTTTATATGTAATGCCAGTGCATTATTTCATATTTATAACCTTTATACATAAAATCGTACCATGCTTTGTCTGAATCAAGAAACTCACTAATAAAAAGGAAGGGGGAAAAGTATTCTTCCGCTGCCAGAACTGTGAATCAATGTAGAGAAATTTTTTATGTTTCTGTCTAAAAGAAACGATTGTGGCCATAGCTGTCAGTGCTGGACAAAAATAAAAACACCACATATTTCCATTCCAACAGTAAATAGCACTGAATGTTTTCCAAGCATATTTAGCTTACAGTTGTTTAATAAATTCTATACACAGATCAGTCATGACATTACAACATAAAATATTATGAAGGGTATTGTTTAGGTTCCCCTTCTTCTACTCTGGTCCTTTGGGTTGTGGCTCTGCAGGGCCTCTGGGGGGTGTGCTGTGGTGTCTGCCAGGACATTGGCAGCAGATCCTGTGAGTGCTGTGGGTTATGGGTTACACACACACACACACACACACACACACACACACACACACACACACACACACACACACACACACACACACAGTACTTGGGTCAACATGGTGGCATAGTGGTTAGCAGTTTGATTCCTGCTTCGGGCCTGTGTGCATGGAAATTGCATGTTTTTCCCATGCTTGGTGGGTTTCCTCCCACAGTCCAAAGACATGCAGATTAGCCTAACTGGTGTTCCCAAATTGCCCGTAGTGTGTGACTGAGTGTGTGAATGCATGTATGCCCTGCAATAGATTGGCACCCTGTCCAGGGTGTACCCCACCTAGTGCACTAAGTCTCCTGGGATAGGCTTCAGACCCCCTGTGACCCTGTATAGAGGATGAAGCTGTATAGATGATGAGTGAGTGCGTAAGTGAACCTTTTATTTTAAAAAAATCATGTTTAAAGGGTGTTGAACTATTACAAGCCATCAGAGCATCTTCAATGAGTCACAACATTGATTCTACACTATTCACTAGAACTTGAACCTGGGATGGGGACAGAGTTATCTTGGAAGAGACCTCACCCATCAGGTTAGAGGATAACAAAGATCAGATAGAAGAATTTTATTTGCAGTGGCATGTCTCAGTGGAGTGACATTGCAATGGCAATTGCTTCCTCAGAGAGAAAGCAAGCTAGGGTTTTCTTTTACTTTAATTTCCATCTGTCTGTCTGGGAAATAATTAGCAAAGGTGTGGTGTGATGCAGGGCAACAACCCAAAGAAGATTGTTATCAAATAACAGTGTAATAAATTGGTCAGCCAAAAATAAAAAAAATTAAAAGTATTCTTATATTATCGTAATAGAACATGTTAGTTCCTGTTCAAACTTATGTAACCAGCTGTAAAAAGTTGTTGCCTCATCACTCTCTTTTGAAACAAGTATATTAAACAACTTTATTATAAAAAAAAAAAGTCCTGATACTGGACATTCCCTCCAAAAGCATTCTAATGCTTCACAGTCCAAGACAGTTTTATCTTTAGAAACTCTTATTTGATTATTTTTGAGTGTGCTTAATACATAACAACATTCCCACAGTAATGTAGAATCAAACATTTGGAGGTATTATTTCATAGGGCTAGTTTTGCTGTTTTTTTTTTTTTCTTGATCAGGTTTAGCATCTCATAATATTGGTAACAGATCACTCAGAGGAAGGATATATAATACCATTCTCTTCCCTTTTCCTCATCTCTATTTCTGACTTTCACTGCATAATTTTTACACAGTTTATTTAGTGCTCAGTTCTATATAAAAATAGTCCTCAGCTTTATTAAAAAAAACACAATGTGGCGAGACAGCAATGTGTCTCTGCCTCACTGATTTAAGGTTATGTAAGGGTTTCCCGGTCACTGCTCAATAAGACAAGACTGCTCAGAGACAAAGTTCTAAACATGATGTACCACTTATTTTTTAGTGAACAGGTGTTTTTATATATATATATATATATATATATATATATATATATATATATATATATATATATATATATATATATAATTTTTTTTCCCCTCACAATGATATCATATATAATATGAATAATGTGTTATTTCATGCACACATTTACATTTAGGCATTATCCAGTGTGACGAACAAGAAGTGCTTATATATATATATATATATATATATATATATATATATATATATATTTAGTTTTTTTTTAAATGTGGGATTAGTCCAAGTACTGAAGAAACAAATATATCTTGAGTCGTCGTTAAAAGATAGTCAAAGCTGTACAGTCTAGAGGAAGTTCATTCCACCATCTATGTGCCAGAACAGAAAATAGTCTGGATGAATGTCTTCCTTGATCCCTGAAAGATGGTGGGACCAGGTGAGCAGTGCTGGAGGATCGAAGGGAATGTGGAGCATGTCACAAACATGCTCCACGTAAAGAAAAAATTCGGGCGACTTACGCCCTTGTGTCGACTATAGGGGGCTAAACAACATCACCATAAAAAAACGACACCCGCTGCCTCTTACCAACTCAGCCCTGGACGCCCTCTCTGGTGCCACCATTTTCACAAAGTTGGACCTCCGGAGCACCTACAACTTGATGCGTATCAGAGAGGGCGATGAGTGGAAGACAGACTTTATCACCCCGACTGAACATTACGAAAGCCTGGTCATCCCTTTTGGACTCTGTAATGCTCCAGCGGCTTTCCAGCACTTCATTAACGACATTCTCAGGGACATGTTGGGCCAATGGGTATTCGTCTACCTAGACGATATCCTGATTTACACCCGCACCACCGAAGAACACACCCAACACGTCAGGGCGGTCCTCAAGAGATTGCTCGCCCACCGATTGTACTGTAAGTTGGAGAAGTGCGCTTTTCACAAGCGCTCCACCACGTTCCTGGGCTTTGTCATCTCGCCCCAGAGTGTGGCCATGGACCCACAGAAACTGGAGGTTGTACGTCATTGGCCCCTACCCAAGACTCTCAAACAACTTCAACGGTTTCTTGGGTCTGCGAACTTCTATCGTCGCTTTATCCGGGACTACAGTACATTACGGTACCTTTAACCGCACTGACTCGCCCATCATCTCATCACTTTCAACTCAACTCCACTGCCATCACCGCATTCCACGAACTTTGCCATCGATTCACCACCGCTCCAATTCTCCTCCATCCAGATGCTAACCAACAGTTCGTTGTGGAGGTGGACGCCTTAGATGTGGGCGCTGGGGCTGTTCTCTCCCAACGGGGTCCAGACCAGAAACTACACCCTTGTAGTTTCTTCTCCAAAAAAATTTATCCCACTCAGCAACGATACGGACCATAAACGTGGCCATAAAGTGGGCATTGGAAGAATGGCGACACTGGCTCCAGGGCGCCAGAGAACCATTTATCGTCTGGACCGACCACCAAAACCTCATCACCATCAGGAATTTGAAACAACTCAACCCGAGGCAGGCGCGGTGGGCTCTGTTCTTTGAGCACTATGACTTCCATCTATCATACCGCCCGGGGTCAAAAACCATCAAAGCCGACGCTCTATCTCGACAACATGAGGAGGACGTCCCCCGGCCCCACGCGCCTGTCCTGCCATCTTCCAAGATCATCGCCCCGCTCCGTTGGGAACTGGAGACGAGGGTTCGCCAGGCACAAGCCACGGAAACCGAACCGGCAGGTGAGCAGCCTGGACGACTCTACGTACCCGGGAACATCAAGGCCGACGTCATCCAGTGGGGGCACTCCTCGCCGCTGTCGGGGCACCCAGGCATGCAGCGCACCCTTAAATACATTCAGCACGCTTTCTGATGGGCCTCAATGGCCAAGGACATCGAGGAGTTCGTCCAGGCATGCCCAGTGTGCGCCATGGCCAAGACCTCCAACCAACCAACACCAGGGGAACTCCAGCCACTCCCAGTTCCCTGTCGACCCTTGACGCACATTGCCATTGATTTCATCACGGGCTTGCCGGCCCACGAGGGAAAGAACGTCACCATGACCATAGTGGATCGGTTTTCCAAAGCTGTGCACCTGGTGGCCCTCACCGGACTCCCGTCAGCTAAAAGGACAGCCGAGCTGATATTAGAGCACGTAGTCCGTCTGCTTGGGTTCCCAAAGGACATCGTCTCGGACAGGGGGCCCCAGTTCACTGCACGGTTCTGGAAGGCCTTCTGCCGTCTGATCAATTCTACCTGCAGTCTCTCCTCAGGCTACCATCCCCAAACTAATGGTCAGACGGAACGGGCCAACCAACAACTGGAGCGCTACCTGAGATGTTTCATTGCCAACCAACAGCGCTCCTGGGCCCGCTACCTCATTTGGGCGGAACTATCACACAACCTCCACGTCTCCTCCGCCACGAAGTTGAGCCCATTTGAGGTATGCCAGGGTTTCCAACCTCCGATGTTCGAACATCAAGAACCGGAGGTTGAAGTACCCTCGGCCCAACAGTTGGTCCGAAGGTGTCGACGGTCCTGGATTCAAGCCAAGGAGGCCATCCAACGTGACAACATCCGCTACACCTTACAACATCGCCGTCGACACCCTCCGGGATGATTGTACCACGCAGGTGACAAGGTATGGCTGTCCACACAAAACCTACACCTCTACACGGAATCCAAAAAACTCTCACCCAGATTCATCGGCCCGTATCATATCACCCTCCGTGGTTTTTCACTAACCCCTAACCCTAACCCTAACCCTAACCCTCCGTGTCACCTACCGGCTCCAGCTGCCTGCGGCGCTCGGGATCCACCCAGCATTCCACATCTCACAACTCAAAAACTTCACGACGTCAACCTTGGTTCCACTCACCCACCCTGCTCCTCCTCCCTGTATCATTGAGGGTGGTCCTGCCTACACCGTTCGCCGGATCCTTGATTCACGTCCTCGGGGCAGAGGGCTCCAGTACCTGGTCGATTGGGAAGGTTACGGTCCCGAGGAGCGATCTTGAATTCCGGCTCGGTTCGTCCTAGACCCCGAACTCATCTGGGACTACCGTCGTCGGGTATCCTCCACCCCAGGACCGTCGAGAGTCGGTCCTGAACAGGGGGGTACTGTCATGCACACTCGTAACACGACCGGCACTAGGACACGAAAGTAGGACGGTCGTGAACCAGGAAGCATAAAAGGAGACAACATGGCGCTTCACATTGCTCAGTCATTGAGTTCGCCCATGCCTTTGCCGACGCTTCGCCAACTATTCTGTGAGTACTCACCGATTCAGGTTGCTTCTTTGATTGAGTGTGTGTTGCTAGAACGCGGGTTTATTTGTGTAGATCCTTGCTCTTTGCGTAAGAGAGTTCTTAGACTAAACAGGTGGTTATCCTGCCTACTCGCGCTACTTCCGCATTTGGGTTTACCATCCACCCTACACAGGCTAACTGCTAAGGCTGTTGTGTCTATCCTCCGGTTGCTCGTGACAAATGCAATACAATGAATAATACAATTAAATAACTGGTCAAATAAACAAGAATATTATATTTTGTTGATAACACATGTTTGTAGAACTGTTGTATAAAAACAATATCACACAATATAAAAGTGGTGACGGGATCATGGGAACCCAATACCCATCTACAAATGTGGAGACCAAAGGCCAGCTTGTCCGTCCCAGTTTGCAATGTATTGCAATATATTGCAAACTGTCGAATAATGTCAATAATGGCCAGCACAAAAGGGTGTCAGAACACCTGTTGCCAGTGCATCATAGCCTGCTTTGTATAGGGCTTAGCAGGCAAAGAGTGCATTTGTTGGTTCAGCCTCCAATATCCCCAGATCCCAATCTAATTAAACACCCATGGGATGTGCCGAACAAACAAGCCCAGTCCATGGTGGCCCCATCACATAAACATTTTGGTTCTAGACATCATGGGACACACACCCCACACTCAGAGGTCTTGTGTAGCCACACCCAGAGGGGCCAGAGCTGCCCCAGTGGCACAAGGGGACAATTAAACCTAAGCAGTCTTAATCATTTTCAGTTATGGCATATCAGTATGGATATACACACGTGGACAAAATTGTTGGTACCCTTCGGTCAATGAAAGAAAAACTCACAATGGTCACATAAATAACTTTAATCTGACAAAAGTAATAATTTTAAAAAAATCTATGAATGTTAACCAATGAAAGTCAGACATTGCTTTTCAACCATGCTTCAACAGAATTATTTTAAAAAATAAACTCATGGAACAGGCCTGGACAAAAATGATGGTACCCCTAGACAATACTGAAAATAATGTGACCAAAGGGACATGTTAATTCAAGGTGTGTTCACTAATTAGCATCACAGGTGTCTACAATCTTGTAATCAGTCAGTGGGCCTATATATAGGGCTCCAGGTAGTCACTGTGTTGTTTGGTGACATGGTATGTACCACACTCAACATGGACCAGAGGAAGCGAAGGAAAGAGTTGTCTCAGGAGATTCAAAAGAAAATTATAGACAAGCATGTTAAAGGTAAAGGCAATAAGACCATTTCCAAGCATCTAGATGTTCCTGTGACTACAGCTGCACATATTATTAAGAAATTTAAGATCCATGGGACTGTAGCCAACCTCCCTGGACGTGGCCGCAGGAGGAAAATTGATGACAAATCAAAGAAATGGATAATCCGAATGGTAACAAAAGAGCCCAGAAAGACTTCTAAAGGTGAACTTCATGCTCAAGGAACATCAGTGTCAGACCGCACCATCCGTCGTTGTTTGAGCCAAAGTGGACTACATGGGAGACGCCCAAGGAGGACACTATTGTTGAAAACAAATCATAAAAATATGCCAAACTACATGTTGACAAGCCAAAGATTCTGGGAGAATGTCCTATGGACAGATGAGACAAAAATGGAACTTTTTGCCAAGGCACATCAGCTCTATGTTCACAGATAGAAAAATGAAGCATATCAAGAAAAGAACACTGTCCCTACTGTGAAACATGGAGGAGGCTCTGTTATGTTCTGGGGCTGCTTTGCTGCATCTGGCACAGGGTGTCTTGAATCTGTGCAGGGTACAATGAAATCTCAAGACTATCAAGGGATTCTAGAGAGAAATGTGCTGGCCAGTGTCAGAAAGCTAGGTCTCAGTCGCAGGTCATGGGTCTTGCAACAGGACAATGACCCAAAACACACAGCTAAAAACACCCAAGAATGGCTAAGAGGAAAACATTGGACTATTCTAAAGTGGCCTTCTATGAGCCCTGACCTCAATCCTATTGAGCATCTTTGGAAGCAGCTGAAACATGCTGTCTGGAAAAGGCACCCTTCAAACCGGAAACAACTGGAGCAGCTTGCTCATGAGGAGTGGGCCAAAATACCTGCAGAGAGGTGCAGAAGTCTCATTGACAGTTACAGGAATCGTTTGATTGCAGTGATTGCCTCAAAAGGTTGTGCAACAAACTATTAAGTTAGGGGTACCATCATTTTTGTCCAGGCCTGTTCCATGAGTTAATTTTTTTTTTATAATTCCGTTGAAGCATGGTTGAAAACCAATGTCTGACTTTCATTGGTTCATTGGTTAACATTGGTTAACATTGGTTTCATTGGTTAACATTCATAGAATTCTTATTTATTATTACTTTTATCAGATTAAAGTTATTTCTGTGACCATTGTGAGTTTTTCTTTCATTGACCGAAGGGTACCAACAATTTTGTCCACGTGTGTATATGATATGTATATACACAGAATGTTAACATTTTACTGAACCTTGGTTTAATTTTTTTACATACAATTTCCTTAACGTACACTGTACTTGTTTGTTAATCTTTAAATAAATATAATCATAGTCATAGTGCTGTCAAATTATTCCCGTAGCTTGGTCAGAAGATGTTGACTACTTTTTTCTAAATAATATTTATTCCATGGGGACTTCACCTAACCTAAAATGTAAACTAATACTAATTAGTAAACTAATATAAATTATTAGTGTAATATAAATATAAATAAGCTAATATTAGTAATTAATTGATAAAAAAAAACATATACCAACGGGGATACCAGGAACTACTATTAAATGTAATTTGTAAAGAGATAAAAAAAAAAAGAAAAATAGCACTGCCTTCATAAAAAAGTTAAACATAATTGATAGCAGATTGCTGTTGTATAAGAATAAAGAATTATGATGAGCTCCAGCTTCAGGAAATCATTCCCCTTTGTGAACTGCTCTTAAAACCAGGTTGCATCATACTGCTGCAGAGTTGATTATTTTCCTATAATGGCATGACCCTTTCATTGCATTCTGTGCTTGAAGCCATCTGTCAAGGGGAATTTAGCAGATTATTTATGCTCCTCATCAAAATCCCTTCAGAGGAAATGGAGAGAGGTTGTGAATGCATTATTGATTATGCATACACAACTGCTTACTCAAAATCTCATTAAGACCAGTGAGGCTTCCGAAAATCTTTGTTTGCTTACCATGTCTTTGTAGTAGAAATGGTATTTATTTATTTTTTACATTTTTTAAAATGTTTTTTCAATGAGGGATTCTGGCTTCCAGGCAGAATCAATTATCTTGTCTCATACAAATGAACAGGGAGGGGTTTGGCAGCAGTGACACAAACAGATAGGGCTTTAGGACTTATTTTCAAGACCCTGCTATGTATATGTATCTATGTATAATGTACACATGTACTGATATATACAGATTAGCTGTTATATGAAAACCAAACTGCTAAAAAAGTGAATGCTGACAGTGATAGAAAGATATCAAAACATGTCAATGTCATACGTCTGTACTGTATAGCTGCAGACCACTCAAGCCCCTTTTCCACCAACATGAACCATGTGCTAGTTCATGTCTGGTGTTAGTCAAAGTTTGCCTTCATGAACCACCTACGGTAGGTGAATAAGGGGGTATCAGTGTGCCCATGATGATCCCTGTCATTGCTAAGAGCTCCTAGAATGGGCACATGAGCATCAAAACTGAGATATAGTGATAGAAAAAGTTGTCATGGGCTAATGGATCATGTGCTTACATGGTTTAGAAAAGTTTCCTACATCATTATCAATCGAGCATGTGTGGGACAAACAAGTCTGATCGATGAAGGGGCAACTTCACAACATAAGGTACTTGAAGGATCTGCTGCTAATTCCTTTGTGCCAGATACCACAGCATACCTTCAGACCTTTTGTAGAGTCCATGCCATGGTAGGTCAAACTGATTTGATGACACAGTGGATCTGAATATAAGGCAGGTCTACGCAGTTGATGAACTTCACAAGACCCCTAAAGGTGTGCTGCGATATGGGACCATGACTTCTCAAGTTAGAAGGCATACAGTATAAATTGGTGAGAGAGAATATAATATAGAGCATTAGCTAAAAGAGATTAGCAAAAGTCCAGACTGTGAGTCTTTGGCAGTGCTGTGAAATGAACAACAAAATTCCAGTCACTGGCACTAAGTTAGCCATTAGCACTTAGCCTTTTCTACTCAGCTAAAATTGCAGGGAATTCAGTAAAGAATTATAATTAAAATGGAAATGTTGCATTTGCTTTTTCTTTTCTACTATAGCACTGGCACTACTATTTCCACTACTTAATCCTTTTTGTATTATTTATTTTACTTTTTTTAACTTTTTTTTTTTTTTTACTTTTTTCCTAAAACAAAATCTAAAATATTTGTATCACATAGCCTCATAAAAATATGCTGAGTTTCCTATTAATCATATTCTCCTAGTTATCCTATTAATTAGGCTGTAGCAATAAATTACACTTAATGTCTGTAATATACAATACAGCTAATAATGAAATGACCTTGTGTCCATGGATAATTTGTACAACATAATTACATTTTCATTGTGTTCAAAGGACATATTCTTATTATTAGATAAAATATGCTTATGTCAAATTATGTGCTTAATTTTTTTTTCTGGTAATTGGTTTACAAGAGGAAAATGACATTATGCCATACGAATGAGGCTTTAAATGTGGACACAATCCGTGTGATTAAATAATGTGTGTTAGTTCAATGATATTCTGACTTAAGGAAAAAAAGTGCTCTAAACATCTTTAAAAAAAAAAAAAAAAAAAAACCTTGTTGATTATTGTTAAAAATCAATTAAAGTTGTAACATTTCTCCGTGATTAATTAAAAACATTCAGGAAAAATTCGGCAATTACTGTGAAACATCAGCTACTTGAAATCAACATACAGGATATATTTTCCTTTTTTTTTTTTCGGTTTAATCCCATACATTATCCATGACTATCCCCATAACAAGCTTCCCAGCAATTGATGAAATGTCACAGTATAATTGGTTTTGTAACTTGTTTTCAATAAAAATCCCACAAAAAGTGTTATCATTACAAGCACAGTAATCGTTCTTGAAGGTAAACATGAAAAGCACCATTTTCTTACTTTTGCTTAATCTACTACTTACTACTTAACTACAATTTTTTAAACTACTAAATATCCTTCTCTTAGAAGCTTTGCATTTACACATTTTAGGCAAACCCATAAATGGAACACTCTTTTATGCAAAATCAAGAATATTCAACCCAAACAATTTGCACATAACATTTTGGAATTTGTACAATTTATCACCCTTGTCTTTATGTATAAATAACATAAAAAAAAATTATCATATAACCATTATTGGGTAAAAATATATTCTTTTTACCTTAAACCATTTTTTTACTTAGAATTTTTTACTTTTACTTAAAAGAAACAATTTAAAATCATTGCCTTATTTTTTGCTCAAAATGCAACATTCTGCTTTAAGAAAAAAAAAAATTATACTTCCAAAAAATATCGAGCTTAAATCGGTATGCGAGAGAGTAAACCTTGTTTGGAACTGTCAGATGGCCTTAATAGTTAAAATACGCAATTTGTTGTCTTCTTATAATCATTAAATATAAGTAGCTGTCTATGATGGCCATCCTAACTAATAGTTAATTTTATCACAGCATGGAGTGACATTAATAATTCATTAAAGAGTGTATTAACTACTCATAATGGACTCCTCCAGGGTGTCTGAGCTCATCTGCTTCACCGCCCACAGTAGGTGAGAATTAGAAATTCATTTTGTTAGAAATAGAAATATATGTCAAAATGAATTCACAATAAATATGTTCTAAATATGTTCTTTTTTTTCTGGATGGAAAATTTTGCATGGAAAAATGGATGGAAAAGTGCAATGGTCCCAATTTTATATTAAAATTTTATATTTCTTTATAGTTACACATACACTTTAATGTATCTGTGACTAACCTGATGATGTGTGCTTAATTACAGATTAATTACAGAAGTGCTACTGTAGATCTGTAAATACACATCCATCCATTTTCATGACATTCTGTCTCAGGAAATTAGAGTCTATGTAAGAATCATTATTTATTAATAGAGTAACCAAAGCAAAAAACTGTGTATAGAAAGTATGTGAGAAATGAGAAATCTACTCAATATTAAACAATAAGCAATGTCATTTAACTCTATTAATGTTGATTGCTGTTGTGAGATGTTAGGGAAATAAAAAAAAAAGTAAAAACAACTATGTGCAGAGTTTTCTGTATGATGTTTCAATAATATATATTATTTGAGAGTTGTGTGGTGCAGATGAAAATAAGGAGCTGCCCAGCTATGTGCTGTTTCTGATGCACACGATGGCTTCATCTCTGCACTCATTCATGTACCCTGTAATGTAACTGCATATGGTTGCAATTTGCTGCATCCTTAAATGTCTGCTAGTCTGTTGTCTCAAAACAGTCCTGTAAAACCTCATAGCCTCTTTGGACTATTTATAAATTACTATTTCATCCTGTTTCAATTTCCTTTTGTATGGAAGTAACAATAAGATGGACCAGTGTTCTGTTTTTTTTTTTTTTTTTAAACAGGTTTATAGCAGGTTTAGAATCAGTTGTAAAAGTAATCTAGGTACTCTTCTCCCCTTGTGGAAAATATAATCTGTTGACAGCATTTTGGGAGAACCTAGTTTATCTTGACTCAGCTAAATATTCTAAAATAATGAGCGCCACCTCTGGGTGAGATGTATATAGTCCATTTACATTACATTAAATAAGATTTTTTGTTGTACAAACTACAACTACAACTCAGCCAGGGCTGAGGATTTATTTAACTGTCAGTGGATGTAAAGGAAGCAGGAGGAAACCCACCAAGTACAGGGAGAACATACAAACTCCATGCACACAGA
Organism: Clarias fuscus; assembly: GCA_030347435.1. Lineage (NCBI taxonomy): Eukaryota > Metazoa > Chordata > Actinopteri > Siluriformes > Clariidae > Clarias > Clarias fuscus. The sequence goes on from CM059207.1 coordinate 35,310,916, forward strand.
CCCAAGGCAGGAATCGAGTCTGGACACTGGAGGTACAAGGCGACAGTACTAACCACTACACCACTGTGCCACCGTGAATTATGTTAAGACTTTTAATATTAAACACAATGCAAACAGGATCCAAAGCAGGAACATGAGCAGTATAACATCATTGAATTCACAGTGGAATGGAATAGAACATGTTTCACTCAGTTTCAGACAAATGTAGACAAATGTGGACAATCAATAGAAGCCAGAGGTTGGAATCAGAATCTTAAATGCAGACACTTGTCACGAGCAACCGAGGGATGAACACAGTAGCCTTAGCAGTTAGCCCGTGTTGTGTGGACGGTAAACCCAAACGCGGAAGCAGCGCGAGCAGGCAGGATAACCACGCGTTTACTCTTAGAACTCTCTTACACAAAGAGCAAGGATCTACACAAATAAACCCGCGTTCTGGCAACACACACTCAATCAAGGAAGCAATCTGAATAGTTGAGTACTCACGAAATAGTTGGTGAAGCGATAGCGAAGGCATGAATGAACTCAATGACTGAGCGATGTGAAGCGCCATCTTGTTTCCTTTTATGCTTTCTGAAAGCGCGACCGTCTTACTTCCGGGTCCTCGTGCCGGTCGCGGAGCGAGTGTGCATGACAACGCTAACTAGGGCAGGAAAACTGGAACACCTGTAAAGCAACAAGGGAAGCATGAGACAGTTACACAAACTTCAAAATTGAAGTTACAAGTGCACCGAACATACTGTATAAAGGCATCCAAGTCTGGAGCTCATCTGGAGCTCTCAACAGGTGGTCTAGGACATCTTGTCCAAAAATCCCTACTGGCCTCTTTTCTCCTGATGCTCCAGTACAGAGCCTGTTTGGGGGTTTGGCTAGGTATAACAAATCAATCAAACAGTTGATTGTTCAGATTTACCCCAAAACGGTGGGCAGTGACTGAAGGAGTGATCTCAGTGTTGTCATGAGAGATCGTCTCGGGTTACTTAGCTGTAACCCTGTTCCCTGATAAAGCGGGAACATCTCTTTGTTCTCCGGTTGTGAATCCGGTTGTGCGTGTATCAAACACGACAAATACTTTGGCTTATAACCTCACTCAGTGACGTCATCCGATAAGGTGCACCTGCAGGTTATAAATAGGAGTGAACTGGAAACATCCTCAGGTCAATTTTGTCTGAAAGGACGTCCAGGCACACCAGCAGTGCGGCATTGAAGCACAGCATCTCGTTCCCGCTTTATCAGGGAAGATGTTTACAGCTAAGTAACCCGAGATGTTCCCTTTCAAAAGCTACACTCGATGCTGTGTGAAAACACCATGGGAACGAGAATACCAATGCCGCCACACTGCAAGTGTATGGACCCCCAGGTTGTGTAGCGTGTGCGCACAATAGCCAAGGAAGTCTTAGACCTAGCCCTGGGATGCTGACTCGAGGGTTCCGCGAGCCCGGAGTAGCATTGACATCCAGACTATAAAATCTAACAAATGTGTGTGGAGAGGACCAGCCTGCCGCAACACACCCCTGCTGCAAGGGGACGCCTCTTGCCAGAGCAATTGATGAGGCAATCCCCCTGGTCGAATGAGCCCTGATTCCCAGAAGCGAAGTGTGAGCACGCGCCTCATAGGCTAGAGCAATAGCATCTCTCACCGAATGTGACAGCGTCTGTCTAGTGGTGGCCACCCCCATCGGTTGCAGCCCCCATGGCAAATGAAAAGCTGCTCTGACTTACGCCACTGGCTAGTGCAGTGGACGTAAATCTGAAGAGCACGTACTGGACACAGTAAGTGAAGTCTTTCCTGCTCCGGAGCTCTGAAAGGCAGAGGACAGAAGGCTTTGAAAACGACTGGGTGCATAGTCGAGAATGGAACCTTCGAAAGATAATTCACGTGAGGATGCAGAATAGCTTTGACTAGCCCAGGGGCAATGTCTAGGCAGGATGGGGAGATTGACAGAGCCTGCAGATCCCAATCCTCTTCAAAGAAGCAATAGCCATAAGAAAAACCATCTTAAGAGACAGAAGCCTGACAGGCGCTAACTCTAGTGGTTCGAAAGGAGTGTCAACCAGGCCTTCGAGCACAATAGGTAAGTCCCACGAAGGGACCGTCGCTCTAGTGGGCGGCCTCAACTGTTTAGCACCATGAATAAAACGGGCAACTAAAGGGTGCTTTCCCACAGAAAGATCCCTGGCACTTACAGTAGAATAGTTTCAGTTACACTGGCTGGAAGACCAGCATCTCTTAGTTGGTCTTCAGGGGCCAGGCGTGAGGGTTCCAGAACTCGAGCTGGGGATAAAATATTGTCCCCTGCGCCTGAGACAGAAGATCCCTCCTCACTGGAATCACCCAAGGTGAGTCGTCGAGGAGAGATATTAGATCCGAGAACCACACTTTGGTCGGCCAATGGGACGCTATCAATAAGAGGCACAAACCCTGTTGACGGACCCTCACCAGGACTATCGGAGGAAACGCATAAAGGCGTAATCTGGGCCACGTGTGGGCCATCGTGTCCAGACCCAGGGTAGCTGGAGGAGTCAGAGAGTAGTAAAGTGGACATTGTGCACATTGCTACATGACATTTATGTAGCAGAGGTCCACCTCTGCTACATAAAATCTTTTCCAGATTTGACTGACTACTTCAGGGTGGAGTTTCCATACCCCATGTGTCACAGTCCACTCCTACATTCATATGCCCCGGAATGTAAATCGCCCTGAGGGACAGGAACCTGTCCTGTGCCCAAAGCAGAACCTGGTGCGCTAGCTTGTTCAAACGGCGCAAGCGCAGTCCACCCTGGTGACTTATGTATGAGGACATGGTAGTCTCTCAACTGCTGGAGGAAGTGTCTCAGGGCCAGAAACAGAGTCATCATTTTGAGGCAATTGGTGTGCCATAGGAGAAAATGACCTCTCCAGCTCCCTTGTGCTGGACGGCCACCCAAGACCACACCCCAGCCCGTGAGGGAAGCGTCTGTCGTTAGCATCTTGCCCTTAAAGTGGGACCCAAAGTCAGAAACCGGGGTCTGAACCATATAGAAAGGGTACGAAGCCCCCGACGCGTAACCCTTATTAGCCTCTGGGGATTGGCCGTTGAATGAAATCCCCTGGCTCTTAGCCACAACTGAAACACTCTCATGTGCTGAAGGCCAAAAGGTATCACCGTGGATGCAACTGCCATGAGGCCTAGAGATCTCTGAAAGTGATGAACAGTCACCTTCTGGCCTAGCTTGATTTCCTTCAGGGTGTTGAGAATGGATTCGACACGAGCAGGAGACAGCTGTGCCTGCATTGTGACCAAATCCCATGTGACACCTAAATATGTTGTCCTCTGAACAGGAAAGATAACGCTTTTCCAAAAGAGATCTAGCACACGGAGGCACGCATCTCTTAAACAACTCTGCCATATTGGTAAGTTAATGCTGTTATTTTTTTCTTTTCCTTTCGTTATCCACTTGCACACACACACACACACACGCAAACACAAAGCAGTCCTGAAGACAAAAAGATCTGAGGATGTTTCCGGTTCACTCCTATTTATAACTTGCAGGTGCACCTTATCTTGTGACGTCACCTGATTGAGGTTATAAGCCGAAGTATTCGGCGTTTTAGTACACACTGGCTTCACAACTGGAGAACAAAGAGATGTTCCCATAGTGTTTTCATGCTGCATCGAGTGTAACTTTTGAAAGGGAACAGATGTTTCCCTCAGTTTTACACGAAATCAAACAAATTAGACAAATGGAGACTGGGCGGAACAGGAACCTAAATAATAGGCTTTAATCAGAGCAGAAAAAAATGGTACACCTGTCAAAAACAGTAAAAAAAAAAGTCCCAAGCACACTCATCATATCAAACTACAAGGTACCACAGAGCACCCTCCAAGGGTCATTTCTGACATAAAGACCAAACTGGTTCATGAATGTATAACAAATCTTGGCCTTAGAGATTGTTTAGTGGTATATTTAAAACATATATGTGCTTTTTAAGTACCATTAAAAATTCTGATATCAGTATGATTATTCTTCAATCCTAACTTTTAAAAATGATTGCCTAGACAATAAAGACAAATGCCGAAAATATTTACTCACCCATTCAAATAATTGAATTCAGTTTTTTTTAACATTTCCATGGTTACAGGTGTATAAAATCAAGCACCCAGGCATGCAGACCACTTCTACAAACATTTGTGAAAGAATGGGTTGCTCTCAAGAGCTCCCAAAAAATTCCAGCACGGTACCATGATAGGATGACACATGTGCAATTTATCCAAACAATAAATATCCTCACTAAATATTCCACAGCCAACTTTTAGTGGTATTATAACAAAGTGGTAGGACATGTAAAATCACAGAGTGGGGTCAACGGTTGCTGAGAAGCGTAGTGCACAGAGGTCACCAAATTTCTGCAGAGTCAATAGACTCCAAACTTCATGTGGCCTTCTGATTAGCTCAACAGTGCGTAGAGAGCTTCATGGGATAGGTTTCCATGGCCAAGCAGCTGCATCACAGGCTTACATCACCAAGTGCAATACAAAGCATCAGATGCAGTGAAGTAAAGTACACCACTAGGACTCAAAAGCAGTGGGGACATGTTCGCTGGAGTGGCAAATCACACTTCTTTGTCTGGGTTTGGTGATTGCCAGGAGATACAGCAGGTACTTGTCTGACTGCATTGCGCCAAGTGTAAAGTTTGGTTGACAGAGGGGGATTATGATGTGGGGTTGTTTTTCAGGAGTTGGGCTTGGCTATTTAGTTCCAGTGAAATGAGCTTTTAATGCTTCAGCATACCAAGACATTTTGCACAATTTCATGCTCCCAACTTTATGGCAACAATTTGAGGATGGCCCTCTCTTTTCCAACATGACTGCGCACCAGTGCACAAATCAAGGTCCATAAAGTCATGGATGAGTGGGTTTGGTGTGGAAGAACTTGACTGGCCTGCACAAAGTCCTGACCTCAACCCGATAGAACACTTTTGGGATGAATTAGAGCAGAGACTGCAAGCCAGGCTTTTGTGTCCAACATAAATGACCTCACAAATTGCGCTTCTGGAAGTATGGTCAAAATTCCCCAAAACACACTCCTGAATCTTGTGGAAAGCCTTCCCTATAGTTGAAACTGTAACATCTGCAAAGGGTGGGCCAACATCATATTAAACCCTATGGATTAACAATTGCATGTTACTCAAGTTCAGATGCATGTGAAGGCAGACGAGCAAATACTTTTGGCAATATTGTGTGACAGCTGGTGAGTAGATCATTTATAAACTCATACTTTATACACATCTCCTCTGTCCAAAGTCTCTGTACACTCTGACACGGTTTCACCAAGAAGGAAGCTGCCTGCCTCACACATTCGCATGTACTCGCCGTCCTTGCCTGTAATGTGGCACCTGCTCCATGCGGCTTACCTCACCTGCTTGGCTCACCTCAGTGCGACCCAAAGATCTCTGTCTACACTAAGCTACGCTTTGTGGACCTGCGCCACTCACCTAAGCACCACCAAAACCACTGTTCTGCTTCAGTGCGTAATTACTCCGATTGCCTGTGCTTATCCTTGCTGCTGAATGTTGTGCTTAAAGTTACTTGATGTATATTGTGTGTTAGTGAGTATAATATATTATTAAAACTGTGTATTGTAACACTTGCCTTAATTAACCTATGACTGGAGAGTTACCTTGTCTTTATTACTTGTATAAATCTCATATAAATTGCGATGGCTCATCAGTGATTGTAAGAGTAGCTGTCAAATGTCTGATCACTTTAATCCTCTTTCCCTTCGTACAGTTCTTTGGTCAGAGGCCTTTAGAGGGCATATGCTATGAATAATTTGTTGGAGGAGTTTTTGGTGTCCTGTTTCTGCCTCAGAGCTAAACGCAGAGCATGGAAAATAAATCCATGTCAGACATTCAACACAGATGAAAAAAGTATTCTAATAGACTTGCATGAAGTTGCTTGAGGCCCAGCGTGTTTCTATTAAAATATTCAGCTCCAGTCTGTGTTTAGGGATTACATTCCAGCAGGGTGACACATCAGGTTTATATCACTATAAACAGCTATAAACAATCGATCCCTCACTAGCTTCTCTGGAAGTTAATAAGACAAAAAATAAATAAAAAATAAATAAATAAATAAATCTTTCATTTTACTGAAAAAACACTGTGACTGTTACAAAGCACTGACATGAGATGACGTCCACAAATGTTAAATAAATGTCTCCAAATAACGTTTAGTTATTAATAGTCTTAGATTATGTAGACTGTCTATGATGCAAGTTTGCAAGTTCGTGCATACTATTAGGACTAATTATTTTATTTGAAACAAAAGCATTAATATAAATTAGTTGCTTATGTTGCAGCCAATAGTGTTCAAGCAATGGTGTTATACACATCTTCTGGTCAATCAAATTTGAGAATTCAGCAAATGCTATTTGGCATAATTGAAGTTGACATTTTGTATGTCATAAAAATATGATAGAGCCTTTTTTTTCTGCAATAGTTTTTAATAAGGATATAGTATAGGGACGTGTGGATAAGCAAGCAGAATTATAACCTGGCAAAGAATAATCTTAGTGTTGTTATTATTATTATTCATTATTATACTAACTATGACAGGATGAATAAAAGGTAGAGCCAGAGGAAAATACAAAATTATTATTATTATTCAATTTGTTTTATTTATATAGTCCTTTTAACAATGGCCATTGTCACACAGCAGCTTTATAGATGCAAACTCTTATTAAGATTAGTTTTAAATGTGTGAGAAACTATTTATTAATTGCAATGATAAATAAAATGATTGTGTGTGTGTGTAAGAGAGAGAGATTAGAATAACTAACGATCTGTCACACGAACTATGACAGGATAACTAAAAAGTAGAGCCAAAATGCAACACAGACAATTATTATTAGTAGTAGTAGTGGAAGTATTATTATTATTATTATTATTATTATTATTATTATTATTATTATTATTAACAACAACAACAATAATAATAATGTCTTATTAGACCACCGCTGATGCTTTAAATTTTTCACGCCACTAATACCTTTTGAATTGCTTCAAGAACAAACATAATTTTATTTTATTAGCAATCTCATAAGTGTGCTTTTAGTAATACAGTATCTCTGCCCACAGATGTAGCCCTGTTCTTCTGCTGTGCATGCATGTCAGGCCAGATAACAGTTTGTCAGTAAATCGCAGTGTTTCAGCACATCCTGTTTGCTGTGTGTGAACTAAATGATTTGTGACAATGTGCATTGCGAGTCGAATTTAACAACATCCCATTCAAACACTTATGTATGTTTTTGTATTTTATCCCACAGCTGAGGGTGAAGGAGAAACAACAAAATGAATACAATATGTAAGAAAATGTAATGTCAAAACATAAATAATTCATCTGGCAAATGTTTAAGCAAGCCAGGTTGGGTGGCTGGTCAAGGGGGGGGGGGGGATGGGGGCTGGATGTTTGACAGAGGAGGGCACAGTTGAGTTGACTTGCAGGAACCCAACATTGTTAAACTCCCTAATGCTTATCATACTCTAAAACATGGTGATTAGAGTTACTCTTAGCCTTTGATTGCATTGCAGACTAATTCTGTGTTTTAAAATGAGGGTTTTATTCAGAACAAAGCCAAGATAGACGATTCGTAAAATATATTATTTATTTATTTATTTCATTATTTATGTATTTAAAGAAAAAAGTCTGCATGTTGTCATACTTTTAATATCAGTGCTAAGTAGTATAGCATGTATGTGCATAGTCCATATTTGACTTGGTTGATATTAAATATTTTCCCCCTATAAACATCACATGCTTTATTATTATATAGTTTTTTTTTAATCATGAGCATGCATGCAGTTGCACATTAAAGTCTCTGTTAATTCAAAATGACCATTGTTGAAAAAATTAAGGTATATTTAGACAGAGAGAGAGAGAGAGAGAGAGAGAGAGAGAGAGAGAGAGAGAGAGATTTGTTTTAATTTTCTAGCTTAGCATTTCAGTAAATAACCTTTGCATGAGTCATCCTGTACTCATCCCAGCCACAGTACCAGCATCACTCTACAGAGGCTCAGCAGCTACTTCATCTCATATACTAATCAAAAGAAAACACTATTCCTTTTTTGCATTGCTTCCTGCAAAAAGGTGTCAGAAAAGTGCATAATTGTTCTACATAAACTCAAGCAGTGCCAGTGTTCCGGTGCTTAACAACTCAATACTAAATTGTCTTATTTTCTTAGTTTTTATTTTACTTATCTCATATTTATTCCCAATAAATTGCTTCACCACATTTTGCCTTCACACTGGTTTCAGTAGTTCTTCTTCTTCTTCTTCTTCTTCTGAGGATTGGAACTTTGGAAGGTTGAAACGATTTACTGTCAAATAAAGTGCAGTACATTGAAATCCCAGCTTGTTAGTTAGCTTGGGTCAGTGCACAGGGTCAGCCATTAAATTTTTACAACTAATATAGCACTGCTTTTACAGCAAATGCAGCTTGTCATGTTAGTCAGAAAGCAAAAAGAGCACACTCCTCTGTCCGAAAGATCTTCCTGTGCCACAAGTCACAGCGTTTCCTCTGACTGTTACATTAAGCACCGACAGTGACACGGGATATTTGCATCTTTCTTTCTATATTTCTTTCTTTATAAATTTTTGACTGATACTCAATGTTTTTTTTCTTTCTATAAAAAATCATTCTATGAAAATCCCACTTTGTGAGCTAGCTGAGGTAAATGCACTGAGTAGGCCTTAAATGGCGTTACAGCTAATGCAAGAAAATTGTTTTCCATTCGACAGCACTGCCTGGCCAAAAACAAAGTCACACACTGTAATATTTGGTGGGCGGGTATTTGGTGGCCAATTCATGTTTGTAATAATTCCAATATTATAAATAATTCCACAGACTCCCAGGTCTTCCACAATCCACGTCCTGGAATATTCACATGACATCAGGGAACAAAATGTAAATACTGTAGATGGTCATTCAGTACATTCAGTCCTTAATTTTATTACTATATAATGTTGCTGAGCCTAGACATGAGCAATTGAAGCAACCCCATATTATAACACTAATTTAACATAGCACAATATTTTGACCTGTCTGGAATAATTACCTATTTATTTATTGGAAGGATAGTGTATAAGGGCACTAGAGAGAGAGAGAGAGAGAGAGAGAAATTGTATAGGTTAAAAGGCTTAGAATCGTTTTTTTTTTTTTTTTTTTCATTTTTACTGACCTTATCTTACAGTAAAGTCTTAGACATCATAAACGATACATTAAAGAAAGATATGAGGTTTGCATTTGAAAAATATTTTTTTTATAATTTACTTTTGAGGTGAATTTAATTGGGGTCAAGCCGGCAACTTTCCTTTATAAAAATGACAAGTAAACCTTTATAATACAATAATTCATCCTGACCCATGCATTTACAAGCAAAAAAATAAAATTAAAGCACTCAGATTCTTTAATACGTCTTCACATTTACACTGTTGCTGCGGCATAAGCATTCTTTCTATCAGTTCCACATGTTTGCGACTGAGAATTAGCCAAGGGCATAATGTAAGCAAAATGTAAGCTTGCCCCCAAAATGTCAGTATTTAAATGGATTAAAATTTTCTTTTTAAATTATTCTACATGGCAAGCATTACTTTAGGGCCCTGAAGAAATAAACAAAAAGTGAAATGTATCATCTATAGTTTGGACTTAAAATGGATATATTTGCTTACATTCAATTAAATATAGTTATGTGTGTATAATAATATACATATGCATATAAGAATTACAGTACAAGTGCCTTTACAACTTCATGATTTAGACACCCTATTGTCTGGAGTATAGATCAGGATGGCCAATATGTTAATAATAATAATAATAATAATAATAATAATAATAATAATAATAATAATAATAGGCATATACTACAGAGCTGATAAAATCTCATTTGATTGGCCAGTTGTTCCATGTGCAAACTGCGGGTTTTTATACACTCGTATTAAATTCAAATTCAAATTTTATTTGTCACATGCACAATCCTACACAGTACGATATGCAGTGAAATGCTTTTTTATTAAAAAAAGTTATTAATAATTACCTATTTTTATCATATAGTTATAATTTCTACAGATCACCTAATGCACTCATATGTGTGTGTGTGTGTGTGCGCGTGTGTGTGTGAAGTTTTCTGTAAGTGACATTCATTTGGCATTCAGTCTCTCCAGATGTAACTTTATTTTCAGACACACCAAAGTAAGTCTTTAGGACTTCAGTTTTCCAGTAACAAGCTGCATCCTGTACTGTATGTCATATTAAATTCAAGAGAAAGTAAAAAGAGAGGCTGGTGAAGGGAAAAAGAAAAGAGAGGCCGGTGAAAGGAAGTAGAAAGGAGAGACTGGTGAAGGAGCTGGACTTTGTAGGTGAATCTAGCGGCTTTGCAAACATTCCAAAATGTTAGTCTTAAATCCAATCAAACACAAATATTTCAATGAACCATTTCCATCTATGTGAATCCCCCCCTTTCATTACACATCTCAATTTATATTTAAACAATATCAGGGAATGCATGGCCTCAAGTGTGATATTGCTTTTATACAGAAGCTCTACAAACACCATTTATTATATAGAGATTATGATTTGTTTGTTTTACGTAACCAGTTATTCTCCTCCATCAACACATATCCTTCTTTATTTCCACTAATTTTACTATAGAAAATCAGTTAACTCCCAGGGTGCCAGAGTTAAATTCCAAAGAGAATGAAATAGGAAGTTAATATACTATTTATGGTATGAAATACTTTGTACCACACACCAATGATCAGGGGTTAAATAATGATTTGGGATTCAAGCTCATGTTAGAAGCTAGTTAGATTAGTATGGGTTGTTCAGATGGAAGCCAATTCAGAATGACTTAGAAGCAAATACTAAGGAAACAATGTGTTGTTTGAAATGACATAGGTAAGATTAACAGATGTGTTTTCTTACTGAATGTGTTTCTTACTAGTGTTTTAGTACTAGTGTCAGTATTGCAGATTTACTTTCACCTATGCTGCAACCGACAGTTAGAGAAATTAAAGATTTTTAGAACACCAGTGAATGATACAAAGAGTTAAAGGTCTTAGTCCTGTCATGCTCTGTAACACCACCTGTGGTATGCCAGTCAGATTAATTAGTCACAACTAACTTTTGCATAAAATATAATAATATACTGAATATCAGTTCAGTTTATTTCGTTTTTAACTTGCATTAATGTTATTAAGAAATGGATGTATTATGAAATTTAATACATATTACATCTTACCACTGTAGGATGAATAAAGGTATACCCTATCTTATCTTATGTTCATGAATTCTCTTCACAAATGTTTACGCACAGCACGTATCCACACTCCATTCTGCTAAGATGCTCATGAGTCAGTATCGTGTATCTGGGTCCCAGCATACAGTAGCTATCATGTGTCTAAACCTGAACACTATAAAGATGCTTGTCTGTGCAAATAACACAATCAAGTGCTTTGGTTATTGCCCTTGTCCTGCTTGAATCTTGAAAGAAGCTTCTAATTCTAGGATTACCTGACACATATTTAGCTTGCAGGCTTCCATTTAGGTAACATTACCTGATACTACAGTAGGCACCCAGGTGGTACAACAGAAAAACGTTTACTTTATCATCAGAAGATCACAAGAACAAATTTCCGATGCCACTGGAAGTCAAAGGGTGCAAAATTGGCCATGTGTCATGTGTGTGTAAGAAAAGGGCATATTTGTTCTTCCACATCAAGTGCAATAACATCAGTGGATCATGGATGTCTAAACTCATGGAAGCTGGCCAGGCCTCTTGGCCTATTGTTCTGTTACATAATAATCAGTTTAAAAGATGAGATCGGTTGATGTCACACGCCCATCCTGAAAATAAATAAATAAAAATCAGAGTGTAAAAAACAAACAAACAAAACAAAACAAAAAACTCACACTGCTTTTGTAGATTTCATGGTATTTTTGTACCCCAGTGCCAAACCTTCTGCTGGGTTGAATCTTTAGTATGAGCATAATTGTTAGTGTGATTACCACAGTAGCTCTTACTGTAGGTACAAATCGACAGGTATTAGGCCCAGTGCTTTATATATATATATGCAGTGGAACCTTGGATTACGAGCACAATTCCAGAAGCGGGCTCGTATTCCAAAACACTCGTAAATCAAAGCAAATTTTCCTATAAGGAATAATGGAAACTCAAATTATTCGAAAAAATAAACCAAATTAACCTGCACTTTACCTTTAAAAAAAAGGAACAATAAACCAAGACAGAAAAGAGTTTCCATTTATGCGTGCAGATGCTGTGTATGTGTGTGTAGTTGTGTGTATGTGTATGGAATTAGCCCCTCCCCTCTCCTTGTCTTACACAGTAAACACACGCACATACACACGCACATACACACACAATGGAAACATTTTTTTACAGGAAAAAAAGGAAATCTTTCTAATGAAACTCGACTGAACGCAGACTTACCGGAATCACTGCTGTAAGGTAAAAATAAAACAGATTAACCAGCACTTTACCTTTGAAAAGAATTGCGACAGAGCAGTGTTTCTGTGTAGAGCAGAGAGTCTATGTGTGAAGGCGATGGGGTTTGGAGGGATGGGGGGTGCTGGGCGGGGAGTGCACGTGTGTGTGTAATTGTACAGTGTCAAATGATGCGCGCGAACTGCAGGATGATAGAGAAGGAACAAATAGATCTTATACCTCCATAATGAGACTTTCTTTTGCTTTATACACGCGCGCACACGTGTGTGTTATAATAAAGAGTACACTCGCGCTGTACACACATGCTTACAAACACAAAATAAAAGATGTTTTACGCGCACACACATGGTCACAGTGTTATAGTAAACAGTTCACGCACAGATGTTGATTATACCAGTGACAGTCGAGCACTAAAACCGAGCAGGGGAGACGATTACCCACAATTCCGCAGCGCAAGAAGAGAAAAAAATTGGCTCAGTTGTGATCATGTGATGCTCGGCATCAAAACAAGAAGTGCATACCTGATACATGATACTCGGCACTCGTAAACCAAGACCTGCTCGTTTTTCAAATCAAAATTTATTTAAAATATTTGCTTGTCTTGCGGAACGCTTGCAAACCATGTTACTCGGAATCCAAGGTTCCACTGTATATATATATATATATATATATATACATTACAGGGCAATGCATCACAAATAAATGATTGAGCAGAACCTTTATCTCTCAAAATTTTAATGGGGTTTCTTGTTTGACCAGCCCCTGATGATAAATATCCAGAAGATATGAAAGACTCAAACACAGATTCGTCAGTAGACTGTGAAACTGACTTATCCAGCAGCTCTGCAGCATTTACCTTTTTGCTAGCAGTTTGTTGACGAGCAACCTTACGCTTTAACACAGGACAGGAGGCAATTAAATGACCTGTTCATGGCAATAATAACAGTCACGGGTTTCAGGCAAAGAGCTAACCGGAGAGCGATCAGAGAGAGAACAGTCTTATAGGACAAAACAAATTCATCAGCTAAGACAGCAGCTCTAGACAACACCTTGATTTTCCTTTAAATATACTATTAGCTGTTCTGGAAGACAAGACTTAAATTCTTCCAGTAGAATAAATTCTTTAAGCTGCTCAAAACGTCTTACGTTACTTGCAGAACACCATTTTTCAAAGAGCAAGCACTTCTCACGAGCAAACTCAATGAATGTTTGGCAATTTGGTTAGACCAGATTCCTAAAACTTTGCCTGTATGCTTCAGGCACACGCTCATAAGCATGCAGAACTGCAGCTTTAACCACGTCATAATCAAGGCTCTGTTCCAATGAAAGAGCAGAGCATGCTTCTTGTGCCTTCCCTGTTAATTTACCCTGCAGTAACAGTGTCCACAAACTTTTTTGCCAATTTAACATGGTTGCAATTTTTTCAAACACAGCAAAATATTAATCAACCTCCTCTTCTCCAAACAAAGGCACTAGACCCACATGTCGGCTGACATTGAAAACAGGCTGGTCACCACTTTCTTCACCAGTCCTCACCGGTAAGCCAGCCTGTGAGACTGCATGCCAGTGCACTGGAGACATGCCCCAACGGGACTAGGGGAGACTGCTGCGGGAGAACCAAACTTTCGTGGCAGCGGCACAGGCTTCCGACTCTGAGCAGCCAGCTCAAGCTTCTTCCCCTCAGCGTCCAACTCCCTTTCCCGAATGCACAGCAACTGTGTCTCGTACTCCTGTTGTTTAATTTTTAACTCCAGCTCCTTCAGTGCCAGTTGCAAGACAGGGTCCACTGAATCGGTCAGACGTTCAGGTCGAACGGCCTCCCCATGTCCTGCTATTGTTCTTGTGGGACCAGTCCTTGGGAGAGGTTGAGTACCAACTTCCTCAGATACATCCCGCTCAGTTAAGAGCTGTTCAGCCACAAGTGCCTCCTTAACCACCTTTTTACTAGCCAATATGGAAACCAAAATATTAAAGAACGCTATTAGGAGAAGATCATATTTTCTACATCCATCAAACTCCTCTAAGGTAGGATAAAGAGTGAACATGGTCAAATCAAATGCAGCCATCCTGAAATGGGAAATTACTCACACCAGCTGAAACTCTAAATACGATGCTATAATTGATAGTCTTTTTTGATAATCCCTGACAAAAGTACAGATGCCTCCCTAAACCAAAAAAAGTGAACAAATTCCCTTTTCCCAAAAATAATTGGCAGCCACACCCCTACTACTGGTGAGTGCACAAACATTCAGAGAATTCAACAATATATATATAATGTCATGGCGTGCGTCTGTGATGACCGTGCGCCCAAATCAATATCGCTCCTCACTCACTTCGAAGCACACTAAGTAGGCGGCCTCCCCTTCTGCAGGTGTGCAAAGGAGCGGGGCTGCCTAACTAGGCACTAGTGATCCCGAGCTTCTCTCTGCGCTATAAAACACAGAGGGGAGTGTAGCTCGGGGTCGTTTGGGCTACTGGACTTACACGTGGTGTGAGTGCGACGCGCGCGCAAGGGTAACGAGCTAGCGGGGCAAATGGAATGCGCCCCATGGACTTCAAAGAGGCGTGTGCGCCTTGATCTCCACCACGAAGACAGCCGCAAGTTCGCTGCTGGAGCTCCCGCAGCTCTTCAACACTCGCACAGAGCCGGATTATGTGACCCTGTCGCCGAAGAGGAAAAGGCCGCAAGGTGGATCACGGCATGGCCCTTGGTCCCAGCCGGGGAAAGCCGCCCAGCCACTGGATGTCCCATCTGAGGCTGCACCCATAGAGAGAGATGGCGGTCTAGCCATCCAGCGAGAGGAGAGTCAGTGTGAGCATACGGAGGCAGGAGCTTCTGTCCACGCAGGCCCATGCTGCTTCTCTGCCCGCCGCCACTGCTCACCAGCCTGCGCCCGCATGCCAGTAGGGCACTGCCTACCAGACCTGCATGTGCACAACATTCATTCCCCTTCTTTCCATCCTCCCTCCTTTAACCCTTTCCTTCCCCATTTATCCTAAATAAATGACCCTTTTTCCCATAAGACCTCGCCTCGTGTCCGTGCTTTATGGTACATTTATTGTGCTGCCCGTGCAACCTTGGGTCGAACCCGTGACTATACTGTATATGCTTCTAGGTGCAATTATGGAAGCAAGGAAGCAATACTTCTACTGCTATGCTAAAGGCATACATCTGTATGTTTCATCAAAGCCAGATGTCAGAAATCAACTTAAAGAAGATCCATCTGTCTGTGCGTTTGTAGGCAAATCTTTGACATAAGCCTAAGTAGTGATTGTTGATTGAAATGACAGTGAAAAATACTTTTTTGCATGTTGTGTGTTAACATAGGATGATGGAGATATTATATAAGGAGCGTGTGTGTGTGTCGCTGGACATTATGTTCTGCTGTGTGTAGAAAATTCTCTCTGTGAGACGCGTATAGAGTGCAGCATGGTGTGTCAGTGCAGTGTAATTACCCATGTGACGTTGGGAGGCTGACAGTGCGATGTTGAGCTCTGCAGCTGTCTGAAATTACAGTGGCACATCACAATCTGTGCCAAGAGCCGAGGAAACCGCGATCATCACCCTTACGAACAGTGTGCCTTTAGGAAAATCTGTTTTTCTGGAATCTTAAATACAAGAAATGCATGAAGAAATGTGCTGCAGGGTCTGACATGTGTCAGCAAGCATTATGTTAATATCTCATTGTTTGATTTTAATCCATTGTTTCATTTCATTTCATTCGCTAAAGCTCTTAATCTCCATCAATGCTTCATTTGATTCCACCTCATTTCTAAGCCGCTTCGTGCTAAAGCATCTGCCAAATGAATAAATAATTACACAACAGAGAGTTTGGAGCATCTTAGATTTTAGTAATTGTGAGCAATCAGCTGCTCATTAACTTCTAGGATCACTAAAAGCAATATTTAAGTGATTTAAAGTAATTTATTTTGCTATTGATTACTTGATTTTCATCGACACCTGCTGGTCTTAAACATTCCCTCACGATTTATCCACTTTTTGACCTTATCTCACAGTAAACCAACAAAACAACATTGCTTGCGATATTTAATCAGCGTGATATCACAATCGAACTAAATAAAAGAGGTTTATTAGTTTATTAGTTCCAGATTATTAAAGACTTACACATACTTTCATTATTGCTGCATCTGGGCTCATGTGTAATTTATGTAATTGTCAATCTAATAATTGATAGGTGCAATGATAGCTTAAAAATATTGTCAGAAGAGTTTGGATTCTGTGCATTAGGGCTAAAAGGAGATTAAAAAATACAGTTACAATTAAAAAGTTAAAAGTTAAAAGAAAGTACCCTTAAGAAAAAAAAATATATGGAAATATATTGTAACATATAATGTAATATATTATATAATACATTTCCATTTATAGGAAACTAGTGCTTAAATTTATTAATATGTATTGCAATGCCGACAAAAACCATTATATTTAGACTTATTAGACTTGATAATTGATTATTGAAACTTATTATAGATTTACACACACTTTTACTTTGTCGCTGTGCTCTGATTAAGGAAACTCCGAGATGAGATCTCATGTTAATCTCTTCTTTGTCTCCTAGGCAGAAATGAGCTGTCTTTGATACTTGAAAATCATTTAGGCGTTTCCTGCATCTTCTCAAAGTTGTCTCAAATGTGGCTCATTACCTCTAAATCTCAGAGATAGTTTATATTTGTCTTGTGTGCGTACCTCACAATCTCAATCTTCTCAAATGTGCCTCAAATATGGCTCATTACCTCTAAATCTTAGAGGTACACTTAAAGTAGACAGTGCTTGTAAACTGTGCATTTGGGTTTTCTGATATGTTGTCTAGAATTAAACTCATCGTTACTTTACGTACATACGTAAAATTACATACTTAATTTTAATTATTAAATTAAAATGTACTACCGGAATGACAATGCAAAAATGTAGAACTCACAAAATGTGCATAGTATTATGTCCTTTATATAAATTATATGTTTGCTGACAGAGAGGGTTTTCATCACGTGTCACTTTATTTTAGACTGCATAGTTAATGTATGCATTCTTATTATTATTATTATTATTATTATATGGTCCCATATTATCTTATAAATCCGTTCTATTTTTTGCCTACAGTATATGATCCTTTAAAAAAAAAATTGCTCTGTCATGTGTGTATAGATAGATATTGCCTAGGTTGTGCTATATATATATATATATATATATATATATATATATATATATATACTTTACATTGTGTATAAATGTCATTACCAATAAAGAATTAAAATACAATATACAGAATTTTTTTTTTATATTAACCTTATTGTTCGTGTGATTTCACTTATCACTTATCATAGTTTTGATTATGCATTTATGACTGAATGTTCAACATTTTCTCAGAGCCAACCCAATTAAGCCTACAGTATATGTAGATTCTAATAAAGACTAATAAAAGACTAGTCTAATAATTTCCCACAATTAAAAAAAAAAAAAAAAACATACATGCTCTAATCCTAAGATTAGATCCTAAGAGGTACGTGGCCACAAATGTGCAGGGCATCGCCAGGCCTCGGTGTCAAGTCAGCAAAAACCACGTTAAAAACCATGCGTTATCAAGCATGATTCATCCAGACCTTTAGGTGGTGGTAGTACACCACCTACTTTGCCTGTAAAGTGGCAGATAAAATGAATAAGAAGACCAAGAAGAAGACAATGTGGATTAGCATTTCTAGGTAACTAACACTAGTGAGGTTGAAGGTTGTTGTTTTGTTTTTTATGTGTTTGTTTTTTAATGGTAAAAATCAGTCAGCTGGTTACAGTACAGTGGAACCTTGGATTTTTGTAGAATGTTTTTATTGGTAATTATATACACTTTACTTTAACTAGGTTCTTTTCAGAAGTATTTCAGAAGGTGTTTGTTGTGGCTCATCACTGTATGCTGTTAATTGAGGAGTTTTGATATGTTCAATAAAACTATAATATTTTTCTTTTTTTTTTTTCATGCATCTCATTTATATCTGTCTTTAATCTCATTGTGGTCTTGAATAGGAAGAAATTGATATATTTACTTAAATTCAATACATTATGAGTATATTGTTAAATATAAAAATTACATACATTAAGATATATATTTAAATATCTTTGTTAATATATGAAAAGCGGCAATTCCTTATGTATTTTTCAATATATTGTACTATATTAATGCAATATATTATTCAGTATATTGTGAATATATTTAGATCAGAACATTAAATTATTCAATATATTGACAGTTAATATATAGAGAAATATATTTTTTTTGCATAAGGGTACAGTTAAATGTCCTACATACTCCACACCATTTAACGGGTTTATTTTACAGCTTTCTTTTTATTATTTGGTACCAGTGTTGGGTGATATGGCTCGAAAATTATATCGCTGTAATTTCAGCCTGAATGATGATAGATGATGTTTATTATTCATTTTGGATTATGTAGAATTATGTAGCCTGCCATTCATGTCTCTCACTTTGAGCTGTTACAATAGAAACAATAACAAACTAAAGCACATTCATTTACAGTACTGTGGAAAAGTCTTGAGCTCCCCCACCCATCATTTCTACTTCAATTTAATTAAACGAAGTACATTAAAATAAAGGGAACAAAGGATTTAATGCGTCAGACTGCAAAGTATCTAAAGATATATAATATATTTATAAATGGTTCTTTATGTAACAACCTCAGCAGCAACCTCATTTTCCCTCTTGTCTGTTCTAACCATGCAGCATTCAGCATTACCAGTATACTAATCACCGGGCTCAAACTATATTGATATAAATGGTAATGCCTCTTCCTATTTCTCATTTTTTCTTATTCTCATTTTTATTTAAATAATAAATATTTTACCCAGCCCTATTTGGTATTTGGCATTATACTGTATATTATTTTGTACTTACTTGCAACACCAATCCAGGTCACTTCCCTTTACACTCCCTAACACTTCCACTTTATTTCCTGGCTCTCAAACATACACGTTTAAATAACATGCAAGACAAAGAAATTCATTTTTAAGCCTTCTTTAGCATATCAAGTACAAAGAGAGAGTTGAGGTCTATGCGTAGAAATGCTTTCATGCTTTAACACAAAATTACAGTTCAGGTTAAGGTCAGCAATCAGGCATGAGTCACAGCATAATCCAAGAAACGAGAGAGAGAGAGAGAGAGAGAGAGAGAGAGAGAGAGGCAATAAATGATAGTAAAAAATGGGCAGTAAATGATCAGAAGAATAGCAAGACTTGTACAAATGTCATGTTGGAAAAGACTTTTCAATAAATGTTCATTTTCCCCTTATTTTCTCTCTAATTTGCTCTTGGTCACTTCTCACCCTCTCGCTCGGCGAGAGACATAAAAGGGAAGGCTGACACATGCTCCATCTGAAACACATGAACCCAAAGAAATATGTATTTTTCAACTGTTGCATTACAGCACTCTGGAACAGAAAATCTCTATCCCACTCTTCCACGTACAGTACGATTTGGTTCGATTCCTGCCTCGGGGTTTGTGTGTATGAGGTTTGCATGTTCTCCCTGTGCTTGCTGGGTTTCCTCCCAGTGTCCAAAGACATGCAGATTAGGCTAACTCAACTTCCCAAAATTGCCCAAAGCAAAATTGTGTGAATGAGCAAATGAATGTTGACCGGAGGTCCTACCCATTGGTCATAAAAATGGAAATAAATACAATGGTAATTACCACTGGTCTTCTCAGTCCCTACACTGTAAAAAATAAAATCTTGACTTAACTCAAAATTTTAAGGCAACTTGCTGCACAGCTTTTTTGAGTTAACTCCACTATTAAAAGTGGAGTTAACTAAAAAAAAACTGTGCAGCAAGTTGCCTTGAAATTTTTAGTTAAGTCAACTTGTTGTTGACTTAACTAAATTTACTGAGTATGGTCTCCCAACTTATATTCTTTTGTTAAGTTAAAAGTGATTTGATAGTTTCAAAGACTTATTAATTTAATACATGTGAACTTGTCACATGTATTGGGTTCAAAATATGAGTTTAAATTTACAGAAGCAGGTTTTTTTGTAATACAATATAATGAAAAAAGCTGTAACTGAATGCTTGAAAGTTTCTTCCAAATTTAATTTTAAACCAAAAGGAACACACTACAACCACATTCCATGACTTTCAAATAAAAGTACACAAAAAGAAACATGGCAAAATGCCTTTTACAGTCTAAACTTCACAAAACAAGGAGTACAAAATAATAATAATAATGATAATAATTTGAAGTCTGAAAACAGCTCACAAAAGCAAAGTCATAGGAGAAGTTAAGTCTTAAGGGATTGTACCCTTGCAGAGCAGTGAGTGCCCAATTCCATGAACACCTTCTCAATCACCTCAAAAGTGTACTTCCGATTTTTTGGTACTGAAATCCAAGGCAAACAGGTCAAAAGTCAAACTGTTCTCGAGCATCTTGCAAGACAATCCCTTCCTCCAACACAAGAGTAAAGTTTATGACACTGGTCAAAGTCGTAGGGGAATCATCATCTTCAATCACAACAGGAACTCCCACTTTCATCCCTCTGGTCTGTCCGCCATCAGGAGTACTGTCCTAATGTAATAAAGAGTACAAAAAAAAATCACTTTTGACATCCATCTTCTCTATGTTTTTATATTTCTTTTTGTTCCATGAACGTTTTGGATCCTACGAGATTAATGTAGACAAAATGTACAGAAAGAAAGACCTCATAAATCCTTAAAATCAGTTGAGATGATCAGATAAAGTAAAATAAGAGCCGGAGTTCAAATGAATAAGAATTTAAATATCTTAATAATGTCAACACAAATATTAACAGCCGTATTTTTGTCAAAGTGCCTGCAGAGAATCAATGCAACATACTCACCAGACATGTTCTGAATAGTGCAGATGATCCATCACGGATAAACACATCGAGATCTTCCAGGACAGTTTTCATTCAGTGAGCCACAATATATGAAGTCTGAAAAAAGGGCACTAATGTTATGATAACATTAATGATAAACTTTCAGGTATTCATAACATTTAACATTAGGGAGACTCTAATTATGAGAGAAAGATTTAGAAATATGCAATACTGTTTGCATGGAAAAAAAAGATGTTCAGGTTTGTGCTCAAGTGTCTCAGCATCAAATTTTTCTGTGTCCTGTTCTCTCAATTCTACAGTCGTGGTCAAAAGTTTTGAGAATGACACAAATATATGTTTTCACAAAGTTTGCTGCTAAACTGCTTTTAGATCTTTGTTTCAGTTGTTTCTGTGATGTACTGAAATATAATTACAAGCACTTCATATGTTTCAAAGGCTTTTATCGACATTTACATGACATTTGTGCAAAGAGTCAGTATTTGCAGTGTTGGCCCTTCTTTTTCAGGACCTCTGCAATTCGACTGGGCTGCTCTCAATCAACTTCAGGGCCAAATCCTGACTGATAGCAACCCATTCTTTCATAATCACTTCTTGGAGTTTGTCAGAATTAGTGGGTTGTTGTTTGTCAACCCGCCTCTTGAGGATTGACCACAAGTTCTCAATGGGATTAAGATCTGGGGAGTTTCCAGGCCATGGACCCAAAATTTCAACGTTTTGGTCCCCGAGCCACTTAGTCATCACTTTTGCCTTATGGCACGGTGCTCCATCGTGCTGGAAAATGCATTGTTCTTCACCAAACTGTTGGATTGTTGGAAGAAGTTGCTGTTGGAGGGTGTATTGGTACCATGCTTTATTCATGGCTGTGTTTTTGGGCAAAATTGTGAGTGAGCCCACTCCCTTGGATGAGAAGCAACCCCACACATGAATGGTCTCAGGATGCTTTACTGTTGGCATGACACAGGACTGATGGTAGCGCTCACCTTTTCTTCTCCGGACAAGCCTTTTTCCAGATGCCCCAAACAATCGGAAAGAGGCTTCATCCGAGAATATGACTTTGCCCCAGTCCTCAGCAGTCTATTCGCCATATTTTTTGCAGAAGATCAATCTGTCCCTGATGTTTTTTTTGGAGAGAAGTGGCTTCTTTGCTGCCCTTCTTGACACCAGGCCATCTTCCAAAAGTCTTCGCCTCACTGTGCGTGCAGATGCGCTCACACCTGCCTGCTGCCATTCCTGAGCAAGCTCTGCACTGGTGGCACTCCGATCCCGCAGCTGAATCGTCTTTAGGAGACGGTCCTGGCGCTTGCAGGACTTTCTTGGATGCCCTGAAGCCTTCTTAACAAGAATTGAACCTCTTTCCTTGAAGTTCTTGATGATCCTATAAATTGTTGATTTAGGTGCAATCTTAGTAGCCACAATATCTTTGCCTGTGAAGCCATTTTTATGCAACGCAATGATGGCTGCATGCGTTTCTTTGCAGGTTATCATGGTTAACAATGAAAGAACAATGATTTCAAGCATCACTCTCCTTTTAACATGTCAAGTCTGTCATTCTAACCCAATCAGTCTGACATAATGATCTCCAGCCTTGTGCTCTTCAACATTCTCACCTGAGTTAACAAGATGATTACTGAAATGATTTCAGCAGGTCCTTTAATGAGAGCAATGAAATGCAGTGGAAATTTTTTCGGGATTAAGTTAATTTTCATGGCAAAGAAGGACTATGCAATTCATCACTCTTTATAACATTCTGGAGTATATGCAAATTGCTATTATAAAAACGTAAGCAGCAACTTTTCCAATTTCCAATATTTATGTAATTCTCAAAACTTTTGGCCACGACTGTACTGTACATGTGAACAAGGTGAAGTCCCAGCTTCAGGTTCACTGTTCAGCTCAGGTTCTGTTTCTTTCAAGATTTTCTCTGATTCCTTATGCATTAATCTGAAATCTTCGATGGCTGCTAAAGCTAAAATACGATCTCTCTATTTCTTATATGTTTTCCAAGAGAAGAGCTGTGCTTCAGAGCCGATCTAGCTGAACTCGCACAAGTTTTCATGAAGGTTACATTTATTTGATCAGAAATACAGTAAAACAGGAATAATGTGAAATATAGCAGCTTTTTTCCATTGGAATGAATTTAAATTGTTTTATTTATTGCTGTGATGTAAAGCTGTATTTTCTGCATCATTACTCCAGTCTTCAGTGTCACATGATCCGCAGAAATCACTATTTCTTTAATTCATTCATAATGATTTAAACATTTATTGAGTTTTGTGGAAACAATACACCCCCCCAGGACTAAATGACAGTATTAGACATTTTTATAGGCTAACATTCTTATTATTATTAAAATTGGCAAAAAAGCTATAACTCACAATACAAAAATATCAAGAAATTTTCCCATGATCAGATCCTCATATTAGAGGGATTTCTGAAGACCATGTGACACTAAAGACTTGAGTAATGATGCAGAACATTCAGCTTAATGTCACAGCAATAAATTACAGTTTTAAGTACAGTACATTACAGTAGACAACAGAAAATTTGAGGTCTAACATTATTTCACCTTATTCCAGTTTTATTATATCAAATAAATGTAGCATTGATTAACATAAAACTCTTTTAAAAACAAAAAATAATACAGATCTAAAACTTTTGTACGTGAGTGCAGAGCTAATCTGACCAATTATATTGACCAAAATATTCAATAGTCTTTTTACTTTTTTTTTTCGTTATATTTAATGAAATGGGGTATGAATAGTCTTACATAAAAAAGTAAACTAGTAAGGTATAACAAGCATTATTTTTTGCCCTAACTTCATACTCGCTCTTAAAATCATTAAAAATACTGCATTGTAAATGTTTACTTACATGAAATGGCAAAGTTTGAGGTCTTGTGATGAAGTCTGGAAATGTGTTTATCCAGGATGATATTGAGAGAATGTGTTCTGAAACGTTAAATGCAAAGATTACAAATACTGTGGAGTAAATACTGCATATTATAAATACCAAGTGTAGAAGAGTTATTATGAATGTAACCCGACTTTCTCGACTTGTCTTATTATTCTCCAGTCTCTTTGGCTGTGGGAAATAAACGGCTACAATTAAGTTTGCAATAACATTTTATTAATCCAAACGGCAAGACAGAATACAAACTGCCCTCACGTGCTTCACTCACACCGTGTCACACTCTCACTTGTCCCATGGGAAACCCCAGGCAGGTAACCTGTTAGTTCCTCTTAAAAAAGCAACATAACCAATAAATCAAATATTACACATGCAGGGATATATACAAAATAATAATGTCCTGTAAATAATAATTAAATGATATTCCATTCTAAATTTAATATTTCTAATATAATTAAATATACTTCATAATATGCAACACCTGTAATAAATAACAAATAAATGTAGTAAACTCAAAATAATACAAACTATATTGTTTGTAGGAACTCGGGTTACAGGATGACTTGCATCTTTCTCACTTCGTAAAGAACGCCATATAATAACGCTCATTTATGTTAAGACCATTTCTACAAAGGACTTCGATATAAATATGTGCACTTACCAAAGTTTAAAAGAAGTTGTCCGTTGTGAGGTGGAGAAACGGGATACTAATCCAGACGATGTTCAAACTACCCGCTGCACCCAACACGCTTGCGCCAACTGCAGAAACGTATCAGCGCGCATGCGCCAACTTTAGAAACGTAACAGCGCGCACGCGCCCACTTCCGAACCAACTTCTGCGCGTGTTAACTTGCATTAGAAAGTCTGTTCAGTAATTAAACCTCAGTCGACCCAGCGAGTTTTTAATGAACTTGTTTTCACTAGTTCAGTCAGTTTTTTCATGTCTTATTGTCCAGATGACTAATAAATACTCATTATGCCAACATTTTGCTAGTTGGATTTTTTTACAGTGTAGTTTAATTTACAGAGATTCCTAGATGGCTATATTAATAATTAATTATATGAAATTATAATTGAATTTGCAGAATTATGGATACATAATACAATACAATACAATACAATATATATATTTTTTTTTACAGTTATATTCACGTACTGGACTTTGTTGGCTAAAATTGTTTGGTGAAGGTTAAACTGGAGCATCATCCACCAGGTAGTGACCACAGTATTAAGAAGTGATCTTGGGCAGAGGTGTCTTATGAGGTTAAATTTCCAATATCTCCAAAGCTATTGGGCCCTAGTGCAAGACGCCTAGGCCTCACCTGTTCTGCTCTAAAAACATTTCCCAAATTACAACAAATGTGTTTCAATATTTTATTATAGTAGCATGGGAGAAAATAGGCTGGTAGGGCCTGGTACTGTGTACTACTAAAAGATGCCTGGCTTCAGAAAGTATAAGTCCAGCCACATATTTGTTCTATAGATTTTGACTAAACAAGAACAAAAGAGGTGATTTTACTAATTAGTTAAAGAGTTGTGCAGCAACAAATATGTGGCAGTACTTTTACTTTCTGAAGCCAAGGTGTCCACCTCTGAGATTTGCTGGTGGTCCACAAGTGGAGAAAACAGCTACCTGCCAAAACGTAATAACGTTACGTCATCTTCAACAACACTTTGTCTCCTAAGTTACTGTAGTGCATTAACGTTAAAAAACAGTTGACTAGCTGAGTAATATATAGTAATTATCCACAATAAAATGGCTTCACATTCATGTCTGAACAATAATCTGTAATTATAATTAATGGAATACAGGTTAAAGTAATGCCCTCTCCTGAATGTCCTTTTTAAAACTTTTTTTATTTATTTCTCTTTTATCCTCTTTGAGTCCTCATGCATAGAATTTCTATTTCTCCACTGCACCTGTCAACCCACTGCTAAATAAAATAGTATGACAGAAGTGCTGGTACGTTTGAGCTCGAAATAGTGACACAAAATAAAAACAATCTATTTTTCCATCATGGTTTCCTGCACATTTGACAGATTTGGGAACTATGGGAATTGTCTGCAATACCGGAAATTATGTTTGCCGTTTGTACAGAATGTTTTCCCTGATGAAAAGTTATCTAAGAAGAAGATCATCATTAAAAAATAAATACTCAATAATTGCATTTGAAGCTGTATATCCCAAATAATTTAATTGCTGTTGGTTGAGAAAGAGTTTTCCAGAGAAGGGGGCTGTCAGGAAGTAAATATTCTTTATTTAATGTAATACTGTTTGAAAAGCAATGCAATTAGGCATGTAGACATGGTTAAGATGATCTGCTGAAGTTCAAACTAAGCATCAGAATGGGAAAGAAAGGTGATTTAAGTGACTTTAAACATGGTATGGTTGTTGGTGCCAGATGGGCTGGTCTGAGTATTTCTGAAACTGCTGATCTACAGGGATTTTCACATGTTACCATCTCTAGGGTTTACAGAGAATGGTCAGAAAAGGAAAAAAATATATATACAGTGAGGGCAGTTCTCTATGTAAAAATGGCTTGTTGATGGCACCACATGGCATTATTCACAGAATGAAGCATTGCTGGGTTTAAATGGAAGTAACGTTACACCACAGAACCCAGAATAAATCTCTGATTAGCTGTGACTGCTGTCAGAGCTGCTTGTATAGAAAGTACTCTATAGTTTCTCATTAATCAGAATCATTATAACCATTGGTAACTTACAAATACAAATATTGTACTGTAAGTACAGGCAACCAGATTAAACGCAAAAGTGAGATGATAAAGCATGTGTATAATGTAGCCATAAACATCTAAAAAAAATAATTGAAAGAGTTATTTTATGATACATACTGTATTTATTATTTCAAATGTTTCTTGATTAAGGATAAATAATTATTTAAGGGCAGGGTTTTTCAGGCATCGGGGACTATGTGATGACTCACTATGATTTCCACTAATTACTACACAGTAAGATTAGAGAATACCAATCAGCCATAATATTAAAACCACATAATATTAACACATTAACACTGATTATCAATTATACACCAGTAAACTTCTGAAAGGATCAGGACACCCAAAGCTTATCCGTGCCCGCAGGGATCAAATGCCAGCCTGTTCAGTCTGACAAACAAGTCTGATCCATGGAGGCTCCACCCAGCAACCAACAACACCCAAAGGATCAGCCACTAATGTCACAGTTCCAGACACCACAGCACACCCGCGGAGGTCTAGCGAAGAGTTGCTCAGGTGGCACAATGGGAACCTGCATAATAATGGGAATAATGTTTGACATCGTAATGTCATGATTGATCGGTGTATATATCGGAAGCAGTCAAGCTTAAAGCTGAAGGAAATGCTAAAATGTTTATATAGAATATGATTTCACTTCACTTGACTTGTCTACATATCACTGATTCCTAATCGTTTTTTTTTCTTTCTTTTTTTTTTTTTCAAATATCGCAATACATAAATAAAAATAACGCACCGTTAGATCAGGAGGATGTCAGCAGAACACACTCGCTCTAAGCAATATGATTTACTACCTGTATCCTTTAAAGCTGAAAGCTGGCAGTTTCTTTTTACAAAAATAAATAAATAAAAAATCATGTTATGATTTTTTACAGCTAAGTGTTTTTGTTGTTTTTTTCTTTTTTTGCTTCTTTTTTTTTTTTATTCAAATTTCCATCAAGGCAATAGACACAGGTTTAAAACAGGCACTGTGCATTCGGTGGAAAAACAACAACATAAAAATAATTTTGATCTGAAAAGTACTACTAAAACCAAAGTGTACTTCGAAGTTATCCAAGTTTCACAGAAACTACCTCACCATAACACTCCAAAGCAGCTCTTTCTGAAAAAAAAAAAAAAAAAAGCCAAACAAAAAAATCATAAAACCTTTCAAGGTGTGATCGTCATGTGTATGCTTTAATACAAGAGCTCACACTTCAGAATGCTTCAGCTCATTTCCCGTAGCAGATGATTATATTTTATTTAAACCACTACACCACCGTGCTGCCCACCATAAACTTTTTGTGATAAAGACATGGCATGTTTCCATTTCTCAATACCAGCCGCATCACCTCTTTCTGTCGTTTGATCAGTGAAGGAAAGAAACTTCACTGATCAAACCTCAGCTGTCATAAGTGATTTAAATGTGTTCAAATAGTTTTTGGAAAATGTTGAAGCCAAGAAAAAGTGAAGTTCGCACTTAGTTCCTGCCCTTGCAGCCACTTCGACAAGAATAAACGCATGCATCACTTAAAAAAGGTATGCTTCGCTTAACATCCACAATATGTTCTGTGAAATAGAACGTGACGCAATTTGGATGTTGTTCAAACACCATGTAATATACTTAACACAGCTAGGTGGGGTACTGGAGTATAAGCACTGTGGTGAAGCAGAGAAATGATACAAATGATCCATGTTACAAAACTTAAATTATGCACAAGCAATGTACATACATGAGACATAGAATTCATGCACTATGTGCGGAGAGTTATTGGTTAAACAGTGCAGACCTGGATTATTATATAGTGAGCTTTTGACATGTGTTAAAGTGAAAGTAAAATGGTTAGAGGAGGAGGAGGATTGTGCTGTACACTGAAAATTTTAGTAATATTTATGAGGCTTCTCACAGTCTTAAAAGTTTTTGTCATTAAAAATAAAATAGTTGTGCACAACAAAACTCAAAACTTTTTCCTTGATCTAATGTGCTGCCTCTACTTTCAGTTTGAATACAAAACCACAATAAAAGCATGAGTTTGAAATATTTTTAATAAAACTCAACCAACGTATTACTGATACAAAATCAAGCAATTATGTAACCACAAATACACCTGCAGGCTGATTTATCCATTTTGCCAAACGGTAGGAGGTGGAGTTATATCTTTTAAAAAATCACACAAAATTCACAAACAAATTTTGAGAGAAAAAAAAAAATGCTTTTAAAGACACTTGTGACTCAAGGAAATCATGCACAAAATATTCTTTCTCAGGTTTGCAATATCCTCAGTACTCAGGACGCAAAATCAGTGTACAGTAGCTCTGACCAAAGAAATGGTCATTCATAATGCTATGGCATTTATTGAAAATCCACCAACAGGAAGATGGATGATGATCACACCATTCTCATCGGGCAGATACAGACAAACAATGCAGTGGTGATGGTTTAATAGTGACAAAAGTTATGAATTAAAGAAAAAAACCTTCTCTGTAACTTTATATTTATATTATAACTGTCATAATATCTCTAAAGAGGATATTGGATGAAAATGCAAAATTAATAGTTTACATCTTCCATTCACAGAGTTTATATGTCATTATACCCGGGTCAGAATGATTTTACGCTTTTCAAAATGAAACCTACCCTACTGTATGTCACAGTGCACTTAGTGCGACAAAACATTGTAGCTTTGTCGCACAGTGAGTTACAGAATTCTTATCGGGATCATCTCATGCACTGTAAAAAGTAATAATCAGTAAACATCACACCAAGCTATAAATGGTGCTACGTGATTACAGTATGTATCTATAAATGGTATCACTACGTGATTAGGGAGTGCTGCTACGTAATATCCGCACGGCTGTGATGTGGTTGTAGGCACGAGGACGCGACCTGAGAACTGAGGATATTTTGTAAAAGCTGTGGTAATATTCAGTACAACAGCACAACCTTGAGTGTGATATTGCTTTTATTTAACAGTTCCACAAACACCATTTATTCTCATGTGCTCCAGGGTCTTTAAAGGCAAGTCAACTGAAGCCCACTGTTGGCTCGCAGCTTTAAGGACAGCAGCTAAAGGACGGCACGAGCGCTGCCATGGTACTTTCTCCCTTGAGAAAAAGTCAGCCTTCATGATCCTGCCACCAAAAAGGAAAAGGCAGTTGTGCTCGACATTAAGACCACCTTCCACAGCCATGATTGCTGCTACGGTACTGGAGAAGTGACCGCTGATGTTGGCTGTGATTGCACCAGACTCCCTTCTGTAGCCACACCCAAGAAGAGCTGGGCAGGGCCGGTTGGCAAAGACAGCAAAAGGGTCCACTGCCCATGCGAGCCCACTCTGCCTGCCGCCATCACTCGCCAGCAGAGTGCCCACATTCCAGATGGGCAATGCCAGTGGACCTACACTAGCACACCTTCACTTCCTCTCTTTCTTTCTTCCTCCCTTTTTAAAAACCTTTCTTTTCTTTCCTAAGAAAATTACAATTTATTTTGAAAATTTCACCTTTGTTTGTGTCTGTGGTGCTAAGCAGTGGCAGAAAACAACACGGACGGTTCAGAGGCAACAGCTTAGAAGCATTAACTAAGTGTTGCTTAGATGACAGTGACATGTTGTTGTTTTTTTTTGCTGAAAGTGCTGCTGTGACTGGTTTTAAATGTCCCGTAATAATAATGTAATGTAATAATTCTCAGCTTTAGTCAATCACGCTGTAGGTTTTCATAGACGCCACTACACCTGATCAAACATGCAAAATGGACAAGATGCAAAAAAAAAAAAAAAACAGAATTATCTCTAGACAAATTTGTGTTACACTTTATTCATTTTAATAGATTTCTTTGGTGCATACAAACCTTAAATCAGGCCCCAAGACTGTGATTGCTCATAATAAATTGTTCCATGGCCGTCAAATCATCATCGTTTGAGGAGACATTGTGCGTTAATGTTCCACAGCGGGGACGTCGTTGTTAAAATAGCATGGTGTGATTAGTTTTAATGAGGATGTTATTATGGAAAAAAAAAACAAGCATCAATATTTAAAATAAATAAATAAATAAATGACTGAACATAATAGAAAGCAAATTGTTCGGTTTGCGTCCCTATCAATCAGACCTGGTACGAGTGCGAGAAAGTACACGCGGGCGGCGGCGCCATCGGAGACGAGAAGACGAGGCACTTCTCAGAAGAGCTGGCTCTAGAGTGGAGGACATTTGAGAAAATCAGCGGAGAGCCAGAGATTCGCAATGAACAGGTGGAAGGAGAAGAGCTGAGAATGAGTGTGTAGCTGGAAACACAGGAGCGAAGGAGAAATAAAACAAATTAAATTTTTTCACCTTTCTATGTTGTGAGAGTAAATCTCAGGCCGAGACATTCATCTTAGAATCACACACACACACACACACACACACACACACACACACACACACACACACACACACACACACATATATGTTTGTGTGTGTGTGTGTTTATATATATATATATATATATATATATATATATATATATATATATATATATATATATATATATATATATATATATATATATACACACACACACACACACACACACACACACACACACAAACACATCCAGGACCTCTGGGGTCCTCAAGGTGAAAAGGGCTGATGATTCAGTGCTGGCCTGCATAGCCTCTTTCCATTCTCACTCACACTCTGTTTGGCTCCTAATGCAAACCGACGTTTCTATTTATTTCCAAATGCATTCGCAACCGTGCACGAAACACAAAGTGAAGCGTCTGCCACAGCCGTGCAGGCCGCGCATTCACAATCCCTCAGGAGGAATGTCAAAATTTCCTAATGCATATATGCATTTTCAGA
This sequence comes from Clarias fuscus, assembly GCA_030347435.1. Classification (NCBI taxonomy): domain Eukaryota; kingdom Metazoa; phylum Chordata; class Actinopteri; order Siluriformes; family Clariidae; genus Clarias; species Clarias fuscus. The sequence continues at coordinate 35,342,765 of CM059207.1, forward strand.
GAAAAGCCCACACTTTTTTAAGGCATTGTTCAAATACAATGAAGGTCTTTTTTTTTTTTTTTTTTTAAATGCTGAATCCTAAACCCTGTAAACTTCTTTTTCATGAATTTACCATCGTCTCTGCTCTCTGCTGAATACCCAATAAATTCCATCCTGAGCTGTGGAAGAAGAAAACCCGAAAAGCAAAGTATTGGAGGTTGAGGTGAATAAGTCTACCCTGGCAGCTCCTGATTGATTTCTGTCCCAATGGGATGCTTCATGAGTAGCCATGAAGATGATTGGCAACTGACTTCAAGAAGAACTTTATATTACATCACAAAATAAAAAAAAAATGTGAAAATGACTTAAATTGTACACACTAAAAAATGCTGGGTTGTTTTTACTACCCAAACGCTGGGTTGCCTCTGTTGGGTAATTTTTCTGGGTTATTTACAGGGAATTGGGTACTTTTTGTTTAACCCAACTTGCTGGGTTGGAGTTGGGTTAGCTACAGTGACATCTAACATCACAGGCACCCCTCCCCCGAAGTTCACCGGTGTATTCAATGACTGTGTCAGCTTTGCGTCTTTTTTTTTTTTTTTTTTTGTCTTCCTCCTCACGCATTTAAGAGGAAATGTAAATGTTAAATATAAGGTCTGTATACACACTTTCGCTCACCTATGACTGAATTTGTTCACTGTATGTAACATTTTTACTGTTACCGTGTTAACGTTACACTCAAACTTTCAGCCTGGTCTGTGCTATAGCATGCTAGTTTATCTGACAATGGCTGCTAGCTAGCCAAACCAAAGCACCCCACATGTGTATGAAAGAAACTGCAAAAATGTTGCTGGAGATTATCAGGATGTAGGGGTTCGGCCTCGACACTTCAGCCTGCTGGAGATATTCCACGGTGTTGGTTCCAACCTTAGAAAGAAAGAAATTAAAGAAAGTAAAAGTTTATGGAAAAATCGAGAGGGTTGGCTAGTATGCATATTTGTAAGAAGATTAGTGTTTTGTAACATCTCAGCTTTTTATATGTGGTTGCTAACGCTAGCAACCTAGTTAAATGCTAGTGTCATGCTGGCTCTACAGTTAACAGTTTAGCTTTCATTCATCACTTCACCACCTTCATACACCCTGCAAGCATCCTATAAAGAAAGCTAAAAAGTTCAGACATTTTTGCAGTTTCTTTCATACACAGTTGAGGGTCTTTGGTTTGGCTAGTTAGCAGCCATTGTCAGATAAACTAGCATGCTATAGCACAGACCAGGCTGAAAGTTTGAGTGTAACGTTAACACGGTAACAGTAAAAATGTTACATACAGTGAACAAATTCAGTCATAGGTGAGTGAAAGTGTGTATACAGACCTTGTATTTAACGTTTACATTTTCTCTTAAGGAGGAAGACCAAAACAGACACGAAGTTTCTGTTTCCCTCCATTCCATGCTACACTGATGCAGTAATTTATGCTTAAGGAGCCCTGACCAAATATTGAGTGAATGACTGTACATGCATTTTCAAAATGTCAGTATTTTAAATCCTTTTTTGATTGATTTGAGTAAATATTCCAATATTTTGATATACTGGATAGTTTTTTACTGGATATTTCAGCTGTAAGCCATAATCAGAAAAATAAAACAAAGTCTTAAAATATTTCACTTTGTTCTATAAAAAAAATACCTTAAATAGATGGCAAAATATGTTTCTCTCCATAAAACATGTGATTATGGAAATAGTGGAAAATCAAAGCAAAACAAAAGGTGGCATCATGTGACAGTTTAAGACATAATACTTTCCTCTTTCAAAATAATGGGCTGTAAATTTGTGCCAGATGTTTTTCCTAGCCCAAGTTTTCAACTTTCACTTAGACTTTTGAACGGCTGGAATACTGTGTGTGTGTGTGTGTGTGTGTGTGTGTGTGTGTGTGTGTCTGTGTGTGTCTGTGTGTGTGTGTTATTCTTTTTCTTGATTTTGTGCTATGCTTTAAAGTTTCATTTCCTGTCATTAAACCACCACTGTTAGTTTCTCGATTCTGATTGGTCAGTAGGTGTTGCTTACGTACTTGATTTAAAAAAAATATTAATATGATAATAATATGTGCTTATAATGTGCTTATAAACTGAAACAGAGGATAAGAAACATAAGAAAACAGAAAGCCAAGTTGAAAAGTCTTCATCACTAAAGCTGTAGAGCTTTGAAAGATTTGACGAATTGTTTGCAGCAGCAGCTCTGGCAGAACCCCTGGCTGAAGATCAATATGTTCTTATGCTGTATGTTATCAATTCTATACACTGCAACAAATGGTAGCTTAACAAGTGAAAATATCTTGAATCTAATCTTTTCTATGAGATTCCAACAAGCCAAATCTCTCTCTCTCTCTCTCTCTCTCTCTCTCTCTCTCTCTCTCTCTCACACACACACATCCTTTATACCATTTATCCTGTACAGGGTTATGAGAAGGCTTAGCCCATCCCAGGGGACTTGTGGCCATCACTGGGCACACATACACGCACTCACAAACACTCACTCACTCGCACACTATGAGGGATTTTGAAATACCAATTAGGAAACTCTGCATGTCTTTGAACTGTTGGAGGAAACCACAGCAACCAGAGAAAACCCACCAAGCATGGGGAGAACATGCAAACTCCATGCACACAAACCTGACGGCAGGAATCAAACGCACAATGCTGGAGGTGCCAACCACTACGCCATCATGCTGCCTCCCAGCCAAATATAAGATCATGAAACCTATATACATTTGATTATTTTAAAGGGTATAATTCTTGTTCCACTGGGAAATAATTTTAAGCACCAATTGCTAGAAAAAAAATATATAAAAATTTGCCAACAGAGCAATGACAGTTAGATCAACATAAAAGCCCCTGCAATAAAAGTAAACAATGTTTAGAAATAAGTTTAATAATCTTATATATTGTTTATTGTAATATTTTAATAAAAAAATATTGAATGTTAAAAACTAACATTCAATTAGATTCAATATTTTCCACTTGTTAAAATACATGTTTTTGCAGTGTAACATCAGGCATCACATGTAGCAGGATTGGAATTTTTTGCATTTTTTTAACAAATAGTCAAACACATCAGCAGTCAATAATCTGAAACAGACTCACGCTTCCCCCCTCAGTTTTAGTTTTATTTAAACAGCACAGTGATTTTTTTCATAGTTACCTGCCACAGTAAAAACACTGACCCACATGTATTCATTTTATATTTTTTATTATTTGAAAATGAAATCTTATTTAATTGCAGACAGAATATTGATTTATTCAGCGCCCACTACCTCCCTCTCTCTCTCTTTCTCTCTCTCTCTCTCTCTCTCTCTCTCTCTCTCTCTCTCTCTCTCTCTCTCTTTGTGTGAATAGCCCCTGCTCCTCAACACATTCATATGACTGTCCTTTCTGTTGAATGTTTATTTAACTGAAAGTGTTTCGGCACTGTAACACTTTTATGATGGAGCTCTCCATGAAAATAAGGATGGTGGAAGAGGAAGTGGATCGTAAGCAAAACGAATCAATCTAGCGTTCACAAAAATAAATTGCAGGGACTCAGAATATCGTAAACATTTCCAATAAATTATTAGCAATCTGGCTTGTCAGGATCGGTAAAACTATTGTTAAATTACAGCTGCATTGTCCAGGTTCATTTAGTACATGCAACAGAGAATCTTATTGCATACTACAGTTTTAATCGGTTAATTCTTAACAATGCTTAATCAATTAACACTTATTAACACTCAATAACATCTCTAATATACAATATAGTAATAATTTCATTTATATGGTTGTGGGTTTTGTAAGGAGTACATGCAACACAAACCTTACTGTATACTACAGTTTTAATTGGTTAATTCTTAAAAATGCTTAATCAGTTATCACTTAATCATTAACATCTCTAATATACAATATATTAATGATTTCATGTATATGGTTGGGTTTTGTAAGGAGATGTTCATTTGTCATTTATGAAAGGAGTCTCCAGTGTCAGTGCTTTGTACAGTAAAGGTCAAAGGTAAAGATAAAATGTTTTGAACATGAGTTTTTTTCTTTAATTAATTTATCTTATTTAATTTAAGATAAGTAAAAGCAAAGAGTAATAAGGAAATTACTGCTGCTGAGTTAAAGGAACTTTAAAAACCTAATGTTTACTTTGCTTTTGCTACTGTGACATTCCCTAAAGTGCTTTATTCCTTAATTATTGTTTACTAGTTAGCATGAACTAATCATAGAATTCATACTAAATACACCATGAGTAATATGAACAAAGTAATTAACGCACGTAATTAAATAATAATAATAATAATAATAATAATAATAATAATAATAATAATAATAACTAGACAGATAAATTTTTAGAAGAACATGTGAATCGTCCTTGCCGTGGCAAAACTCGGGCCTTTGGGCCTTTTATAATGACAGTGTACAGGATCAGTTGCTAAAGTGCTCTAAAGTGTTTCCTAGGGTGTTAGGTTCAGGTTCAAAGTTTGTATGGAAGTTACCACAGCAGGGAATGAAACTGTGAGCACTTCCAGTTTCAGTGGGGAGTACCTTCACCCTTATATATGCATTGGACAAATTTGAGCACCTGCTGCGCCCCAGGGGTACAGCTTATACCCTCTTGCAGGGTATGTTCCGACACAGCTTGCAAACCTCTTCATATGTGGTAAATTGTATATTTTATATTACTATAAAATTCCTGCTTAATGGGCTTGAGGCAAGATGGCGTAACTAGGACACACGAAACGTGGGGTTGATCCGCCGCATAGTAGAGGGGGGCAAGAGCTTGATGGCTCATAGTATGACAATCTTAGTGATGGTGAAGGGTCCGGGGTAGTGGGTGGAAAGTTTGCAGAAGATGGTCTTTAGAGGGATATCTCTGGAGGCAAGCATGACTCTCTGTCCCACCTTGTACTTGGGAACCTGAGACCTCCCATGGTCAGCTTGTTCCTTGTACCTTTTGTCAACCCATAATAGCGTATTCCTTTCTTGAAGGCAGGTCTTTCTGCACCATCGGATGAAGGCTTGGGAGGACAGGACGTTGACCTCCTCCTCTTGGGACAGGAACAATGATGGCTGATGCCCCAAACAGCACTGGAAGGGTGACAGACTGGTCGATGATGAGGCCTGGGAGTTGTGGGCGTACTCATCCCGGGGTAGGAACTTACTCCATGAGGTAGCGTTCCGGAAGGTTATGCACCTCAGGGTGACCTTGAGGGACTGGTTCTTCCCCTCGGTCTAACCGTTTGACACATTGTGGAATCCTAAGGACAGGATGGGAGTGGCCCCAATTAATTTGCAAAAGGCTTTCCAGGATTGGGAGGTGAACTGTGGACCCGGTCCGAGACAATGTCCTTTGAGGAGACCATGGAGCTTGGAGACACGGTTGATCATGAGTTCTGCAGTCTCTTAGGCAGAAGGGAGTTTTGGCAGAGCGATGAAGTGGTGCTGCCTGTATTGTTGTGCTTATACCTTAGGCACATGTCACATGCAGCCACGAATTTGGAGACGTCCTCCTTCAAAGTTGGTCACCTAAACCATTGCTGGACTCGGGTCAGGGTTCGAGCTGTGCCAGGGTGACTGGACAGTTTGGAGATATGTGCCCATTCCAATGAATGAATAAAGAGGCAGTTAGGAGGATCGCCACTAGGCCCAGGTTCATGAGACAGGGCTTGCTGGACCTTAGTCTTGGTGTCAAGTTCGGCCGCCGCAAGCAGGCAGGAGGAGGGAATGATGGTGTCATTGATGGCGGAGTCGTGAGTGAGTGAGAACTGCCTGGAGAGTGCCCCTGGCTTGGAGTTTTTTGATCCCGGGCATTATGAGATGGTGAAGTTGAAGCTGATAAAGAAGAGTGACCACCGAGTTTGGCGGAGGTATTCCAGGTTCTTGTGGTCAGTCCAGACCAGAAATGGGACCTCCATCTCCTTTTACATGTGTCTCCACTCCTGTAGGGCAAGCTTGATGGCTAAGAGCTCTCGATCGCTGATGCCATAGTTTGTTTTGGCAGGTGTTAAATGGTGAGAGAAGAATGAGCAGGGGTGCAGCTTATTATCATGTGTGGCTCTCTGGTACAGGATGCCCCCTAGAGCTCCCAGCTGAACTAAAGGGATCCTTCTCTTTACTTGAGGAGATGGCCTGATTTCCCACAGTAGAAGCAGGCTCCCTCCACTTGGCGGGGCTGTCGCTCCTCTGGTGAGATGGTTCCCATCCAGCTGCATAGATCTCTCCTAGTGAAGAAGCAGTGATATCCTGACTGATTTCCGAAGGTGGAGACGCGAATCCACTTGGCCAGCCAGATCCATGAGCTCTTGGAGCGAGGAGGGAAGCTCCCGGGAGACTAGCTCATCCTGAACTGCCTCCGACAGGCCCTGAAAGAACCTGTCACACAATGCCTGATTTTTCCACCCACTCAAGATAGCAAGTGTCCGAAACTCAATGGCGAAATCATAGGCCAAACGAGAACCTTGACGGAGCTTCAGCAATCTGCGCCCAGCCGCTCTGCTGTGACACCCTTCTCATCTCCTTGGTTCGTGTTGTGTGCAGCAGTCACTGCCTTAGCTGGAGAAAGCTGGAGTCAGCAAGGGTTTGCTTGGTGTTGAGCAGCTCCTGATGGTGAGCTCTGAGAAGGGCACCTTTTACACTCCTGCGCCAATCTCATGCGGTCAACATCTGTTGGATTCATATCGCTGGCTGGATTATTCTGTCACGGGGTGGGGCAGAACGAGGTGAATCCAAATGCAGATAAAGATCGCAATGATAAACGGAAGCGTGGTTGGAATGCGGAAGTGAGAGTTAAACACAGGGAAATCAGTCGCCGGAATGTGGAAGCCAAATCGCAAAATGAGAGCCGTAGTCAAAAGAGGAAGATTTAGATCGGTAACCGGGAAATCAATCAGCAAAGCAACTATCCGAAAAACGTGAAACAAAAGTCGTGGTCAAAAGGTAGGAAGTTAAACAGCAAAAGGACAATCCAAAATGAAAGGCGAGAGACAAGAAAACAAGGAAACAAACAAACTTGGCAACGTGAAAGCATAGTAATAAAACACGAGAGAATTGAGGCAAAAACACACAATTTAAGCAGCTCACAGCGAATGCTTAAATCCTGAAATAATCAGCTGGGGATTAGAGACAGGTGTGCAGACAGGGCAGAAATGGGGGAATGGGAAAGGACACAGGAGAGCTAGGGTAAAAGTGGGGAAAAGTGACAGCGTGGGAAAAAATGGGCAGACAGGGCAGTATTGGGTGAGTTACATGCCAAAGTTTGTACAGAAGAAGAGTTAAAAAAGAAAAAGAAGGCTACAAGATAATACAAGCAATGCTTTGCAAGCACTGCTAATAATAATAATAATAATAATAATAATAATAATAATAATAATAATAATAATAAAACAAGCCAAATAAATAATTGGTTGTATTCAAATTTAGCAGCCTGTTATTATTTACAGTATTCATTCTCCATCCTGTTTATCCTGTACAAGGTCCTAGGAGGACTCGGGACACTAGGCAGGGTATACCTTGGACAGGGTACCAATCCATCATGCACACACATTCACACACTATATGCAATTTAATAAATTAAATTAGCCTCACATGCATGTCTTTATTGTAGGACTGTAGGAGTATACTGGAGTACCAGGAGGAAACACACCAAGCACAGAAAAAACATAAAAACTACACACACACACACACACACACACACACACACACACACACACACACATACACACGCACAAAGGCCCAATGCGGGAGTCCACGCCACCATTCTGCCTGTTATTATTTCTTTATTTCTAGCTAATTTAAATGATTTTTGTTCTTATTTGAAATTTATTTAATTACATAAAAGGTATATATGTTTAATTAATGCTATCATTCACATTTCGTTAATGTAAACTAGTATGATTAAAAAACAAAGCACAATTCTTTACCGATTTATGCTATGCTCCACATGGTGTCTCTGTATTTATTTCAATTGTATTCCTTCCTCTATCTGCTTTGTATTCATATCAGTGTTCTGCTGTGCACCCTGTTTTGTCTGGCTGCTGAAACCGAAGCAATTTCCCGTAGAGGATCAATAAAATATCTATCTGGGTGGATTTTGTTCTCATATAGCTTGTCCACTGGAGTGTGTTGGTTACACAAATCATAGCACATACAGCATAACAAAACGCAAACATTTATTATGTACTGTCACTGACATCTAAATAAGTCATTCAACATAACCATGGTGTGATACATGAGCCATGCATTTAATACAAACTTCATTTATTTAATTTCTCAATGGTTCCAAAATTGTGCTTTATTTTGTTATATTTTATGTTGTTTTATTTCTTTGTTTATTTATTCTAGCATTTGGTCCCAAGCCTGGGTTGAAGTCAGTGTTGACCTGCCCATGGGTTGAAGGATAAACTAACCAAACACTTTTTTTTTTAAAAATCAGAAGTTTATCTAATAAAAACTATGTTGGTCCTTGAGACAAGCAGTGTCTCGGAATGAGTTATAACTCCGGTGCAACCTCCCAATAGCACTTAAGGCTAAGGTCTAAATGCCAATGTGGATAATTTTTCTGTGCACACATAACTCAGTTTTGACTTTTGTAGCTTTCAGCATTTTAAAAGCAGCTTTCATACTGCAAAATACCATGATATGGTTGAATTCTCATATCTGATTGGTCCAATTTGTCCGCATTACGTGTGCATAAAAGTACTATTATAATAGTATTCAGACAGCTGCAACATAAATGAGACAAACTTTTATATTTATGTGCTCATGGTAAATTGTAGGTATTTTATTAACAGGCCCACATAGAAATCAGGTATGGGCAACATGGGAAGCTGCCCAGGGTGGTATATTTCACCACTCACTTCTTTAGATAAACCTGCTCAACAGCTTGCAAATATGCAAATATCTAATCAGCCAATCACATGATAGCAATTCAATGCATTAAGGTATGTGGAAATTGTCAGGAATATCTGCTGAATATCAAACTGAGCGACACAATGGGGAAGAAATATGATTTATGTGACACTGAATGTGGCATGGTTGTTGGTGTCAAATGTGCTGGTTAGAGTATTTACGAAACTGCTGATCTACTGAGATTTTCATACACAACTATCTCTATGGTTTTAAAAAAAAGAGAATGATCTAAAAAGATTTTAAAAAAATATCCAGGGAGGTTAGTTCTTTCTCTTGGGTAAAACACCTTGTTGATGCCAGAGGTCAGCGGCGAATGGCCAGATTGGATTGAGCTGATAGAAAGGCAACATTAACTCAAATAACTTGGTTTTTGATACAACATACAACAAGGTATGCCAAAGAGAATGTCTGAACGCACAGCATTTTGAACTTTGAAGCAGCAGCAGAAGACCACACCAGATGTTGCTCCTATCAGCTAAGAACAGGAAACTGAGAATACAATTCACATGGCCCCACTAAAATCAGGCAATAGAAGATTGGAAAAATGTCTGAGGAGTTCTGCTAAATTTTCAAGATAGTGCCAGAATTTGGCATCAACAACATGAAATCATGGATCCATCCTGTCTTCTGTCAATAGTTCAGGCTGATGGTGGTGATGTGAGGGGTCAGGGGTAGTTTGGAAAGGTTCCAGATGTTGTGTTTGTACTGTTTAAGTGAGGTGCAGAGCTCAGGACATGATCATAACTTGTCTAACAAGTAACTTTTACTTCTTAAGCACATAACATGAGCTCACTTTAGCTTGCCATTAGCATGTCCAAAGCTATGGGCCCAAAAGCTTAGATCTAACTGTCAGATATAAAAAACAATAGGACTGGAGCATACATTCATTCAGACATGTGATTAGCTACTGACATAGAACACTACCACAGGTTCAGGTCCCAGCTCACCAAATCGTCCCTGTTGGGCCCTTGAGTAAGGCCCTTAACCCTCAACTGCTCAGATGTACGATGAGATCAAAATATAAATTGCTCTGGATAAGGGCATCTGCCAAATGATGTGATGTGGGGATATTTTCTTTGTACACTTTGGTACACTTTCAGTACTGATAGAGCATGGTTTAAATGTCATAGCCTACCTGAGTTTTATTGCTGACCATGTCAATCCCTTTACAATGAAAGGATAACATGCCAGGTCACAAAGCTACAATGATTATAAACTGGTTTCTTGAACTTATCAATGAGGTCACTGTACTCATACGTCCTCCACAGTCACCAAACCTCAATCAAACACTTTTGGAATGTGGTGGATTGGTAGATTCATATCATGGATGTGCAGCTGACAAATCTGCAGCAACTACACACGTGGACAAAATTGTTGGTACCCTTCAGTCAATGAAAGAAAAACTCACAATGGTCACATAAATAACTTTAATCTGACAAAAGTAATAGTTTTAAAAAATTCTATGAATGTTAACCAATGAAAGTCAGACATTGCTTTTCAACCATGCTTCAACAGAATTATTTAAAAAAAATAAACTCATGGAACAGGCCTGGACAAAAATGATGGTACCCCTAGAAAATATTGAAAATAATGTGACCAAAGGGACATGTTAATTCAAGGTGTGTCCACTAATTAGCATCACAGGTGTCTACAATCTTGTAATCAGTCAGTGGGCCTATATATAGGGCTCCAGGTAGTCACTGTGTTGTTTGGTGACATGGTGTGTACCACACTCAACATCGACCAGAGGAAGCGAAGGAAAGAGTTGTCTCAGGAGATTCGAAAGAAAATTATAGACAAGCATGTTAAAGGTAAAGGCTATAAGACCATTTCCAAGCAGCTAGATGTTCCTGTGACTATAGTTGCACATATTATTCAGAAATTTAAGATCCATGGGACTGTAGCCAACCTCCCTGGACGTGGCCGCAGGAGGAAAATTGATGACAAATCAAAGAGACGGATAATCCGAATGGTAACAAAAGAGCCCAGAAAGACTTCTAAAGAGATCCAAGGTGAACTTCATGATCAAGGAACATCAGTGTCAGATCGCACCATCCGTCATTGTTTGAGCCAAAGTGGACTACATGGGAGATGACCAAGGAGGACACCATTGTTGAAAACAAATCATAAAAAATGCCAAACTACATGTTGACAAGCCACAAAGCTTCTGGGAGAATGTCCTATGGACAGATGAGACAAAAATGGAACTTTTTGCCAAGGCACATCAGCTCTATGTTCACAAACGGAAAAATGAAGCATATCAAGAAAATAACACTGTCCCTACTGTGAAACATGGAGGAGGCTCTGTTATGTTCTGGGGCTGCTTTGCTGCATCTGGCACAGGGTGTCTTGGATCTGTGGCAGGGTACAATGAAATCTCAAGACTATCAAGGGATTCTAGAGAGAAATGTGCTGGCCAGTGTCAGAAAGCTGGGTCTCAGTCGCAGGTCATGGGTCTTGCAACAGGACAATGACCCAAAACACACAGCTAAAAACACCCAAGAATGGCTAAGAGGAAAACATTGGACTATTCTAAAGTGGCCTTCTATGAGCCCTGACCTGAATCTCATTGAGCAACTTTGGAAGGAGCTGAAACATGCCGTCTGGAAAAGGCGCCCTTCAAACCGGAAACAACTGGAGCAGCTTGCTCATGAGGAGTGGGCCAAAATACCTGCAGAGAGGTGCAGAAGTCTCATTGACAGTTACAGGAATCGTTTGATTGCAGTGATTGCCTCAAAAGGTTGTGCAACAAACTATTAAGTTAGGGGTACCATCATTTTTGTCCAGGCCTGTTCCATGAGTTCATTTTTTTAAATAATTCCGTTGAAGCATGGTTGAAAAGCAATGTCTGACTTTCATTGGTTAACATTCATAGAATTCTTTTTTATTATTACTTTTGTCAGATTAAAGTTATTTCTGTGACCATTGTGAGTTTTTCTTTCATTGACCGAAGGGTACCAACAATTTTGTCCACGTGTGTACATGATGCTATCATATTAATATGGACCTACATATTTAAGGAATGTATGCAGTTCTAATGGCAGAAATAAGGCTAACCCAGTACTAACAATGTCTACCGAATAAAGTGGCTGTTTAGTGTATTTATATTTATATCGTTTGTTATGACACTTGCATTCAACTCCTATCAATGGTTCTTGAGATCCTGGTACAACTTGCTTGAAGTTCATCTTTGCCTAATTTAATTGATTACACATGAATTAGGGCATGAGGTTAAGGGATTTATCTGTAGACCTGAGACACATGATTGTGTCAAGACACAGATCTGGGGAAGCATACTGTACAGTAGAAGGAAATTTTATGCAGCATTAAAAGTGCCCAAGAGCAGGGTAGACTGCATCATTCTCAATTGTAAAAGATTTGGAATAACCACTAGGCTTCCCAGATCTGGATGCCCAATCAAAACCGAGTACATGGGGATGAGGTGTCTTGGTCAGACAGGTAACCCTTTGACCCATAGACTCTTTGACCAAGTACCCAAGGGTCACTATAAATGACCAAAGACTGAACTAATTGGCACCAGGAAATCAGGCACTGCACATCACTTTATTAAAGCCATCTCTACAGACAAACACAGTGGTAGTAGCATCATGCTGTGATGAAGAAAAATAAAAAGCTTTCCTAAGTGAAAACCTTCTCCGGAGTGTTCAGGATCTCAGGGCGGGGTGACGGTTGACATTTAAACAAGACAAAGCATACCACTAAGAAAACACAAGAGTGGCTTCAGAATATATAGAATAGAATATATAATTCCTCTTTTTCTTCTACATCTCCTTCATATTATTATTATTATTATTATTATTATTATTATTCAACGAAGAGAAACAATCTGACATGGGTGCTTTTTTTTGTTTGTTTGTTTGTTTGTTTGTTTGTTAAGGTAACATCCCTGCTGTTAGCACTTTGTTACATTTCTTTGCTAAATGCCTTACAGGAAAATGGTAGAGTTTATGCTTTTTATGGGAGAGGAGTTTATGCTTTTTGTCTTAGTGTTAAAAAACAAGCAGCTTTTTTGAGAGAGAGAGGGAGAGAGAGAGAGAGAGAGAGAGAGAGAGAGAGAGAGAGAGAGAGAGAGAGAATGGGAACTAACTAAACATTACACTTTGTAAAATAAAATTATAAAATAACACTCTCCAGACTGCTATTGAAAAATAATCCACTTCACAAGGGCTGGTTCATGCGGTCTGTAATGTATTACGCCTTACTCACTTCACACAAAGCACAATTATTGAATGGAACAGTTTGTGTGATATGATGAGCTGAGATTAAGAGCTGTTTTATGCTGCAGCACGGAGGCTTAGTGGTTAGCACTGTCGCCATCGCACCTCCAGGGCTCGAGGTTCAGTTCCTGCCTCGAGGTCTGTGTGCATGGAGTTTGTATGTTCAATCGGACATTGAGCTGGAACCCCTAATGTACCAGTTACCCTTAAAACAAAACCCAAGCGGCACAGATCAACATCAGAGATCAATGCAATAAATAATTATATTTCATATTATGCTGGGTGGCTGTCCTGCATCCTCAATTAACAAGCTACAGTTAGTCCAAAATGCAGCCGCCAGGGTTCTCACTAGATCCAGAAAATATGATCACATAACCCCAATATTATCATCCCTGCACTGGCTACCTGTTCAGTTTAGAATTAATTATAAAATAGCATTACTTACGTACAAGGCTCTAAACGGTCTAGCTCCCACATACCTAACCAGTCTTCTGATACGTTACAATCCACCACGCTCCTTAAGATCACAAATCTCCGGACTTCTGGTAGTTCCCAGAATATCAAAATCTACAAAAGGAGGTAGGGCTTTTTCATATTTAGCTCCAAAGCTTTGGAATAGCCTTCCTGACAGTGTTCGGGGCTCAGACACAGTTTCCCAATTTAAAAGTAGACTCAAGACGCATCTCTTTAATCTGGCATACACATAATTTATTTCTTTACCTCATACTCCAGTACATCTATCCTGAATGGCAACCACGCTAATTCTTTTCACCTGCTCTTTATTTTTCCACCCATCCCGAGGCATCTGGAGATTGTGCCAGCTTCAGTAGACAGAGGCCGACCCTGCGAGGTTCCTGAGGCATCCAGAGAAGGACCTGCTCCAGCTGAATTCTTCTTCATGTTGGTTTGGAGCTACACATGCTGCTCCTGAGCTCCCAGTGATCCAGACCCTCATCTGCCCTCTGCACCTGCTGACTCATCCCTGAGCTGAACTGGACTTTGTGTTAATTTAAATAACTTCTGTTATATCGAACTTTCAGCTGCATAACACACATGATGTTCTACAATTTCTGTTATCTGTCATCACCCAGATGAGGATGGGTTCCCTGTTGAGTCCGGTTCCTCTCAAGGTTTCTTCCTATTGCCATCTCAGGGAGTTTTTCCTTGCCACTGTCGCCGTCCCCCTTGGCTTGCTCATCAGGGACAATCTCATTATCTAGACACATTTTTCTTACACATATATACATTTCCATAAGTCTTCTTTTCATTTTCTTTTCATTTCTGTGAAGCTGCTTTGAGACAATGACCATTGTTAAAAGCGCTATAGAAATAAAATTTAATTGAATTGAAATTGAATTATATGAAGCCTTGCTAGTGTTTGTTAATGTAAGGTTTCAAAGATCAAACTTTCAAATATGTCAGATAAAATAAAGGTATAATTAAAAAAAAAAACTGCTTTTATTACATTTCCACAATCAGAGTATGGGAATGATGTCACAAACAATGTAGAACTCTCAAAATGAACATATTAAAATATTTTTTTGGTTATAGAAACAACCAAAAACAACAATAGAAACATGTGGCCATGTGTATTTGTGCTATGTGAACTAATGTTTTCATGTTTTGATAGTTGGTTAAAATGAACTAAAATTCAGTTCATCATATGGCCAAGGATATGTCACTCTATACTGACAACAGAGTGGGGAGAATCCACGGCCTGATGTGTCAGATAAAACATGGACGTACTGAAATACTATTAAATTATGCTACCGTACCGTACCGTACACAAACACACACACACACACATATTGTTTTTTTTTGTTTGTTTGTTTTTGTAAGAAACAAGTGCAAATAAGTGCAACAGGATAAATTAAGATAATAATAATAATAATAATAATAATAATAAGAGGATGATGATGATGATGATGATGATGATGATGATGATGATGATAATGATGACGACTTATATGATGATGACATGAATAAATAAATATTAGAACCCCATCTTGGTGAAGCAATAGAACATAATAAAATATTAGAACAAATGAGTACATATTATAAGCCTGAGATTTATAAGGATAATCACATTTCCTCCATGTTCTCATGCAGTGCGATGTTTCACATTTGCTTTGAACAGAAATCAAACCTGACTGACCCACGTCTGTCTGATCTGTGGTGTTATCATCACAAGTGCTTTATTGTGTCCTTTATGCTGCATTATGCATTATTAGCACATCACTCATCTAGGCACTTAGCGATCATCTTTTGCCCTTGTCAGCTTTTATGTGAACTAAAGCTCTGTGGGTATTAGAGAGCTCAGAAGTAGAGAGAGAGGGATAGAGTCACAAAGCTGAATGAAGGAAGCATAATTAACAGACACATGTTTGTGTGTGTGTGTGTGTGTGTGTGTGTGTGTGTGTGTGTGTGTGTGTGTGTGTGTGTGTGTGTGTGTGTGTGTGTGTTAGCATAGGTAAACTGTAATTGATCCCCCTGTGTGTGTCTTCTGTGGAAGACAGAAGGTCTATACTAATGGAGAAAGAAGCTTGGTGTACAAATAAAAACATCACATACATCTCACACACACGCACACACGCGCACACACACACAGACCTGAAGCACTCGGCTGCCCTCGATCATCCCCATGCGTGCAGATGGCTCTCTGAATTGAATATTGATTTACAAAGGCAGAACAGAGTGTTGGTCTGGTCACAACCATGCATCTAGCTTTGAAAATGCCTTAGGATGGGTCATGTGAGCTTTTCAAGGACAGTATTATGACTTGGCAACAATGAACTCCTACCTTTAGCTAGTATTAGCAAAAGAAAAAGAAAAAAAAACAGGGGGAAAAAATCAAATAAACCCATCACGGATTTTCTGATAGATTAGTTTAGTCAATACACACACATTGAGCATGGGTTATGCATGAAAACATAAAAACAGTGATTAAAGCACTCGAGTCCCAAGCGCATTGTTCATTAAAGGCCGAGCGCTTATAAACCAAATTAAACTCTGTTTATGAAAATCAGGATTGATTAGGTTAAGAGCTTGCACCTGCCATAATCAGCAAGGCTGCTGGAGAGGAGGATTTCCCCAGGAGAGACACGGGGCCCGGGACAGTTCATGACTCGGGCAGCTCCAGGCGAGATAACAAGCATCAAATATAACTTTCTGATACTCTAATACATGCATTTAATACATTACTTTAACGTACAAACTCCCCATAACAACAAGTCTTTCAGCATGGGAAAGTCTTCAGGACAGAGAAGATTGAACATTTATGTCTTATTAACTCACAGAGGTTTATATCACTTGACATAAAATAACTCCTAATGTCAATGATGTTCCATAGATATTATACGTTACGAATTGAAATGATAAATGAATGAAATGTGTGATTTTTTTATTTTTATATTTCATTTTATTTATTTATTTTAATGAATAAAACAAGTAGGTCCTCAAGTGCTTAAAGGATACTTCAAACAGAATCAGCATTTAACATTTGGCCTTGTAACGACCTTGAGGCAATTAGAGTTCTTCTCTTGATTATAATGATGATTCTACAGAAATTCTCCACGCATTAATTCACACATTTGATGCTGAGACATCATGCGTACAAGATTTAGTTATTTACAGAGACGGCCCAAAAGATGTATACACACTTCAACATACTGTACGCCTTCAACAACAATGGTGCTACTCACATCTTTTCAGGAGACATAATATTACACAATGCTGCCATAAGTTTTGAAAAAAAGGGCATAATGTACAGTAGATAACTGTTGATGTCTGTATACATATTTTTAGGACCTTGTGTATTTATTTGCTGTTGTTGTTGCATCCATGTCTACTAGTCATCCTCTTGTTTGCCCTCTCTGGCATTTTTGGGAGAGTATATTGAGGTGGTGGAGATGATAAAGATCAGCCCAGAATTCTCTTTCCCCTTTTTCCCAAGTCACATGTTTTCCTCCTGTGGAGTCCTTGGGCATATATGAAATTTACTCTATGGGTGTCCATCCTGTCGAACATGCCTGACACAGTGTAAGATGCCCAAATCTCACCAAAATGGTCAAGCTCACACTATTATAGATGGCAAATCTTTACTGGTGACTTTATTCTTTTACATACTCACAACTTTTTCTTTCTTCTTCATCTAACTCATCTTCCTTTGTCACTCCAACCTCCTGCATGTCCACCCTCACCACATCCAGGTACGATACTGAAACCAGCGGTGATTGGATTGGTGATTTGGAGACAGGAAGCGGAGGTGGAGGTGCCAGAGCTAAAGATGCTGCGATTTGCTTTGTGAGTGACACAAATGGACAAGATTAGGAATGAAATATTATATTAAAGGGGCAGTGCAGGCATGAGAATGTTACTGTGGCCAGATTAAGATGGTTTAGCCATGTGAAAGGGGGGATGAAGGGTATATTGAGGAAGAATGCTAGCGATGAAGCTTTTAATCACACATAACTCTTGACCACAAATACACATATAATGGTGTAGAGTGGTACAAAATTAGTTTCTTGTACCCTAACTTGTAAAGAAGAACTTTACCACACTCCCAAACCTCGTGGTAGATCATGGAAAACTGTCTAAAATTGAAAGTCTTGCTTTAAATCATCTACGGACTAAATGTTAAGGCGTAGTCACGAATCACTCATGCCAAACCCATGTACAGTACAAGTTAGTACAGAAGTTTAGTGCACAGAGTGGGATTTGCAGTAGATTTTCTATTGGATCTATTACAGTGCACTATTTAGGAGATTTCTATGAGCTCAACGCTGTCCACATCAACACTAAACAAGGAAGTCTCCATATGTTTGGACTCCATATTCTAATCCATTATAACGTGACATATAATACCGAAATACCTATGAACTGCTAAAATAACTTCGAAGCACTTTTTTTTTTCTTTCTCACTTGGATCAAATCAAGCTCAAGCTTTAAGACAACAATGCTACACACTGCATCATGATGCCATCATTATACTGTATACATCCAATACTGTACTGTATATACACACCAGTAATTCATTCGGCTATGATTATTGTAAAAAAAAAATAAAAAAAAAAGATGCATGCATGCTTTCCTGAAATCATTTAGTGTATTGAGGTACAGTCTTTAAATATAAAGCTAAGAGGATTAATTAAAACAGCTTCGACTCCGCAACCTGACCGCTTAATGCATGAATGCCCCTGTATTCTACTTGCTGATAAAAACTTGAATGCCAAACCAAACACTTTGTGCCCTGCCCTTTGGGCCTTTAGCTAATTTCCACTGTCCATGTGAAGCATATAAACAGCACAAACGAGGATGGAAAAACAACAACTTTCTATAATTAAACATCAAGGCTGCGGAAGGCACTAATCCCCGCGACCCAGGCAAGTCTACCCTGCCAAAAGCATTTACACTTTCATTAAAGAGATTAGTCAAGCGGAACAGAAGCAGTTAGAGCGCCAGCGCCAACACAGAAGGGGAACCTGTGGCTGCCGGCTCTCTCTCCTCGGCTGCCATTTAATTAGGGCACTATGAGGGGGCGTCTGAATATATCCATATATTAGTAGTCAAGAGCCCTCGTCTTTAGGCAAGCCGGTTTTATTGAAATACTGCAGTATCAAAAAAGATTGTGTATGTTACATCTTCAGCTGCTAGAAATCGAACACCCTGCAGAGTTCATTCCCAGCTCTGTTCTAAACTCACCTGACTCTAACATTCAGACGGTGCCTGAAAAACCTGTTTAATTCCATTAACTGTGTTAGATCAGGGCTGCAGAAGCAGTGGGTTTTCAGAAGGAGATTAGATAAGTGGATAAAAATATAAAACAAGAAAGCTTAAGTTAAGAATGTAGAGACATTTCTCGGGAAGAGCTACAGGAGATGAGGAAATGGGGAGCAGCAGGTCTTTGACAGTCTGTGAGTTTTCGTTAAAATAACAGGAACCGAGGAGCACAGATGGCTGAAATAGGTAGCTGAGTGTGTAAAATGGAGAGACATGCCTTGTAATATGATTTATGTAATGTTGTATATGTACAATATATAGGCATGGCTCAGTGCTTAGCACTGTCGCCATTAACCTCCAGGATTTGGATTTGATTCCCACCTCGGGGTCTGTGTGCATGGAGTTTGCATGTTCTCCCCGTGCTTGATGGGTTTCCTCCAGGTACTTCTTCCACTCCAAAGACATGCAGATTAAGCTAATTGGTGTTCCCAAATTGCCTGTAGTCTGTGAATGCACATGTGGATGTTGAATGGAGGTCCTGCCACATCTGTAAAAATGGGAATAAATGCGATGGTCACCACTGGCCTCCACAGTCCCTAGTTGGTTTACAGAGGTACCTGCAGTAGTTGGATGGATGGATGGATGGATGGATGTATATATGTATATGACAAGCAGTGATTTAAAATGAAACTTTTATACCTCAAACGATGTTGTGCACAATAACCTCAAAAACACAAAAGGTGCAAGTTTAGAGTTATTTACAGTATATCCTTATGTACAAATTAAGTTATATGCATTTAGGTTTGATGTACTTGTGAATAATGAAGGTGATTTTCAGGATTTTTAAAACGATGATGTTTTTCTTGAGTAAAAAGCAGCACTTATTTGATATTTGTATAATTTAGTTGGACAATAAAAGGTTCTGCTTAGCCCCAATCAAGATGATAATGTATCTCCTCTGATGGAAGAAATAAAACTGCAATAACTTTATATGCATGTCTGTATTAATTTTAATTAACTGATTAATGATTTATGTCTAAAATGGGCACTGATATATTTTATTGTATTTGCAGCCCAAAACATAAGGACATTGAATCATAGCATACTGTATAGATGTTGCATCACACATCACAGTGTCAGATTGTGGCACTGGACTTCATACTGCTCCTCACTTGAGCCAATATCACACAAGATATGTGGGCTCATGTACAATTGAGACATGACTCTGTTCTACTTAAAATTCACAGTGTGTGAGTGCAAAATCCCATACAACTCTCTGAATAATGCTCAAGTCTGTAGTTACAGATCATGTCTGAATACCAGCATACTCAAGTTTTTACTTTCCTTTCTTAACTCAAGTCTAAACACAGTCATTAGTGCGCTATGGTTAGTCATTTGGGCACTAACCTTTTGGAGTGGATTATGAATTATACAGAGTGTATTGTAATTTGATTCAGAATATTGCAAAATAATGACTATTGTCAGCAACTGTATACAATAACGGATGCATCTATTTTTGCTTAATGTGCTCATTGATATTTGGCTGATTTGAAACAAGCATAAATGGCATAAAGCGAACCGTTCTAGAAACTCTATCCCTGTTCAGACCTTGCCTGAACTCCAGCTGTACTAATGAACAGACTGGTGTCACTGTGCAGTCACCATAAAACTAGCGGTGTCCTTTACAGTAAGTGTGCTATTGATTGCTCCGGCGCAAGAAAATGCTTGCCAGAAACCCAGTCCATTAAAAGCCGAGCAGCAGCAGGACTTTTTTAATAAGGATCAGCGGTGGAGAACGGCTGGTCCACCTTGCTAATAAATACTATGTCACTTCGCTGAATCTACACTAGTTTATTTGTGGTATAAAACCAACAATATCCTTAGGTCCTGGTTCATGTCTTTAAAGAGGTGATCAACCATGAACGGTTGAGAGGAGATCACCTTGAAGACTCCTTTCTCCTAAGTGAGGATGGTTATTTAAGGAAAGGAAACATCAGTGATTTGCTGGAGGTTCGAGATGCAGGCCAGTGATAAGGCTTGTGCAGGAGATTTTTAACTAGTTTTTTTTTTCTTTCTTTCTTCTTCAGTTTTTTTAGCCATGTTTTCAAATCATGAAAAATAAGGGGCATTCAAGTGAAATTGACAATGTTCCTTTAACTCACTGCAGATCTTTTGCGCCAGTCAAAGGCAGAGAGCTCTCTCGGTACCCAATGTGAACACACCTTATAGAAATGCAGGTGTTCCTCACTCATTGACTATGTGTACAGTTTCTACAAACAGATGTCCCTCTTCCATAATGTTTGCAAGTTTTATTGATTTTTTTTTTTTTTTTTAGGATCAAGCACTCCACTTGCTGAATGTTCTTTGGGAATGACCGCAGTGGTCTCTGAGTCACATTTATACTGTTCAAACGTTTTACTACAGCTAAGAGCCTCATCATCATACTGTTCTTAAAGTCTTCTGAACATGTGGATCAGTACCCCATTACCCTGGTTTAACCCCTTTATGATATCTGTTTAGTGAAAAGAACGTTAAACAGAAATGGTAGGTAGCAGGAAGATTTTTTATTTTTTTTCCCTGAAAGTGGAAGATTGATATCATATTCAATATGCATACAGTGTGAAATACCACTGTGACATCCAAGAACAGAGCCAATCTAGTCAGAGAGCAAGGCAGAATGAATGGACAAAAATGTAAACCCTAAACTATGGATAGAATTCAGTCTGTGTTTCCATGTTTATTAAAGCGTTCCCTGGAAATGTCAAGGCAGATGGCAGGGCACAGGTTACCACAAGCAGTTGACGGTGAAAAATAATAAAATAAATAAATATAGTATAAACATCACTACCAGTATTTTAATAGTATTAGCACGTAGTGTTGCAATAATTAATTAAAATGCCAAATTATTTAAATTACAAAGTCATGACTCTGGGGACTCTTTTGTAAATGTAAATAAATAAATAAATATATTGCCACATTTATTATAGAACTACTTTTCTACAACTTTTATTATTATTATTATTATTATTATTATTATTATTATTATTATTATTACAGTAGTAGTAGTAGTATAATTGGTATCTGACTATTCCACAGAAACCTTATAACTAAAGAAATGATAATGCACAAAAACAAAAAATATTAATGCAAACCTATTCTATAATTTAGTCAACCAAACTTTAGGAAAATAAAAATATATATATATATATATATCAATATTTCAATACTGAATTTATTGCTATAAATTATATTATTATAATATGTATATTATATAAATTATATTGATGCATATGATAATAGTATTATAAATATGATATTTTTTTACATTATTCATATAATTAATATTGTATTAATATAATATAATATACATCATACAATTTTTTTTTCCCTGAAGTGTGTATAATTTTTTTTTTTTTTGGACTGACTCTGTCTGGATATACATGTAAGTGCTAGATTCATTGTCATAATGTTTTCATTTCTCAAGGCCTCCTGTAGACTATTACATATTTATTACTGGAGACTGCAGTTAGATATTAAGACGTGAGGGATTTTGTTTGTAATTCTTTCAACAGAGAAAGGGGGATCGATGATAAAGGTGAAAAGTGTAGGGGAAAAGCATACACACATACTCACTCAGGTAAAACTCATCCAAGGCTTCTACCCATCTATCTGTTTGTCTCCCTTCACCTTGAACCGGCAGACACAGAAAGTGGAACGAGGGGGAAATATCACCATGGCAGGATAAGTAGAAAACACTTCATAGTATGACTGAATATTTAGAAGAAAAAAAACTTTTAAAAAGAAAGAGAGAGAGAGAGAGAGAGAGAGAGAGAGAGAGAGAGAGAGAGAGAGAGAGAGAGAGTGGAATAAATGTGAAGAAAATATACTGTCAATACATTTTGCAAACTGATAAGACCAGAGTGATTTCATGCTCCCTTAAGCATTTACTGGAGAAACTGGGTAGTATTAGATATCCCTGTGTCCAGATGTTCATTGCTGATGCTGAAATGCTCTGTGCTTGTGTCTAGAAGCACTCAAATAGAAGCTAAATCAAGTAAGTGCCAACTTTAGGTCCACGCCACAGGTGAAATTTCTCCAAGGGGTAATAAAAAGAGAGGAATAACCACTTTAACTACATTGATGTGCTTGATATTCCAGTCAAGTCTGAGGATAAATTGATGCTTAGAGCCATCACAGAGTTAATGGATGGCTATCAATCAAACATCAATGACAGCACTTAACCTGTGTGACAGGTGTAATAAATTCCATCTGCTGAAACCTGAAAGTGAGCTGGAAATGTAGAATTATGATTATGTCGTACTGTAGCCACCCCAAGCTCATTGGAATTTTAGCTTTTGCAAAATCCTGCCGATATTGATAATCGTCCAGTGTTTGTTTTGTTAGTCTATTAAGGTTTAGAATTCATTTTTCATCTATTTACCTTAAGAATTACAGGATGAAGTTTCCAATAAAGGTTAGTGATTTCCCTGTAAACAGATCCTATAGTACACAGAAGTATTTACTGGGGAATCTGTCTGCATGACACAAAGCAGTGGCTGGTGCAGCGGCTGCTCAAAACCCGCATCAAAACAGACAAAGCATCCAGGATGTAATTAATTAATTAAAAATTAATTTCAGCATTCCCAGGATGAGCTCCAGATCCACAGAGAGCCTGGCCAGGAGTAAGCGGCTGTTGAAGATGTAAATGAACATGGTCTGTACACTCAAACTCAGCTAACGGGCATTAATTAAAAAAAATAATAATAATTAAACGCCGGTAATTACTTTCTCCATGGACGGCCTAGAAAGTGTTGCGAGAATATTCTGTTTATTATGCGAAGTTTAAATATCCTCTGGTGTCCTGAGATTCCTGATATTGTGCAGGGCGTCTGGCAGCTGAAATAGACAAGCAAGGAAATAGACAGGGCAGGAAATAGACTTGCACTGTAGATTGACTGTAGCTGATAAACCTGGTAACACGCTTGTGGGAGTGAGGTACTGTGGTGCCTCATCATCAGCACATTTGCTGCCACATCATAAGCACCACCTGCAAAGCTCAGTTAAAGAAGTAAAAATCTCCTGCCTCCAGATTTTACTAAAGAAAATAGGGTTCCAGTGGGGTTGAATTGAAAATGGATGGGCTGACATTAAAACCCAACTTGATAGGCAAATGAGCAATTAACCACCGGTTAGAGTTTTTGCTTTGCATAAACCTCGACTCACTTGATTTATATACCTCATCTGGATTGATTAATGATTCGACCGTGTTGTTGCAGCGGTAATTTATTGGGGGAGTTCCAACAGAACTGGGCTAATTGGTAGTCTTCAACCAGAATGCAATGCTTTATGGACAATTTAAAAATATATATGGTGTTGCTATGATATAGACACAGTTTCTGACTCAGTGTCATGTTTTATATTGCAAAGTTTTGTAAAAGCTGTGATGTTTTTAGAGGTATATTCGCCACTGCTTGCTGGAATATCATGCTGGTTGGCAGGAATGTTTCATGGTGTTGGGAGAGAACAGATCTGCTGACTAGTAGCAGACTGGCTAAAATAAAAATGGGAGAACTGGAATACAGTACAGTAGGTATAAGTTCATAACTAGAACATGCTGGTAAAAATGGTGAGCTAGCAAAACTGTCCACTTCATACTGGAGTAGGTTAGTATGTTGAGAAAACACTGTACAGTAGGTGCCCCAATGGATTGACACCATACTATTGAAGACTGTAAAACTTTATGTGTAACATCCACCACATACATCGATAGTGACTGACAGGCTGTCTGGGTCTTGCTGTAGATTTTAAATACATTTCAGGTGTCTCTATGCATAGATCTAGATCTACTCTAAACGAAACAATTAAGGTATATCAAGGTATATTTCTTTGACAGATCACTTTTATGCAACTAGTATGCAGATTTGAAATTCCTGGAACTGGATTACTGGAACAGCTATGTTAAATAGTGAAAAGAGCATTTTCATACACAGAATTGGGTCTAAACAGCTGTGTGTCTATAAGAAAGCCACTTGTTAACCATCATAAACCATTCACTTTGCTAGGGAGCACAAATTTTGGAATTTGGAGCAATGGAAAAAAGGTAATGTGGTCTGATCAGTTCAAGGGCTCATCAATGCATAGTGCCCACTGTACAGGCCTCTGGCGGCAGTGTTATAATCTGGGGTTGCTTCAGTTGGTCAGGCTTAACAACGTTATGTGGCAATCCGAATGTACTAAATGACCAGCGTATCAGATCTCTTTCATGATGGCATGGGCATATTCTAGGTGAGAATAGGATTTGAATTGTGGGTGGTTTTGGGAGCACGAGGTATCATTTTCCCACACAAACTGGCACAGTTGATGTAATCAAAGCAAAAGGCAGACAAACAATAGTGTGTAACATTTTTATTTTTGGCCAGAAAAGGTATTTTAACTTAATTGGTACAACTAGAGAGACTCCTAGTTTCAAGGCTAAAGTTAAAGGGTAGTAAAGGGCATATACTATACTTTTTTTTCATATCTTAAATCAAGTTTACATAAGACTTGGAGGTGTCTAAAATGAACATATACTTTAAAATACAACTCGGATCCATTCTGGAGTGCTTGATTCGATTTCAGTTTCACTCCGTTAACAAGCACGCTCATTCTGTGTCTGTGTCTGTGACTGCACAGTGAGTAGAAACGTTTAGGGCCTTATCAAGCATTTCCAACCGGTTCCCCACTGGCAAAAAATAAATAAAAAATAAAATAATAATAATAGATATTTATAGCCATTACTGGATAATCTAGATCTTCTTAAGAAATGGCACCCAAAAGACTGGGCAGAACTGAGCATGATTCAGGATCTCTTGGTATATGAGGTCACAATAGGGGGGAAATCTGATTTGATTGTTTAAGCACCAGCCAGTATAAAAATATTAAACAGCAAGGATTTTTTTGCTGTTTTTGTGTATGTGTCCACACAGACCCATCCAAATGTCTAAAAATGACAAAAAGTGTAATTTGCATAATATGTTGCCTTTAAAAGTGTTTTGGTGGTTTGTAGTGGCCAAACAGCTTGCTAAGCAAATTATATATGTTTGTTATTTCTTTGTTACATTTATTTAGATATTATTGGACAGCCTTAAAGTACCCAAGATAGCCACTTAAAATTCTGGAGTCACCTGAAAAAAAGTATTTTCCTTTTCTTTTCTTTTCTTTTCTTTTCTTTTCCACTTTTTTCCTTTTTTTCTTTTCATTTCTATTTTATTCCAGGGTCTATGGAATGATATAATCTTAAGAACTGCTTTCCAAATCCCATAAGTTCTGTGCTGTTTTTTTTCTTCTTCTTTTCTTACAAAATCTACCTGGTTTCCACAAATTTTTGATAAGACATTTCAAGCCCCTGTCTTTTGCTTTAGCACAAATAAGTTTTAGTCGGGTAAAATAATGTAAGAATGGATGGCTGCAACATTGCAGATGAATAAGGCCGCATTAGATAATGAATTGAGTGAGTCACTGTAGCCCTCCTGAGAACATATTGCCTTCATCCAAGCAGTCCTTCATCATAATGTGGACCAATAGAAATGTGCAATCCAAAAATTCTTATTTTCTCCAAAGAAAAGTTGTCTGGCATGTTGTAAAAAAAAAAAAATCTAAAAAAAAAAAAAAGTCTAAATACACCTTTACTCTCATTATGTAATTAATTCATTTATTGTTTGTTTCTCTGAACCAAGTAAACTAAAGGATCTAAATTTACAGCTGGAACTGTCAGAACTTAATGCTTGACTTGATGTTTTCTCTGGTATCTCACCTAGTTTCACACTAATCCCAAATCTCACTCCCTACACTTGGATTTTTTAATCAACACTTCTTAATTTTATAGTGTAAATTCATGAATATTTAAATAATTTACTATTTATTACTTTATTTAGCAACATCAGACAAGGTCAAGATCAGGTAACAAGATTTAAAAAAAGAAAAAAGTTAATTTTACCTTTGTTCTTCAACTCTCTCTCTTTGATATTCATTGTCAAATTAACCTACAAAATGCAGTCATTTGTACTTCTTGCACATGTAGCTGTTTTTTTTTATTTTTTACATTGCTTAGGCTACAGTATACGGTACCTCTGAGGTCCAAATTATAACTGGAGTAATCTACAGTATAATGAATTATAATTTCTGTATTTTCCATGACATCAGATTTCACTTGAACACTGTATACAGTAGGTTATATATAATTATAAATCCTGTAATATATACGTTTAATAAAAAGAACTAAAAAATACTATTAATCACATATTAATAATTAAGTTTTATTTGAGACAAGATACTAAAATTCATAGTTTTTTCAAAGATGAAATATTAAATTAAAAGAGGAGTTGAAATCAAACCGAGACTTGTGATGAAAGTTCACGGGAATGAAGGTGTAAAACTGATTAACATTTAAAGAAGGCTTTAAGCACAGTATGCTGATGAGACTCTGAAAAAAAAAAAAAACATTTGACTGGTAAACAGAAGGCTGTACATCCCTGAATGATGATCACAGGCCAAGGTGGCTTGGAGCCCATAGTAGTCTTTCCAGCAACGTTCATGAGTGGAACGTCTGATCCTTAAAAGTCGCCTTATAAGTTGTCACCAACTTGAATTTTACACACAATTATTTACCAGCGCCACTTGCACATTACAGGAACTCAGCTGGGAGTTATTGCCACATGCCCCATACAGTCCTGACAGTCCTGGCTCCAAGTCATTTCCACATGTTTGAGCCATTAAAGGAGTTCCTGGGAGGCTGGCATTTCGGACGTGAAGCAGGGAGTCTGATAATTGCTCTGGTTAACTGAGAATATTTTCTACCTTGATGGTACGGAAGCACTAGTGAAACACTGGGATACGTGCATTAGTGTAGAAGGTCATCATATATAGAAACATAGAGAATATGTATATTTTCCTCTCAGAACATTGTTCTGTCATTCTTCACAATCAAAAGTCCCAGTTTAATTTGCATGTTGTTAAGTCAACTGTAAACATACTTTTTGGGCTTGTTTATTTTTTGGGGCAGTGACACAATATGTATATTGTGTAATTTGTGTGGAATTCTATATGTAGTTGTTTAATTCCTTATCCATAGTGTTTCACTATCAGGGGCATCTTATATGGTTAGAGAACGTAGGTACAGTAGATGTGTATATTTAATTATATTTATATTATGTGATGGACACTGTGTTTTTTCATCTGTAACAGTGTTTGTTCTTATGTTTTAGCTCAAATAATCACATTACCAGTAAAGATATCCATGATTTGATTAGTTTTAAGATTTTAATGTTGTCTTGCTTTTTTTTAAATATACCTTATTTCCAGATAATTAATCGAGAAAAAAACACACATCTGGATTCAACACAAACATGTGGCAGAAAGCTTTTCATAGACTCAATCAGCCCAGAGCTGCTCCATGTTCCATTCCCCCAAATTGCAGATGACAGTATGTGTGGCTGAGCCCTCAATTGTCTGACACTCAATGTCTATTAGATATCCATCACAGGCATCCCTCAAGGCTTTGTGCTTTCGCCCAGCTGTTGTCATTGTACGCTAATTGCTGCTGTTACAACACCCAAGCCACAAAACTATGAAGAACTTCATAAATAATAATTCAAACTACAGAAGGTGCTTGCAGATCTCCTATTAACGTGTACTGTTAGTGTAAGTTAGCGCACAACAATTAGTGTAATTAACCGGGGTAAAAACTTCTAATTTCTTACCAGTACTATGTGGCCATATGAGGAGAATAAACTTACAATGTTTACATTATATTTTTACTTATTCCACTTTATCGGCTAACTTCTGGATTCCCAGATTGAATTCTAAATAGTGTTAAATGGAAAGCTAGCATCTTATGTAGGTTGTACAATCCTGTGTCCCACACAACAAGTAATGCCCTTGATCGGGCTTTAGAAAGGGATTTGGGATTCAGCCTTGTGTTATAAGCTAGCTAGGGTTAGGGTTAGGTTTATAGCTTGTAGGTCAGAGGCAATTTAGAATAATGTAGAAACAATTATTTAGGAGATAGCATTGTTTGACGATATAATATTGTCAGATATGTTTTCTTTACTGAAAGTTTTTTCTGTGACTGGTTTTAAATATGGATTTTGGCAGGCAGCTGCTCTCTTCTCCTTCCAGTACTGCGGACTGTACAGACCTACTCTCAAAATTTCCCTCGAAATTCAGCAATTCGGCTCACGCCATGCCGCGAGATCCCACAAGCAACATTCAGGAATTTAAATAACTGTGTTGTGCTTCACTGAATATCTGCCAGATGGCGCATGGAAGGACTTTATCTAAATGCCAGACCAAGTACAACAAAGAATTGTATTGTACTTTTTTTTTTTTTTCAACAACAGTGGTACAGGTATCTTGACAACAAGCTAAATTTTCTTATACATTCAAATGGCTATAAATGCTTAAGAGCAAAAACAAAAATAAATGACAATTATAAACCAAGTTTAGAAAGACATAGTCAATGGGTAACCTCAAGAAAGTTCCAAAGAGAGGATCAAATTCACCAGAACACCTCAGATTTTTGATCATACAGTAAGTCATATCATAAGTAAATTTTTCCAGTGGTAAAAGTGTGGTCACCTAACCACATATTGACTGAAGGTACCTGAGCAGTTGACCATAATAATAGTATACTATATACTTTTTTGGCCAAGTATGTATGGAAATTCAGTACGCATTCTTTATCATAATCAAGACACAGTTCCACTGTACAATTCAAAAGGTAAACTTTTGGGGACAAAACAATTTTGTGGGACTTTTGGGGACTTTCCAATTATTTTTTAAATAGGTTTGTGAATCTCTTTCCAGTATTGTATTTTGAATTAGTTATTGTTTCCAATGCTGAAGCAAATATGATGAAAATTTAGGCCTATATGGGAAATATATTTCACTTAAATATTACAGATTCAAACAAGGAAAGAAGACGCTCTGAGCTTCAGTTAGATCTGTTCATATCTGCGCTCATTAACACATTTTCGGCTTCAATAGACACATATTACCTCAGATTGAAACACAACTGCCCCCTACAGGTAGTGAACATTATTTTCACAGCTTCCCGCAAGCTGCCGCGAGAGACTCCTTTTCTTGAAACATGCATTCTTAATGGCCACATCTGTAATTAATGATTTTTAGAACCCCTGTAATGTAAAGTGATAGACAGAGTTAAACCTCCCATTGCTGTTATGCTCTATATAAGCACTCGTGGAAAACCTCTCATTCAATCAGATTACATCACAACTAACTGTTGTATACTATATTATATTAATTTAATGTAATCAGTCATTGGTGATGAGAAAGTTGGTTGCAGTCACCACCCTGAAAATCCCAAAATGTACATATTATCATGTTAACAAGAAACCAGGAGAAAGTGGTTGAACATTAAATCCTTAATAAATTTAATTATGTACAATCCTAAATATTCTAGAAGTTAATGCTTGAACTGTTACAAAACACTAAAACTGTAGACTCCTTCCAAGAAATACTGAATAAACTGCTTCTTCCTGAAAGCACTACGCCAATAATTTGTAACAATATGCAATTTATTTGAAGTGAGCGCCATACAAATGTGTTGCCATAGAAACAATAA